>CM066194.1:31083936-31111175 GCA_033675215.1 Rhodiola kirilowii | reverse complement strand
CTTGTGAGACAACCATCATAGACGTCAAAGATCTTACTTTGTGTTCATAAGTGTGGGTTATTCCTTGGTCCAGATATAACCCTAAAGTACGGCCATTTCTAGCACTTACACCACAATCTACTCCAAAATCAAGACATAGACTTCTAGTTCTAAGTGCAGCCACTTGATCTTCAGTTATGATCAACCAAGCGACTTAAGGAAGAGTAAACCACTCGTCTAAGCTTTGTCATTTCAAGCATCCACATAGCCTTGTTGTCTACTCAAGATTGAACCACTCGCTAAGCTTTGCCATTTCAAGCATCCACTTAGCCTTGTTGTTCAACCGAATAATGGCACCGAACTAGTTGACACACAAAATAGCGTAAGTTCAAGTCTCAAGATGCATACACAAGTATGAACACCCTTTGACCGAATAAGCTTTAGCTACTTGTATTCATGGCAAGGAATACAAGCACCATACTTACAAAAGTAAAGGAAATCAAGAAAAGTAAAGGAGAGGAGCTCCAAAACAAGAACAAGACATGAAAGTAAAGAGAGCTTCGGTTTTGACAAGAAAGTAAAAGAAAGCTTTAGCTACTTGTATTCATGTCAAGGAATACAAGTAGCCGTGGCCTTTGTGCAAGGAAATAAAGGGAGAGGAGCTCCAAATCGAGTACAAGGAAAGTAAAGAGCTTAGGAGCTCAAGAACAAGTGAAGAACAAAGTGTGTTTGCATTGAAAGCATATGTGTAGCATAGGTTGTTTTTGGAGAAGAGAGATAAGCTCTCAACTCCCTAAGGTGAGCATATGTGGTCCACGAATTCTAAGGCTTAAGGCCTCTATTTATAGGCTAGAGAAGTCGGTTTAGGGAGGAGAAGATAAGCTTTGGCTTTGAAATATCCCAAAAGCACTTCATTTTGATTGCTTTAGCCAAAAGCCACCCCACTTGCCTTGTCTCTTGCCTCCAACCGACTTGAGCTTGGCCTCATCCAAAGGGCAACTAGCTTGGACTAGATGAGGCCAACCGGACTTGGATAGTTGAGGCAAACCGGATGCCAAAACCAAACCGAAATGAATAGTAGAAGTTAACCGGAATATAGGGAATTCGGTTTTTGGGTGGAACTTCTTGGCCGGAACTTGGTTGGACTTGTTGTGCTTGGCCTGAGCTTGATCGGAGGTTGGCCGGAGTTTGGCCGGAATCTGGCCGGAGATTTGGTCGGAGCTTCTTGGCTTTTGGACAGCTGATTTGGAACGATAAAGTCCATACAAAATGATCCCAAGAAGGATGTTTGCCATGCCTGATTCTGCGGAAGCATGGTCGAAATCCAAAACGGCCGAAATTGCCCTAGTTTGGCCTTGAGCGGGCTTGAGTCCTCGGCATTGCGTTCTCAGCTTTTTGGCGATGGTTCTAGCATTTTGAAGTGATTTTAAGATGAATGCTCGAGCTAGATTAGCAAGGGCCCGGCCGGAATTATGATTGGCCCTATAATGGCCAGTTTTGGCCTTGGACGGAACTGGATTTTGGACCATGCGTTCTTGCTCTTTGGACCACGGTTTTGGCATGTTGAAGTGAATACAAACCGGGCCCAAGAAGGTCTCTTGGCCGGAAAGGGGTCGTGGCCTGCGTTTTCTCTGTCGGGCCTGGGCTCTTCGGGCGGGGACCTGCTTTTCTCGGACGGGCCCGGGACAGGGACCTGGCATTCTCGGATGGGCCCGGGTACGGCTCTCGATACCCGTGTGAAGTTTCTCGATCCCTGGATGAGGTCCTCGGGCCTTGGTTGACTTTTGGCACAAATCTCCTTTTTTAAGTGTGATTCCTCTTTAGACTCCAAAATTGCCTATATACACAAAACGGCATTAACAGGCACATGTTCGTATGACCAAATGTCGTTTTTGGTGGGTTTAGTGTATTCGATAAGTCGTATAAATACGTCCCATCAGTAATCACCGGACGAGAGGAGGGTGTCAGTGTAATCACCGGACGAGAGGAGGGTGTCAGTGTAATCACCGAACGAGAAGTCTCTCTCTCTCTCTCTCTCTCTCTCTCTCTCTCTCTCTCTCTCTCTCTCTCTCTCTCTCTCTCTCTCTCTCTCTCTCTCTCTCTCTCTCTCTCTCTCTCTCTCTCTCTCTCTCTCTCTCTCTCTCTCTCTCTCGTCTCTCTCTCTCTCTCTCTCTCTCATGTTGAAAGGTTCAATAAAGGTGTGGAACAACCCCTAGGCTTTATGAAAAAAGTGATCAAAGCATGGTATGTCTTCTCCTTCTTTTTTCTTCAAATTAATTTTATTTCCACTAGTACTCGTAAGGAATAATGGACAACCACTTTTCAGATAAAGTGAACTGTTGTTTAGGGATTTGTGTTTAAAACAAGATCAACACCGAAGCCTTTGTCAAATGCAAATATATCTCTGAACGAGGATAAAAAAAAGCTGTAAGGTCGATGGGGTTATGAGGCATATTGGGACTGAAACTGACCAAACTACCAGGGAATCTAGCATATTGACTGCTAGATTCATTTGATGCCAACACATACACTGTGAAACTCTCAGCAGGGAGTTTCAACATTCTACCAAGAGACGTACGCCATGTACTAGGGCTCCCATCAACTGGGCATAAAATAATTGTGATGAAGCGGTTGTGTTCCAACAAAAATGGTAATCAATTGGAGAATGACTTACGGATCTGCATCCCCAGAAATCAAATGCACTGATATAGTTGCAAAGTTGAAAAATATGCAAACAAGTGATGACATGTTCAAGCTGAATTTTATCGTGTTGTTTTTCTCAATCATGGTACAAAGTACGAAGAACCAACACTGTGATCAGCGCATTTTGAATGCAATTGAAAAACCAGATGATGTTCAGGAATTAAATTGGTGTGATCATAGCCTGCGTACTAGCAAACAGATCTGGGAATCAGACCGAAATGGACAGTTCACCGGGACCATAACATTTTTGATGGTAAAAGTAATATTCTTTTATGTTATTTTGATTTCAACTCTTCATTTAATTCACACTAACGCTCCCTTACAAGCATTGATAATTCACAGGCACTGTACATGGATAGAGTCGAAAATTGACTGTGTAAAATTGGGAGACAAATACCGGTTATAAAGACTTTAACTGATGAAATAGTGGCTAGAAGGATACAATAAGAGCAGGAACAAGGATGTTTCGGACTTGGAACAGTTTTGCCACAAAACGAACCAACAGGTTTACTGACATTCATTGATGAACCAGAAGAAACAGTAAGCTTCAACTGCTAGAGATTACATTACATCTTTTAATGTCAAATATACTAACATACACATTGTTGTGTAAGCCCCAAGCAAAATAACTGAGAACAAAGCACAAGAAGACAATGCTCAAAAGAATCCAAGAGTATGTTATCTATAATTTGTCATCTGTAATTTACAGTTCGTTCGCTAATAGCATATAGTTCATTGATGTTTACTAACAACAGACTAATCAATATTGATGCCATTTATGTCTGGTAGTGCATAGTTTGTCAAAACTATTTATAATTTGTCATCTGTAACTTATAGTTCGTTAACTAATAGGATACAATTCGTTAATGTTTACTATCCACTAAACTGATCAATATTGTTGCCATTTTAGTCTGGTAGTGCAAAGTTCGTCCATTACTAGTTATAATTCGTCATCTGACATTTGTAGTTCGTCCAATACTATTTATAATTTGTCACCTGACATTTATAGTTCGTCCATTACTATTTATAATTGTCATCTGACATTTACAGTTTGTCAATTACAATTTTATTCTTTGTTAAATTTTACTACCTACTAAACATATCAATATTTGCATTCGCACAGGAGGTTCTAAATGCACTACGAAAGGCAACAAAGAATATGATAAAATCAAAGGAAGAATACGACTCAGCATTAAACAAGGCCTCACAACTACACATATTCCATATGGAGATAAGAGTAACACATAATATTGTCAAGGAGGCTATGGTTTTTGATGATGTGAACATCACAAAAGATGCTTCAAAATCAAACAACATGAAAGGCAAAAATGTAGATGTTTCAGATTCTCCATCATTTAATCTGGGTATACCAGGAGTAGATCCTAACCCAATTCATTCAGAGGGTGATATGATCACACCAACAGCTGAAAAGATAATCTGCCCCTCACCAATACTAAAATATGTGACATCCCTCACAAATCAGCTTCCACAAGAGACGCCTCAAGGGTCAAGTAGACATAAGCACGTCAACTTTGAAATTTCAGATGTTCCAATATTGAATCCCGCTGCGAACACACACATATCAGCTCGTTTCGAGGATAGCTGGTGTGCTGAATCAATAGGAAAAGAGTTAGCTGTGGTCGAAAAATAGTTCAACCACTACATAGTATAACTGTTGAGCAAGAGTTGGATGTTGATGTCCCACAAAAAATTATGGAACCCTTACGCAGAACCAAAAGATCTCACAAACCTGGACCTCAAACTAAATCACCCTACAAGGACCGGGTAGTGAACATAAAAGAGGAAGTGTCGGAAAGTTACAAATTCCTTTGTGAGTGGGTATTCAATTCAAATGACAAAAAAAGGTATGCACTCTGATAATTCACTAAATGTATAATATAATATTACTTATTTTACTGATTGAGATGTTTATATTATAGTGAAAGTTTGTTCCAGTGGGATACAGTGGTGGCACGGCATGAGGATTTTGTTACTATGAAGCCAGAAACCGACATTTCAAATGTCATCATAGACGTTTGGAGTGTGATACTAAACGACAAAGAGAAATACAGATCATTTGAATCACCCTTTTGTTTTTTCAATACAACAGACACGACAGTAAGTGTAATTTGGTGTAAGTTCAATGATATATGCTCTCCCATCACAATACCTAATATGTTTTTTGTATTAATTTTCAGATCTGGTCTTCCTCTGAAAAAATGACGAATGAGGAACGTGCCGATATTTTCATTCGTCGCTTCAACTCCGATCTAGCAAGATTTCCAGTCGTGAACGTCCATGATGTACAATTGGTTAGTCTGCAATTAATATGTATTTATAATTTGTCTTGGTGTAACTATAATTCGTCATTATAAGTTCAAAATTTTTAACACTGTTCCTTGTAAATCTTCTTCCCAATGTACCACATGGCCCATTTTTTCGTCATATGCTTCGACATGAGGAACGGTTTCCTTGAGGTCTTGGATAACATGGCAACCAACGTTGACTTTGCTGCAAAATTTGGTGATTCAGTGAAAATGCTGGTGAGTAAGAAAACAAAATATATAATTCGTCATTACCAATATAAAATTTGTTTATTTATTACCATATCTAAATCATGTTCTTTTGCAGCATGCCAATTTCATGACATATCTGAACGGAATCAAACACAAAAATGCCGAACTCATTGAAGATTACTTACCAATCCGTCTAGAGATGCGATGGAGAACAATGAAAAATTACAAAGATTGTGCCATATTCACTATGAGGCACATGGAAACTTACAAAGGTGGGGGTTGACGAGCATCGTTGTACCCGTCAAAAATAATGATTCTTTATCTCCGACTAGCAAGTGGTAAGTCGGGTCGTATCCACAGAGATCGATGTGAGAATCTGTTCACTAAGTACAAAAGTAACAATGGGGGTTTTGGAAATTTCAAACAAGTAAATAAAAACGCACGTAAGCAACATTGATTAATTATCAAGAGATAACACGTCACACAAATTCAGGTATCAAATATCAAAGAGCAGTGCAGGCTAGAACCTTCGACTGTGATGCAAGACTAAATCATGGACCAATTCGTTTTGATTTCTAATGTTCTACAACTTAGAGCTCCCACGCTAAGGTTATACTCCTCGTTCTTGTCTAGTACTTAATCTCGCGCTAGCGATAATCAAGACCCTAACTCGCTAGAGTTGCATGAAGATTTAAACAAGTTGTCCAAGGGTGTTTAATCCTAGTGGTATATTACTCGTGTCCTAGTTTACTATCCCCGCTAGGTTGCTAGTAAACTCGACAATCGGAATCAACAAACAAACAAAAGCTCCCGCTCTAGGGTTCCACTCATGCTAGCACATCAATTCCATGAACATTGTATAGTAATATAACGCAAAACATAGAAATCAATAGAAGTCTCAAGTCAATACATCACAATTTTGAGTTCTAGCCTACACATATGAGTTTAGCTACTCATCGTATTGGAATACATCATCAAGTACTTGAATAGAACGAAACAAAATTACTAATGACGACTTTTCCACCACGCTGCAGCTCTGCTCCAGCACTTGAAACCACACGTAACCAAGCTTTCTTCTCCAAAATCGTGTCAAACCCTAATTCTCCAAACTCTCGAACGTGTCTCTTGTTTTCTTCCAAAACGTGTCTCTTTACCACACTGAAAATCGAGGTGTAGCCGCCTAGGGTTTGCCTCTTCTTATTCACCTTTTATTCTTCCCGAGATGCCAAATCCGCAATTAGGAAATTTGACTGCCAGCTGGCACGCGCACGTCTCCTGCATTTGTTTCCCGCGGAGGTCTTCTGAATTACGAAAATTGTTCAGACCTCCGCGCCATTAATCCTTAAGCCGTCCGCGTTCTGCACTGACTCAGACTTCAAGGACTTCGGACTTCATTTCTTTCCACGCCAAACATCATCGAATAGGCTTCCTTTAGCCGATATTCCTTCCATGGTCTCCGAATGCACCTAAGAACGAAAACTACACACATGTAGTGAAATAATATACAGGCAACCACTAAGAGACGGGGTTTTAACATAGAAAATAGTCGTACAACTACGACTTATCAAACTACCCCACACTTGAACTTGTTTCCATACATCTTAATCCTAAATCCAGCAATTAATCTTATCATGCTTAAGATTCTAACAATGCGAGTATAGATAGATTTTTTATACTTGTTACCTCGCGAGTTGAAATTCAAATGACCTTGGATGATTGGGAGATAGTCCCCTATAGGTACCACAGACACGGCATTCTTTTCTGAGTTTTGGTCTTTAGAATCGAGTCAGCGGCTTTCTCTGACACATGATTTATTCACTGCTTTCATACCGTTGAGTCTTGAATTCTTTAAGTTGTATGGACTTTGATAAACGACACATCTTTGCTTGAATCAATAAGATTTCTGATTTTTTTTCTTTTTTCTACTTGATGGTTTGCCTTCAGCTTTTGAATTTGTTTATTGTCCACATAATCATTTTGCGCCCTTGAACCACTCCAATCATAGCCTCCGGATAACAACATAGGAGTGCGTCCCGCTCTTTTCTCATCCTCGTCTTTTCTGCATGAGGCAAGGTAGGGGTTACCCACCCATTCCCATCTACTTCGACCAGAGATGGACAGTTCATTTTCTCTGTCCCGCCACCACTGCGAACGCATGAATAAACTTGTATACTTGGTGACGGAGCTACTCTCAGGACTAGGCTAGTGAAGCGTCAACCTCCACCGCTTTTCTCAATCATCAAAACCAAAAACTCAGAACTTCCTGCAATTGCCGTACCTTTCTAGGACATTTCTGTGAACTCCACATCCCTGCGTATTACAACTCACAAGAACAAAGCATCGAAATTTTTGAAATTTCGCATTTTTAGTCAAATGAGCACAATAGTCATACAAAGCTGAAAATAAGATTTTGACATATCAGAAAGCATAGAAGTACATCATCAGTTCGTCACGAGTTCATCAAGACACATACTTGAAACATAAAAATTAAAAACAGACACGATATACGACTGACTCTATAACATCCCACCCCACACTTAAATTGACCCGTGTCCTCACGGTACAACTCAAGAAATAAGACGGACAATCAAAACAGACTCAAATAAAAATAAAAGACAATAAATAAATAAAATAAAAACGAAGGAACTGGTACTCCCCTAATAGTCTGGTAGTGGCGGTGGCTGCGATTTACCCTCTGCGATGCACCGCGGACGCCTCCATCATTTACTGCCGCGGACGTCTCTTGATTTAGCTTAATTGTTCAGGCGTCCACGTAGTTAATTGTTAAGACGTGTGCCAACTGCACTGATGTAGAATTCCTTTCTTCATTTAATCACCTGAAACCACCAGAAATAAAAAAAGAAATGCACTCGGGGCGCATTATCAGATTCCCAATTCCACTAATTAACCTACTCCTAACATGGGTAAAGTAAAACACACCGGGTTGCCTCCCGGTAAGCGCCTTTGTTTTACGTCCTTGGCTGGACATTACCTTTTTAGGGATCACAAGTTAGGATCCCAAGGCTGCTCCAAGTCAAACTTACCGCTCAGCATGCTCCTCTCCTCAGCACGTCCACAAGTTAATCATTTCTCAATGCTCCGCCCGCCATCAGGTGGCTTCCATCTCCACTTATTTTCTTTAGGTGTCCACCACTTTTGTGCACTCACCCCACACTTTTGTTTCTTTACTCGCTTTTCATCTGGTGGGTGTGTTTTCCTTGTTACCTTCAGCTGCTCACTGACACCCTGAATCAAACGCAACATTTCAGCAGTTATATTATTAAAACAAGTTTTACCAGCTATCTCAGGTGGTTTCCCCGCACAGGGCTGGTGGTCATCCTCAAAGACACGAAACTCTACCATCTTGCCACCATATTTGAGGATTATAATACCCTCAGCGACATCAATCTTCGCCTTCATAGCAAATAAGATAGGTCGTCCTAGAATGAATGTTGGCGACTCCTTAGTCTGGGTGTCCTCCATCTGCAAGACATAAAAATATGCAAGCACAACAACTTCTCCAACATTCACGGTTAAATTCTCAAGCAAACCATAGGGATGAACACATGACTTGTTGCCTAACTCAATAGTTAACTTGATCGGTTTCACCGGTCTAAGTTTCAATGAACATTATAGGTCATAAGGCATCACATTAATAGACGCTCCCAAATCAATCAAACAGTGGGGAATAAGCGTGTTACCAATGCCACGGGTCACCGTGAAGGCACCTGGGTCTCTTGTTCGATTGGTCAACGTTCCTTGTTTCTTTCCCTCCAATTCTTATCTTTTTGCGTTGATCCTCGTGTCCTCATACTCCTTCCGTTGAATCTCATTGTTTATAGATTCGTGACGCTCAATAACCTGCATGGGAAATGGCAATTGCGCAAGAGGGTTAGAACTCAAAATCTAGAAATTGCTTACTGGGAATTCCGCGCACGTCTCCTGATTATCATCCGAGGACGTCTCTTGATTTAACAGTAATTCATCAGGTGTCCGCGCCTTAATTATTGAGGCGTCCGCGTTCTCCACTGATGCCGAATCCAAACCTTGCTCTTTTTCTTTTCCTTCAGCCTTCATCTCCTCTTCCTCCTTTATCACGATCACACTCACATTTTGCTTTGGATTGGGGATCGTTTGCAACGACAACTTCCCTTTGTCTTCTTGCTTTTCGTAAACGGCGCTGGCAATTTGAGACACTTGCCTCTTTAGCTCATTAACGTCTCCAGCATTTTGGCCCATCTCTTGAGTGAGTTCTTTGAACATCCCTCTCATTTCCTCTCTCAATTCCCTGATCTGGTCCTCATCTCCTTGTCTGATTTGTGGTGGTTTGTACGGCTGCTTTTGTGGGTACGAGGATTGCCCCACCTCGTAATTGTTGTTCCTTTGCCAACCACCATCATTTTGCCTAGGCTGCCATTTGTTGTTGCCTTGATATCCATCATACCTCCTTGATGGCAAATCTCCCTTGTTCATGTAGTCTACTATATTCACGTCTTCTGTTCTTTCCTGAAAAACAGTGTTATCGTTATTCATTGAATTAAAAGTGGACTTGTTTACCTTACACTCCACTTATTGATTTCTTTGTGATTGTTGCGTCACTAATTGAGCCATTATATTCTTCAGTTCCTGCAATTCAGAATGTACATTCACGTTAGCAACTGGTGCAGGTTTATATGTTTCTTTTAAATACCTTGTGCTCTCGGCAACTCTCCCAATCAACTCCCATATCTCCTCGTGGTACATGTCAAGGATAGATTCTTGAGCGGAAGCATCTAGCATTCTTCTTTCCATTAGAACCATCCCATCCATGAAGTATTCAAGCAACATTCTTTGTGGGATTCCATGATTCGGACAACTCTCTTCCAATTGCCTAAACCTCTCCAAATAATCGAACAATGTTTCTCCACGTCCTTGTCTAAGAATAGAGATCTCCTTCCTTGTTTGAGCCGCCTTCGAATGGGAGTAGTACTTGTCCATGAATTTCCTTTGCATTTGATCCCATGAAGTGATCGAACCTGAAGGCAAAGACATTAACCAAGATTTAGCTTGACTTACTAAAGAAAAAGGGAATGTCTTTAATTTATAAATATTTTCCGGAACCGCTGCCGTTTTCATGGACATGCAAACTCCATGAAATTTTTTCATTTGCTTTAGGGGGTTCTCATCGGGCATTCCTCCAAACTTGGGCAAGTGGTGTATCCCCCCACTCTTTATCTCGATATATTCTGCGTCCTCATCCAACCTAATGCACCAAGGTGCCTGATCAATATACGGCGCAGAAACTCCTCTCATAGTGCATCCCAAATCCCGACGCCTAGCTAACTGTCCATATTGGTTTCCTCCACCGAGGTATTGTCGATCCAAATCATCCTCGTAATCCTTGTGTCTAGCTGCACGAGGTCTAGCAAACTCATTCACGAATTCCTGATTTCTGGGGGGTGGTAATCTTTGATTAACAGCGGGCAGTCCTTCCCTCTGTTCTTGCATGTTATCTTTTAGAACACTACCTCGCTCTTCATTATCACGTTCAACACTTCTCTGTGACATTGTTACTTAAACAGAAAATGATCAAGTGACAAAATAAAAGACAATAAAATAAAGAAATACTTAGTAGATTCTTTGTTACCGATCCCCGGCAACGGCGCCAAAATTTGACGAGCGTCGTTGTACCCGTCAAAAATAATGATTCTTTATCTCCGACTAACAAGTGGTAAGTCGGGTCGTATCCACAGAGATCGATGTGAGAATCTGTTCGCTAAGTACAAAAGTAACAATGGGGGTTTTGGAAATTTCAAACAAGTAAATAAAAACGCACGTAAGCAACAATGATTAATTATCAAGAGATAACACGTCACACAAATTCAAGTAACAAATATCAAAGAGCAGTGCAGGCTAGAACCTTCGACTGTGATGCAAGACTAAATCATGGACCAATTCATTTTGATTTCTAATGTTCTACAACTTAGAGCTCCCCCGCTAAGGTTATACTCCCCGTTCTTGTCTAGTACTTAATCTCGCGCTAGCGATAATCAAGACCCTAACTCGCTAGAGTTGCATGAAGATTTAAACAAGTTGTCCTATGGTGTTTAATCCTAGTGGTATATTACTCGTGTCCTAGTTTACTATCCCCGCTAGGTTGCTAGTAAACTCGACAATCAGAATCAACAAACAAACAAAAGCTCCCCCGCTAGGCTTCCACTCATGCTAGCACATCAATTCTATGAACATTGTATAGTAATATAACGCAAAACATAGAAATCAATAGAAGTCTCAAGTCAATACATCACAATTTTGAGTTCTAGCATACACATATGAGTTTAGCTACTCATCGTAATGGAATACATCATCAAGTACTTGAATAGAACGAAACGAAATTACTAATGACAAGTTTTCCACCACGCTGCAGCTCTGCTCCAGCACTTGAAACCAGCAGGTAACCAAGCTTTCTTCTCCAAAATCGTGTCAAACCCTAATTCTCCAAACTCTCGAACGTGTCTCTTGTTTTCTTCCAAAACGTGTCTCTTTTCCACACTGAAAATCGAGGTGTAGCCGCCAAGGGTTTGCCTCTTCTTATTCTCCTTTTATTCTTCCCGAGATGCCAAATCCGCAATTAGGAAATTTGACTGTCAGCTGGCACGCGGACGTCTCCTGCATTTGTTCCCCACGGAGGTCTTCTAAATTACGGAAATTGTTCAGATCTCTGCGCCATTAATCCTTAAGCCGTCCACGTTCTGCACTAACTCAGACTTTAAGCACTTCGGACTTCATTTCTTTCCATGCCAAACATCATCGAATAGGCTCCCTTTAGCCGGTATTCCTTCCATGGTCTCCGAATGCACCTGAGAACAAAAACTACACATAGGTAGTGAAATAATATACATGCAACCACTAAGAGACGGGGTTTTAACATAGAAAATAGTCGTACAACTATGACTTATCAGAGGTATAAAACAGTGGAAGTGTGACTTTGTAAAAGAATGCAAAAAGATGAGCAGTTTTAGATTATTTCAAATAAGTTTTATATATGTTGCAGCAAACAAAGCAACTATTGGCTCTACAAGAGTGCTACTTGAACATTATGGTCAGATCATATTTGAACACACTGAAATCAGATGTGTTACGCAAAGCAGAGCAGTGGAGACTACTAAAAGTCGCAGCTCATGCCTTAGATGCAGCAGCAGCCTTGGAAGAAAATGAGATCATACAAAAAGTTGTTTGAAACATTGTTTTACTGCAAAATTTGTGTCCAGCAGTTGTACAATTTTTTGCCTAGAACGTACAATAGTTCTAACTTTTAGGATATTACTAGGTCGGATATGAATTAATATAGCCTGGCGATTCTGTTAACATAACCTGACGAACTTTCTTGCTACAATCAGGAAACAAGTCACAAACACAGGGGGAAATATCTATTCATATGACGAACTATAAAATATTCAATCGAACTATAAATTATTCAAACGAACTATAAAATAGTCACGACGAACTATAAAATAAACACAACGATTTATATAATATTGAAGCCGAACCTGAATATGGAAACATTGAATTTTTAAAAGAGAAGTGCATGTGTCTGTGTTGATGAAACAGATACCAAAACAAGTTTAATGACAACCATAAACTAAATCATGAGGGGTTGTGAGGTTCATCCTCATTTGAAACATGATCTTGTGCATTCATATCCAAATTCTCAATACATGTTTTTTGGGACAACTTCGATTGTTGTGATACCCAAGTTCTTGGCAGTTTCCACACAATCTTTTTGGTCTGTTAGCTATTGACAGATGCTCGTCGTCAAAGCAAATGTACAAATAAATTATAGTCCGCTACTCGCGACTACACTACTGGGTAGCAAGTGGTAAGTAGGGGTCGAACCCAAAGGAATTAGGGGGATAGTTGTTCTTTGAGGGGATTGTCCAGCGAGAGAGCGTGTTTTAGGTTGATTGAGATTTTAATACTACAGCTAAGTGATTGATTGGTTGGTTGGTTGGTTGATTTTAGTACTGGAAAGTAAATAACAGTTATTATAATTAAAGGAAAGTATTCGGTTTCAGGGGGGCCTTGTATTATAGCCTGTTTATCATTGACCTTTAGTGAACCTACTAAGTATTCAAACGTGTATCAAGGCCATTCCAAGCACTCAATTTGCGTACACAGTCTAGCCCATTCCAAGGTCGTAGAGCACTTATTCTACTTAGACTAATACCCCATTCCAAGGTATATTAGCCTGTGTGCATCCATTTGATCAATCATTCTCGATCAACCAAATGGTGTTTAAGAGAGGTCAAACTTCTCAGATAAGTTTTGCCATTCCAAGCATCCACTTATCCGAGCATGTTTAAGAACCCCCACGGAAGAGTTTTGCCATTCCAAGCATCCACTCAACCTTGGAAATTCTAACCGAATATATGGCACATAGAATAAGTTTTGAATACAAAGGAGAGACGCTAAGTTAATAGTCTAAAACATTTTATAATACAAGTCCACCCCTTTAACCGAACAACTAGTTTAGCTACTATTCATCGCGCTAAACATTATAACTAAGGAAATAAATACAGTAAAGTAAATACGAAAATACTTACAAAACCGTTGAAGCGCCAAGGGAGCAAACTTTTATTTCCAAAGCCAAACTTACAAATGTGCCAAAACTTAGAGAGAGAAGTGATTTACAATTGTTTGGGATGTGAGTATGGTTTAAATGAAAAGGAGGAGGGGTGTATTTATAGCCCAAAGGAGGAGGAATGGATGGAGGAGATGATTGCACTTGGCTTTCATCCAAGGGAGGAGGAGGAGGAGGAAGGAGGAGGTGACACATGGGGGGGAGGAGGAGCCGCCGATTGCCGGTCACCAAGGAGGAGGAGCCGCCGGTCATGGAGGAGGGAAGGGAGGAAAGCCACCCATGAGTCATCTTCTTCTTCAAGTGGCCAGTCACCAGAGGCAAATGGGGAGTTTTGTGCAGTTTTGTGACGTTTTCACAAAACTATCGGTGAATTTTGGCCCTGGACTGACTTTGATTCCTCTTCGGTTTGATTTGTTTTGAGTGATTCAACGTCAGGATCCTTGAGATTTCTTCAGTCGGCATATGATCTTGACCTTGGAATGACTCGTAACATCTTTTCTGCTTTAAAAGCTCCTCTTTAGCGTGTATTCTCTCTAAGCTCTGAAATACCCTGTAGAAATATATCGAAACTAACAAGCAAAAGTTAAATAGACAAAGTGTCTAATTAGGGGGGTTTAACTGTGTTTATGATTCGTATAATTATGGTCCATCAGATCACCCCACACTTTTAGTTGTTCGTCCCGAACAATACTATTAAAGGGCGGCACTCTTAAGTTGATTTTGAAATATGAAAGTTAGACTGTGGTACTCGATCTATCCTAATTCATGCATTGGTTACTTATTACCAAATTAAACTGCGTAAATAAATAGAAGAAACTTAATACTTGTACCTCCGTGCTGGGATGCAAATTATATTGGATGTTTCGGGAGATAGCCCTTTTTAGGCTCCCGGACTGCAACCTCGGGATCGTCTCGCACTATATGGTTTTCTTGTAGCTTTCTCTAGCACGTGATTCGGTTCGGGTTTCACTGAGTTGAGCCTTTTTGATTTATTTCTTTTTGGCGAGGGACTTCTTTTTTGTAGTGAATTGGCCTTTGGCCTTTGATTTGACTTTTTTGAGTACTTCACTTTTTAGTTCGGTTAAAACCTTCACAATTTTGGGCATTTGGCCTCTTGATTTGCTTCTTCGAGCTTTTTGCTTCTTTGTGACTTGCCAGTCCATTTTCTCAAGCCTTTCTTTTGGGAGGTCCAATCATCGCCCGCGAGCATATGGAAATACCTCCCCGCTCCTCTCATCATTGCCGTTTCGCGCGGGTTAAGAAGAGGGCCACTCATCTATTTTCTCGGATACTTTGACTAGAGATAGGACGGTCTGATTCCCGTCCTCGCCTTTTCTTTTCTTTTTTGCATAAACACTGCATGGCGGAGATGACTTCAATTCTTCACTGAAACCTGAAGTGCAGCCTCCACTGACTTCGAAAACCATATAGTTAGATTCGATCCTTCGATTGCTTGCCAAGCCTCTCTAGGGCAGTTTATGTCAACTCCACATCCCTAGTTATCTCAGCACAAAGGACAGATGAAAAGTTACATTCTAAGTTTTTAAACAGTTTGAATTTTCACAAGGTTAATGCATGAATTATGATCTATCTTTTTCACATTCTTAAGTTCATATTTTCAAAAAGATACTATTAATAAAAAAGAAAACAGCAAGCATGTTATTTATATACAAAGGTGGTTCTCACCCCACACTTTTGAACGAAGGCGTGCCTTAGTTCAAAAGTCATGCAAGCTAATATATGTATGTGAGAATGACTTAAAACTAAATGACTGAATTTAAATGACAGAAATTAAAAGTGCGGAAAGTAAGATAGTGTCGGGTTACCTCCCGACCAGTGCACTTGTTTAACGTCGTTGGCTCGACGGTACCTCATTTGTGGATCATTAGTTTGGGTCCCATGGCTGTGTGAGGTCGAATTTTGCCACTGTTCCTGTGTTGCTTCCTGACTTCTTGTGTGATGCGGTGCTTGGGTCAGGACTCCGTTGTTCTGGGTTTCTTTCTTTCAAATACTTCTGAAGAGGTGAGGGACCTTTCACTACTAGCCTTTTGAAGTTCTTGTATTTGGGACTGCCTAGTCCAGTTGCGGCGTAACACTGCTCCATCGGGGAGTCATTCTGCATAGGCCCTTTTCCCATCCTCCTTTGAGTTTCTTCATGGATCGTATCGTTTTCTGCAACTCGCTTATTGATCAGGGGGAAAAGTCGGGAAGGCCTCATGAGGCTCGGTCCTGCCTCGTTATGTTTCTCAGTGAGGAGCTGGTCATAGACAGTCTCGGTCGCCTGGGTAATGATAGTCGGGTATGAATTGGGCAGTTCGTCAGTGGTATTCTGGACTCCTTCTTCGTTGCTTCCGGTGCTTTCCATATCTGATTCTTCTGATGGTTCGGGAGTCTCTTCTGACGGCTCAGTAGTTTCTTCTACCTCAGGGCCAGCTTCATCTATCTGCATTTCTCAGTCAGTTTGGGGTATTCGTTTTGTGGCTGCGGCCAGGCCAATTATAAGGTTCCACATGTCTGCAATGGTGAAGTTTTCGGCCGATCTTCTCATTGCTTCGTTAACTCTTCCCAGCTCTTCGGACCTCATCCCACGAAGAAATTTTTGAAGAAGAACTTTCTTCGTGAATCCATGGTGCGGGCAGCTTGAGACGATGGTATCATAGTTCGTGTAGAATTCATCCAAAGTCTCATCCTGGGATTGTCGAAGGCACATGATCTTCTCACGTGTTTCTTGGCGTAAGGATGGGGAGAATTCCTTTAGAAATGGAACGCAGAGTTCCACGTAATGTTCTGCACTACTAGCGGTGGATGTGTAGTGCCAGATTGTTGCAAAGTCCGTTAGAGAGAATTTGAAGCATTTAAGCTTAAATTCTTCTAACACTTCATTCTCAGGTTTGATGTGGTAGCACACGTGGTGAAAGTTTCGGCAATGCTGGACTGGGTCTTCTCCATTCGTACCTCCGAATAGTGGAAGATATCGTGTTGTCCATGCATACATAGTCCGCAACTAATCCGACGGCTAACTCCCCGGCAACGGTGCCAATTTGACAGATGCTCGTCGTCAAAGCAAATGTACAAATAAATTTATAGTCCGCAACTCGCGACTACACTACTGGGTAGCAAGTGGTAAGTAGGGGTCGAACCCAAAGGAATTAGGGGGATAGTTGTTCTTTGAGGGGATTGTCCAGTGAGAGAGCGTGTTTTAGGTTGATTGAGATTTTAATACTACAGCTAAGTGATTGATTGGTTGGTTGGTTGGTTGATTTTAGTACTGGAAAGTAAATAACAGTTATTATAATTAAAGGAAAGTATTCGTGACAAATGCTCGTCGTCAAAGCAAATGTACAAATAAATTTATAGTCCGCTACTCGCGACTACACTACTGGGTAGCAAGTGGTAAGTAGGGGTCGAACCCAAAGGAATTAGGGGGAAAGTTATTCTTTGAAGGGATTGTACAGCGAGGGAATGTGTTTTAGGTCGGTTGAGATTTTAATACTACAGCTAAGTGATTGATTGGTTGGTTGGTTGGTTTTAGTACTGGAAAGTAAATTACAGTTATTATAATTAAAGGAAAGCATTCGGTTTCAGGGGGGCCTTGTATTATAGCCTGTTTATCATTGACCTTTAGTGAACCTACTAAGTATTCAAACGTGTATCAAGGCCATTCCAAGCACTCGATTTACGTACACTGTCTAGCCCATTCCAAGGTCGTAGAGCACTTATTCTACTTAGACTAATACCCCATTCCAAGGTATATTAGCCTGTGTGCATCCATTTGATCAATCATTCCCGATCAACCAAATGGTGTTTAAGAGAGGTCAAACTTCTCAGATAAGCTTTTCCATTCCAAGCATCCACTTATCCGAGCATGTTTACGAACCCCCACGGAAGAGTTTTGCCATTCCAAGCATCCACTCAACCTTGGAAATTCTAACCGAATATATGGCACATAGAATAAGTTTTGAATACAAAGGAGAGACGCTAAGTTAATAGTCTAAAACATTTTATAATACAAGTCCACCCCTTTAACCGAACAACTAGTTTAGCTACTATTCATCGCGCTAAACATTATAACTAAGGAAATAAATACAGTAAAGTAAATACGAAAATACTTACAAAACCGTTGAAGCGCCAAGGGAGCAAACTTTTATTTCCAAAGCTAAACTTACAAATGTGCCAAAACTTAGAGAGAGAAGTGATTTAAAATTGTTTGGGATGTGAGTATGGTTGAAATGAGGAGGAGGAGGGGTGTATTTATAGCCCAAAGGAGGAGGAATGGATGGAGGAGATGATTGCACTTGGCTTTCATCCAAGGGAGGAGGAGGAGGAGGAAGGAGGAGGTGACACATGGGGGGAGGAGGAGCCGCCGGTTGCCGGTCACCAAGGAGGAGGAGCCGCCGGTCATGGAGGAGGGAAGGGAGGAAAGCCACCCATGAGTCATCTTCTTCTTCAAGTGGCCGGTCACCAAGGGCAAATGGGGAGTTTTGTGCAGTTTTGTGACGTTTTCACAAAACTATCGGTGAATTTTTGCCCCGAACTGACTTTGATTCCTCTTCGGTTTGATTTGTTTTGAGTGATTCAACGTCAGGATCCTTGAGATTTCTTCAGTCGGCATATGATCTTGACCTTGGAATGACTCGTAACATCTTTTCTGCTTTAAAAGCTCCTCTTTAGCGTGTATTCTCTCTAAGCTCTGAAATACCCTGTAGAAATATATCGGAACTAACAAGCAAAAGTTAAATAGACAAAGTGTCTAATTAGGGGGGTTTAACTGTGTTTATGATTCGTATAATTATGGTCCATCACTATCTCAATCATCACTTCACGAGTGGTCCGATGTCTTTTCCCACATCCTTTGTTTCGAGCCAACTTTGGTGGCTTGATATTCACATGAGAGGGTTGTTCCATGCCTATTGTTGTTTTAAAATAATCTGCCTTAGATAAGACATTGGTCATACCTTTAGGAACTTGAACAATATTCCTCAATTGTTTAACATTCTCAAGAATACTTCTCAGATTAGTCAACTCACTTCCTGATAGTGATATAGCTGATCGAACTTGAGTCCATACACTACTACAGAACAGACCTTATGCAACGGTTCTGAGGACCATTATGCAACGGTTCCTCATCCGTTGCATAAGCTACCGTTGCATAATGTCATACTTTATGCAACGGTTCAATAAAAACCGTTGCATAAAGTATGACATTATGCAACGGTTTGTTGCTAGAACCGTTGCATAATGTCATACTTTATGCAACGGTTTGTTATTAGAACCGTTGCATAAAGTATGACATTATGCAACGGTTTTCCTTAAAACCGTGGCATAAAATGTGGAAAATTTTTGATATATTTTGGTTGTTTTATAGCTCAAATTCACATTAAAAATTAAACACAAAATGCAAACAAATGTAATTCCCTATTACTCATTTTCCAAACATCAAATACTTTCATTTCACTCAAAATACGACCAATCATTACATCATTCATACAACTTCACAAAACAATCAAATGTGAACACTACAATAATTTATCTTGCCAAAATTAGATCATGTTCAAACAAATAGTCGTGCAATTAGCCGACGAAGTCATTTCGCACGTCTGGTATCTTTCTTCTTGAATCTGTTAGACGCATGAGCATTCGATTTCAAGGAGTGAGCTGGAAAACAACGCAGGAGATGAAGTGTGCACAGTTTGGACTTATAGAAGCCAATCAGCTGAAAAGTATGAAGTTAAAAGAAAATATTAGCTTGAAAGAAAAACATCTGGAACAGGAAATAAACATAAATGGAACAGATCTTTACGCAGTGGATATGGAAGATTTTACCGAAATTTGTAGCCCAAGCAGCAGTAGCAATATATAGACAAGAGAGCAATATATGCCGTTTCCCGTTAAACAGACTTGTTTTGAAATATTTGGAAAAGGACAGGTCTGATTAATTAACAATTATTAACATTATTGTATGAAGGTAGGAAACACTATGCACTAACAGGCAATATCATGTTCTTTACCAATTATAAAGTACTGTGTAGCATTGCAATATAACTACAAAAGATATGAATTCAATGATTGGAGTGTATAGAGTTGAGGAAAGATGTGAAAAAACACACCTTTTTTACATAGAAGCAAGGCATGAGCTGCCTCAACACAGCCAAATGCTCATTCATCTGCTTCCTTCTGTTCCTTTCCACAGCAATATGAGAAACCACCTTGCCATTGTTGTTGTTACTGACACAAATAAACAACCAGACATATTGGAAAAAGGCAGAATAGTTTTATAAGAAATCAGAAATCAGAAATAAACAACCACATCATTTCTTCAGTTCAAAAAAAAATCCTAACAAACAACTTTCATAAAAATCACCAAAAATAGCCACAAACTGCAGCTATTGAAGCTTAAAATAAGTCACCAATGGACGTACCAATGAGCTAGAAAATTCACCTATGCGGAGTAGTAAAGGCAGCACAAACTCAAACAGAAAGTTCCTCATATAGCTGATTCCATTCTCCTGCAAACTATGCAATTCCTAAACTGTTTAATCAATCATAAAAGTTAGGTCAAAATCACCCCCAAAATCGAACAACTGAATTCACCAAAATGCAAACTCACCCCTGGCAGATTCATCTTCGTTCCAGAAACCGCAATCTGCATCAAATACCGACACGTGAAACACCATCAGATCTTCAGTCTCGCAGCTCAACTCCACCTCGACTCCGATTTCCGGCACCATCAAAGAGCTCGCCTCCGTGATCTCCAACTTCATTTTCACTCCATTCCGCGGCGTCCTCGCTCTCCTAGTCACCTTCTAGTGCCAATCCGAACCGATAATCGCAATCGGCGACGGAGGAGGCGGAGGAGATCCGCATCCGCTCGTGACTTCTGGCCAACTTGTTCACGGAGTGGAACGCGTCGTCAGTGATGGAGATTCGGCCAGGGAAGTTCGATGACAGAAGCGATTGATGAAGAGATTCACCAAGAAGAAGCATCTGGTGTTAAGGACTCCAACAGTTGAGCGAATGACTGAACGAATCCAACCCGATGAGAGGGGATGAGAGCGAACGGCTGGCGAAGAAACAGTGTTTTAATTTTAGGGTTTAGTATATGCAACGCTTAACACAAAACCGTTGCTTAATGGTTATAGTTTATGCAACGGTTTGTGTAAAAAACCGTTGCATAAAGTATACATTATGCAACGGTTCATAAAAACCGTTGCATAAAGTATACCTTATGCAACGGTTTTGATGAACCGTTGCATAATGTATACTTTATGCAACGGTTCTTAAAAACCGTTGCATAAAGTCTACCTTATGCAACGGTTTTTTACACAAACCGTTGCATAAACTATAACCGTTGCGTAATGATAAATTTGAACCGTTGCATAAAGTCCCGTCTGTAGTAGTGATATCTCAGTTGTAACTGATGCAACTTCCTGATTTGGGTGTGAACATTCAATATCTAAATCTTGTATGCTGGTTGCACTTTTCAGCCATCTATTCAAAATGTACGCACTAGGAATCTAAGAAACATCCATGGAGCAAAAAACATGGAACACATGCCTGCATAAAATTACAGTAGTTTCAAACTTTCTGCAGCTGCACCTAGCATCTTTTGTTGAGCTAATACACAAAACCTATATGTCAGAAGTAAAATAAAGTGAGCATATACAGAGAAATACAATGACAAACTATAAAATGGTAATGACGAAATATAAAATGGACTGCCAAATCTTTAAAAAAGGTACGCATACCTGATACTTGGCTGTGTTGTAATCTTTATCTATGATAGTGTATGAAATGATATCATCATCACACCTCATCATCTCATTGTAACATTTAAATACCCCTGCAAAGATTTGATTCTGAAATTCCTTAAAGATATTACGCCTGAAAATGTTAGCCGCATGGCTTTCAATATCAAGTTCAGTCTTCAAACTAGGGGAAGATTTGATGGATTCGTCGTCTAACATCCATCTATTCTTTCTTTGCGTGTCAAGTGCCCTATCAAATGTCATATAAAACTCCACCAGTGTCATTTGATTGTGCAAAACCCTCCCAAAAAATGAGTTCTCACTTTCAGATCTGGATGTTGTCCTTAATAACTTCCCCATATGCACATTTTTCAAATACACAGGGATCCATGAAGTCCTAATCTTGTATATGTTTGACAGCCAAATATGCCCTCCAAGTCCATATACTTTAA
This sequence comes from Rhodiola kirilowii, assembly GCA_033675215.1. Lineage (NCBI taxonomy): Eukaryota > Viridiplantae > Streptophyta > Magnoliopsida > Saxifragales > Crassulaceae > Rhodiola > Rhodiola kirilowii. The sequence continues at coordinate 31,089,160 of CM066194.1, read as the reverse complement.
TGACACATTCCCATTGTTCTTAAAAATCAACAACATCATTATGATCGGACCAAATTGTTGTACTGATATTTTTTATAAAATCTATTTCACTACATAAGGGAACACCAACCTACACACGCAGTAATATATAATCAAATACACTCAATATATTAACTATTTATATAAAAGACTAACGGTACCTTTGCTTTCATCTTCTCAGCAATGTGCCACATACAAAAGTGGTGAGTGCTTTCTGGGAATGTTTTAGCAATAGTAGCCTTCATAGTTGGGTCTTGATCAGTGACTAAGACACTCGGTAAATGAAATATTGACTTCCTAAAGCATTCAAGAAGCCAAGTATACGAATCCTCATCCTCATTAGCTATCAAACCAGATGCAAGGGTAACATAACACTTGTGGTTATCAACACCGGTGAATGGTACAAAAATCAGATTGTACCTGCATATTATCAAACCTATTAATACCAATGAATTATAAATTGAATATGATGAACTATCAGCACATATGTTATGTAATGAGAGATAACGAACTTTATATTAAATGACGAACTATAAAATACATCAACGAACTATAAAATAGAAATGACGAAATATGTACATAGAGCTTATGTAATGAAATATAACGAACTTTATATTATTAATGACGAACTATAAATAAAATTATGAAATAACTAATACTGATGGGCAACTTACTTGTTGGTACTGTATGTTGCATCAAAGGAAACAACATCAACAAACATTTTCCTATCATTGGCCGACCTTGAGTCTGCCAAAAAAAGACGGGTAACAGTACCTTCTTCATCTGCAACATATTCAAAAACATAACCCTTGCAAGTATCCCTTTTGTTCTTTAAATGAGTGTCGACCATTTCAGCATCACGTCCACCAACAAATGCCTTCATATCTCATTTGAAATTTTAAAGTCTGTCAATGTAGCACCAATAATAGTGTAACCGCCAACCATTTCTTTCACCAAGTGAAACGCTCGAGTATCTCCAATTCTCAGGTGGCCCAAATCCATAATAAAATTCTGATTGTCAATACTCAAATGCCTATTTTGCATCAAAAACTGTTTCCCAAAGGTTGAAGCAAGCTGATGGTTATGATTCTCATCAAACACATAAACAGAATGCATGCCTCCATCGACTAGCTTGAAGTACAATCTCGCTTCACATCCACATCTTGTCTCTTTCCTTTTCCTCTGTTTCGAGTTAGGATTTGTCAGTGTGTCTACCTTCATCTTTTGGCGCTTGAAATCTTGACGGTGGCACAACAGATGTTTCATCTTTACTACACCATCACTGTTGATTGTTGTATTAGCACGAACATTGAATCCAGCTATTTGAGCATAATTCTCATAGAATTTAACATCATCATCCGGAGATAAAAACTTTTGACCAATAAACGACTTGTGCTGGTCAGGGCATTTGGGCGTCCAGAATGCAACGCCACATTTAGAAAAGAAAGACGGTTCCATTGAACATAAGTTCTCAGTCAAATCGATTGTTCCTGCGCGCAAGATAAAACACTGTGAGAAATTCATCACCACTACTTTCGCCGATATTTATAAATGAACGCAAAGTATGTCGATTCATAACGCCACAACAATCAGGATCGCATAGTTCATCAAATTCAATTTGCCACAACATTTAAAAGACGAAAAACTACAATTAAAACGGATTCGAACCTCCGATGTTGATGTCTGTCATGACCTCCGATGTTGATGTCAAACAACGTTACTTCCGCAGTACGATGAATCGAGTGAAAAGGTTGTTTCGAGATGGACTGGAAATCAAACCGATTTGATTTGAAAACACGTGACAGTTTAGGAAATGGGATCAATCGGTCACGTGAAAACTGAATTTTCCTAATGTATGCCAAATTTGCCCTCAACACATTAAAAATTACAATTAAACATATTTATTTTTAATCAATCAGCACCATCCAAAAGATTAGATGAAAGGTTGGGATAACTTTGTATTTTTTACAATAATTATCACTTTGCACCGGATCCTTTCTCTTTATGTAATATATATTTTAAAAATGTCGTTTTGTACACTACGTTGTTTTACCATTTGCAGCATTTTTGTTGTGCTGCATCGAGTCAAAAATAATAATAATGAGTTTTCAGTTCAGATTAAATTCTCAAAATACTTTTTTACTGAAAAAAGTATAGCGCATGGGAGCCAAATTCTGTTTAATGTCTTTTTTCTCTCTGGTAGACTTGCAATTGAAAACAGAACCATTTACATATTGAATGAAACACAATGTAAGATAATAACTTGAAACTTTTTGCTGAGAAGAAGCATTTAATTCAAATCTAGTGTTGCCGGAGAGCGAATGCGGAAAGGACGATGAGGAACGCGACCAGAACAACTGCAACAAAAGATGACACAATAGTGCCACTGGTCTGTTGACCAAAATCAGTGAACTGCTGACATATGGGATTCCAGTTGGTATCCTCATTCCCATTATGTGCTAAGTACACTATAACTTTGTCAGCTTTAGCTTTCGCATCCATTTTGACCTACCCAAAATTGACCAGTGTAAGATCATTCAGAATGTAGAACAGAGATAAGATAACTTTATTACCTAAATTTTCTCAGACAGAAGATTTAGCAATCGCAGACCACGAACGCGAGAATGTTTCAAATTTGATTCCCTTAAAAGTTTTGTTTTTTATAAAGCGATTCCGTTAAAATAGGAATGCACAATCGATCCGACTGGAATTTTACGTCCTGGTAGGACCAGTTGACCGAAAAACTGTAAAATTATGGACCGTGGACCGAATCGAACCTAGGTTTCTATGGATCGAACCGGACCGGTGAATCGGATTTTTTTTTATTTGTAAAAATTGGACGGACCCGACCGAATCACATTAAATTTACGGTCCCGACCGGAACAAGACCAAAATGTTACGGTCCGGATCAGATCGGTCGATCGAAATTTTCACACAAAAAATATGGACCGTAGACCGCACAGTCCAGTCCAAATTTGTGCATCCCTACCTTAAAAGCATAATTACACAGACCCAACTCGAAACGACACATTTCGACATCTATATTATATGACACTTTCATTTTATTTTGTTCGTTTAATAAAACTATGAAATAATATTTTTATTACCATCGGAAAAAATACATTTTATTGAACATTCCTATACCGAAATAGGATAAACAATTTATTATTATGAGTGCGGTTCAGCTAAAAACAACGATTATATATGAAAACTAAAAATCAGATTTCAAGCTGACACAGAGGGGCATTATAGTCATTTCACATATCTCAGATTTCAAATCAGACTTACTTAACTTGGAATGATCAGACTTAAAATGACCAAACAATTATTTATTATTGTTACTATTTTAGCCACATACCATTCTTGTATGTCATTACGTGAAAACGTGCGTCTCGGGTCGTCGTTAACAGTTCGAATCAGTCAATCAAATGAATCTTTGGCTTGGCGCGGATTGGGCAAGGATCAAACTGCTCAGCTTCCGTCCGTCAAGTTGTATTGGATGGAAGAATAAAAAATTGGAACTGAACCCAGTTAGGGTTCATTCTGTTCTCGCTCGAATTCGCTCTCACGTTGAAGGTTCAGTCAAGATAGCTTAGGGCTTCTGCTAGACGAGTGTTGTTTACTACATTTGTGCAATTAATCGTGAGGATAGTGATCTCAAGCTGTTAGATTTACTGGATAAGAGTGTGTAACCGAGGAACTAAATGCGATGCGAAATGGCGATTTCGACCGAAGGAAGATAGTGCATCTCGAGTCTGAGTACCTCAACGTGGATATAGAAATTCGTTATGAACCATGAGCCTTAAATCGGTGTGTCCAATTCTATTTACTATTATTATTTATCTTTTTTAGCCAAAATCCATTATTGTCTAACATTGAAATGATAGCTACACTGAATACATGTTCCTTAGACCTCACAATGGTCTACTTGAAATAAATCCAAATGCTCAAATAGTTTAAATCACCTTTCCAATATATCCAGAAGTTTTACAACCTTTTTTTTATCGATGAGGCAACATAATCCGTTACGAGGCGACAGAGCACTGGACAACAATAAAGATAAAGAGCTAATAGAACATCTAGTCTGGATCAGGAAGAACTCCTCAGGTAAAACGCATCTAGCAGACGTCCGCTAGCAAGAAAACCTTAATCCAAGTTTGCCTCCAACCGGTTGTTGATGCCCAACAACATGTCGTGGACGTGAGCACAATTTAAAGTCCCAAACTAAACATCACTTGTACGACAACATAGTATGGGACTGACAAGATGCTCGTCGTCAAAGCAAATGTACAAATAAATTTATAGTCCGCTACTCGCGACTACACTACTGGGTAGCAAGTGGTAAGTAGGGGTCGAACCCAAAGGAATTAGGGGGATAGTTGTTCTTTGAGGGGATTGTCCAGCGAGAGAGCGTGTTTTAGGTTGGTTGAGATTTTATTACTACAGCTAAGTGATTGATTGGTTGGTTGGTTGGTTGGTTTTAGTACTGGAAAGTAAATTACAGTTATTATAATTAAAGGAAAATGTTCGGTTTCAGGGGCCTTGTATTATAGCCTGTTTATCATTGACCTTTAGTGAATCTTCTAAGTATTCAAACATGAATCGAGGCTATTTCTAGCTCAAGACTTGCAACATCGTCTAGCCTTTTTCAAGGTCGTAGAACACTTATTCTACTTCAACTAATTCCTCCTTTCGAAGTATCTTAGCCTTATGTGCATCCATTTGATCTTCTGTTACGATTTCCCAAATGGTTTTTTAGATAGATCGAACTCCTCAGATAAGCTTTGCCCGTTAAAGCATCCACTTACCTGAGTATGTTCACGAACCCCACGGAAGAGCTTTGCCCGTTAAAGCATCCACTCAATCTTGGAAGTTCTAACCTTATATATGGCACATAGAACAAGTTTTGAATACAAAGACGAGACACTAAGTTAATAGTCTAAAACATTTTATAATACAAGTCCACCCCTTTAACCGAACGACTAGTTTAGCTACTATTCATCACGCTAAACATTATAATTAAGGAAATAAAGACAGTAAAGTAAATACATAAAAATACTTACAAAACCGTTGAAGCGCCAAGGGAGCAAACTTTTATTTCCAAAACCAAACTTACAAATGCCAAAACTTTTAGAGAGAGAAGTGAATTACACTTATGGATTGTTGGATGATGTTTCAAATGAGGAGGAGAGGCCTCCTTTTATAG
>CM066194.1:30759458-31083836 GCA_033675215.1 Rhodiola kirilowii | reverse complement strand
CTACTGGGTAGTACTTGGTAAGTAGGGGTCGAACCCAAAGGAATCAGGGGAATAGATGTTCTTGAGGGGGGTTGTTTAACGGGAGAGCGTGTTTAAGGTCGGTTGGTTGGTTTTAAAGCTACCAGCTATTTTGATTGATTGATTGGTTGGTTGGTTGATTTTAATACTGGAAAGTAAATTACAGTTTATAATTAAAAGAAATGTTCGGTTTCAGGGGGCTTCTATTATATCATGTTTATCATTGACCTTTAGTGAATCGTCTAAGTATTCTACGGTGTATCAAGGCCATTCCAAGCACTCGATTTGCGTACACTGTCTAGCCTATTCCAAGGACGTAGAACACTTAATTCTATTTAGACTAATACTCCATTCCCGGTTATATTAGCCTATGTGCATCCATTCAATCCCTTTGGCCCAGTTTTCAAATGGTTTTTCTGATAGTCGACCTCTTCGAATAGTTTATTCATTTAATCCCCTTGGCCCAGTTTTTAAATGGTTTATTTATCCGAGTGTGATCACGAATATCTAAGGAAGAGTTTACGAATTTGGACCCCTATGGTCACATTCCCAAATGGTTTACTATACCTTAGACATTCTAACTTTTATACATGGCACATAGAATCAGTGTTGATTACTAATTCGAGACACTAAGTTAATAGTCTAAAACATTTTATAATACAAGTGCGCCCCGTCTACCGAACTATTAGTTTAGCTACTATTCATCGCGCTAAACATTATACTAAGGAATTAAAGACAACAGTTGATTAAATAAATACTAAGAGATACTTACAACCGTTGAAGCGCCAAGGGAGCTATCCTTTATTTCCAAAGCAAGATTACAACGTTACAAGTATTACAACTTCTAGAGAGAAGTGAAATTGAGAATTGGTGTGTTTTACAAATGAGGTTTGGCTTGGTATTTATAGCCAAAGTGAGGAGGAATGGATGGATGAGATGGAAGCACATGTCTTTTGATCCAAGGGAGGAGAAGGAGGAGCTTGTGGAGGAGACAAGTGGCGCAAGGAGGAGGAGCCGGCGGCTTTTGGTGGAGGAGGGTGGCGCCGCCGGTTGCCGGTCACCCAAGGGGGAGGAGCTCCTCCCTTGCCCACCTCCTTGAATGGTGGCCGGTCATCTTTGCCAAATGTGTGATTTTGTACAGTTTTGTGCAGTCTTTTCACAAAACTGTCAATGTGTTTCTTCCCCGGGCTGTCTTGACTCCACTCCTGATTCCTCTGATTAATTTGTTCTGGTCAATTCAACGTCAGGATCCTTGATATCTCTTCAGTCGGCATATGATCTTGACCTTGGATTGACTCTTGTTATCTTTTCAGCTTAAAATCCTCTCCTTAGCATGTTTTCACTTCAGTCTCTAAAATGCCCTGTGGAAATATATCGGGACTAACACGTAGATGTTAGACATACAAACAGTCTAATTCAGGGGGTTTTACTGTGTTTCTGACTCGTCTAACTTTGGTCCATCATAGACCTCGCAAGAACCCTCCTCCCCTTGATCCTATTGTTCCTCCGGCTTTCCAAGGCCCAAGACCTCGTCCACCTCCACTCCTAAACCCACTACCTTACTTGCCACCGGGGTTTAGAATGGAAGATGAGATAGATAACCCTCCCGCTCTTTAAAGAAACAACCGAAACTTTAGAATGGAAGAGGATAGGGAAGAAGATCCTCCCGTTAGACGGAACAATGTCGATGATCAAAATCCTATACGGAATCCTCCCTTTCCTCAAAGGAATGCTAGAAATTATAGATATGATGACGAGGATGATGAGAGACCCGTTGGAGATTATATGACCCCTACCCTTGAAGGGAATGGCTCGGCTATTGTGCCTCCGGATGAAGATGCATTTGATTTTGATGTGAAGTCCTCCTTAGTCCATATGGTGACTCATGATCAATACCAAGGAGTTGGGAATCCTTCTACCCATTTGGCAAGCTTTCAAGAATATTGCCGCACTTATAAGCCAAGGGATGTACCCGTAGAATATGTCTATCTAAAGCTCTTCCCGTCTTCACTATACGGAGATGCGAAGGAATGGTTGCAAAACCAAGAGCCGGGATCCTTTAGGACTTGGAGCGAGCTAGCAAATGCTTTTCTCACCAAATTCTTTCCACCATCAAGGACAAAGAAATTCACCGATTTTATATTGACGTTCTCTCAAAGGGATAATGAGCTATTTCATCAAGCCTATGATCGGTTCAAGCATTATCTTAGGGAATGCCCTCATCATAACTTTCGAAGAGCGGATCTTACGAGATATTTCTATCTTGGCATGACCAAAGAGGCCAAAGGCCAAATGGACACGGCTAGTGGTGGTGCAATCATGGAGTTACCGGCAAACCAAGGATTTAAAGTCATAGAGAAGATAGCCACAAATTCCGATAGATATCAAGGAGTCGATCACAAGAAAATGGCTAAGTCTAGAGAGGATTCTTCGAATTATGTGACTAAAGATCAATTTAGTGATTTGACAAAGAAGATGGAAACCATGATAAGCATGGTAAATGCTTTGGAGGTGTCTTAACCGAAGAATGAAAAAAGAGAAGAATCCGGTCCAACAACCTTGTTTCATATGCTCTAGTACGAGGCATTCTACAAAGGCTTGTCCCGATGGGAGACATGAAGATGATGATGACGGGTATGAAGAAGCCCACTATGTAAATCAACAAAGAAATGATGCTCAAAATTCTAATCCCATCACAAGAAATTACGAGCCTCCGCAAAGAAGAATGGCCAATGACTCCAATTTCACTCCTAGGCCCCAAGGGCAAAATTCTTATCGAGGGAGTTACCAAAGACAAGGGTATGGCTCTAACCAAAATCAAGGGCCAAATTCTTATTCTACTCAAGGTCAAGGTTCCACCCAAAAATCTCAATATTCTCAAGGAAACTCCCAAAGGCCTTATCAAGCCAAATCTCCTATGAATGATCAAGGGAATTCCCATCATCAAGGGTAAGCTTCTTCCAATCCTCAAGATAATCCTATGATGGCTATGATGGCACAAATGCTTGAAAGCCAAAAAGAGACCAACAAGAAGATGGAGGAACTAGTGGCCGAAAATAAGAGGCTTGCTAAAGAAAATGCCCATATGAAGCAAATTGGGAAGCTCCCTTCTCAACCGGATGTGAATTCCCTAGAGCATGTCGATGTCATCACATTGAAAAGTGGAAAGGTTTTGCCTACCCCTCAAGGAAAATCAAATCTTAACTCTAAAGAGGTAGACGAGGAAGTTGCCAATGAAAATGCCGAAGTCGAACTTCAAGCCCCTACCGGAGAAGAGGAAAAAGAGGAAGAGCCGATTTTGATGAGGAAATATGTGCCCGTGATACCTTTCCCTCAAAGGCTAAAAAAGAGCAAGCTAGATGCCCACTTCCAAAGATTTGTGGAGATGTTGAAGAAGTTGTATGTCACGCTTCCATTCCATGAGGTAATCACTCAAAATCCTACCTATGCAAAATTCTTGAAAGATATTGTGTCTAATCGTAGAGTTATTGATGAATCTAGCATGGTAGCATTGAATGTTGAGAGTAGCGCCATTGTGCAAAGTAGAATGCCTAAGAAAATGCAAGATCATGGATCATTTTCTATTCCTATCTCTTTAGGAAAGATTGAAATTGATAGGGCATTGTGTGATTTGGGAGCTAGCATTTCTTTAATTCCCTATTCATTGTTTGAGCAAATTGATGTGGGTGAACTTCATCCTACTACTATCTCGTTGAAACTAGCCGATAGAAGTTCTAGAATCCCTAGGGGAGTTCTTAGGGATGTGCCTATTAAAGTTGGTAAATTCTTTATTCCCGTAGACTTCTATGTGCTAGAAATGGATATTGAGCAAGAAATGTCTGTTATTCTTGGTAGACCTTTTCTTAACACCGTTGAGGCGGTCATTAGATGTGGAGAAGGGTCTATTGAATTGAAAATAGGGGATGAAAAGTTGAAATTTTTTCTGAAAAATGCCATGAAAGCTCCCACTTCATCTTTTGAATGCAATTTGCTTGATATATCTTGTGAAAATCTTGAGCTAACATCTTTTGAAAGTGAAGTCATGGACTTAGATGATTCTAGTATGCTTTTTACCTCACTTATGGATATGGAAGATGAGGAAATGTATGACTTGACTTTGGCCGAAGGAGATAAATTATTTGATGCTTATCAAGGTGAAGAAAACCAAATGCCAAAAGGTAAGGAATTCGAAGGAGAGTTAAAACCTCTACCTTCGAATCTAAGGTATGAGTTTCTTGGGTCTAATTCTACGCATCCGGTTATAGTGGGTGCAACCTTGAATGAGAATGAAACTTCCAAACTTTTGCATGTCTTGAAAAGTAATAGAAAAGCTTTGGGGTACTCTATAGATGATCTTAAAGGAATTAGCCCTTCGTTATGCATGCATAGGATAAATGTTGAAGAAAATGCAAAACCTTCTAGGGAGTTTCTAAGGAGATTGAACCCTAATCTTAGCGAAGTTGTCTTTAAAGAAATTACTAAGCTAAGAGATGCGGGAATCATTTATTCGGTCCCGGATTCGGAATGGGTAAGCCCCATCCATGTCGTCCCCAAAAAGGGAGGACTTACGGTTGTGCAAAACGATAAGGGAGAGTTGGTCCCTACAAGAACCGTAAATGGATGGAGGATGTGCATTGATTATAGGAAATTGAACAAAGCAACTAAGAAAGATCACTTTCCCATACCTTTTATTGATCAAATGCTTGAAAGACTTGCGGGACATGAATACTTTTGTTTCCTAGATGGTTATAGTGGATTTCATCAAATTCCCATTTTGCCTAATGACCAAGGAAAAACTACATTTATATGTCCTTATGGAACTTTTGCATTTAGACGCATGCCCTTTGGGTTATGCAATGCACCGGGAACGTTTCAAAGATGCATGATGTATATTTTTAGTGATTACATTGAGAAATGCATGGAAGTTTTCATGGATGACTTCTCTATTCATGGAACTTCGTTTGATGATTGTTTAACGAATCTTTCTCATGTTCTTGCTAGGTGCATTGAAACGGGTTTGGTGCTAAATTGGGAAAAGTGCCACTTTATGGTTCAAGAGGGAATTGTGCTTGGGCACTTAGTGTCTAGTAGAGGTGTGGAAGTTGATAAAGCAAAAGTTCAAGTTATTGAGCAACTACCACCACCAAAAGATCAAAAAGGAGTTAGAAGCTTTCTAGGGCATGCCGGTTTTTACCGGAGGTTTATTAAGGACTTCTCAAAGATTGCCAAGCCACTAACTCATCTCCTATGCAATGATGTGCAATTCAACTTTGATGAAGATTGCTTAGAGGCATTTGAAAAGCTCAAGAAAGCCCTTGTATCGGCACCCATAGTGCGACCACCGAATTGGGATCTTCCATTCGAGCTTATGTGCGACGCAAGCGATTATGCTATTGGAGCCGTTTTGGGACAACGAGTCGATAAGAGACTCCATGTGATCTACTATGTGAGCAAGGTGCTAGATAATGCTCAAATGAACTATACTACCACCGAGAAAGAGTTGCTAGCCGTGGTATATGCCTTTGAAAAATTCAGACCATACCTTGTGGGATCCAAGACAATCGTCTACACGGATCACGCCGCTATTAAGTATTTGATGACAAAGAATGATGCAAAGCCAAGACTTATTCGATGGATCCTCCTTTTGCAAGAGTTCACTATTGAAATCAAAGATAAAAAGGGGGTCGAAAATGTGGTGGCGGACCATCTTTCAAGAGTTGAGCTTCATGATTCAAAACAATTCTCGTCACCTATAGGAGACTCGTTTATCGGAGAATATTTGCTTAGTATGGAAGAGAATGCCCCTTGGTACGCGGACTATGTGAATTATTTGACGTGCAACATTCTCCCGAATGACCTTGATCATAACCAAAGGAGGAAGTTCTTGCACGACGTCTCGAGGTACTTTTGGGATCACCCCTTCTTGTACAAGCTATGCCCAGACGACATTTATAGAACGTGTGTGCCCGAAGAAGATATGAAAGGAATTATAGCTTGTTGTCATTCATCTTCCTATGGTGGTCATGGTTCCGCTTCCAAGACCATGGCTAAGATTCTTCAATCGGGATTTTATCGGCCCAATGCATTCAAGGATACGTATCAATTCGTCAAGGCTTGTAACGAATGTCAAAGAATGGGCAACATTGCTAGAAGAGACGAAATGCCTCAGAAAGGCATCTTAGAAGTGGAAGTATTCGACGTATGGGGCATAGATTTCATGGTACCTCTACCCTCTTCACAAGGAAATTGCTTTATTCTCGTAGCGGTAGACTACGTGTCAAAATGGGTTGAAGCCATAGCTTCCCCATCTTGCGACGCTAAAGTGGTGATCAAAATGTTCAAGAAAATTATCTTCCCGAGATTTGGAATGCCACGAGCGGTGATAAGTGACAATGGTTCCCATTTTAAGGAGAGAAGATTCGAATCTATGCTTAAGAAGCACGGGATATTCCATAGATGTTCTACCCCTTATCATCCCCAAGCGAATGGGAAAGTCGAAGTGTCAAACCGAGAGATAAAGAACATTTTGACTAAGACAGTTCAGAAGTCAGAGAAGGATTGGGCGTTGAAGCTTGATGATGCCTTATGGGCATATAGAACCGCCTTCAAGACGCCCATTGGAATGTCTCCATACCGGTTAATATATGGCAAACCTTGCCATCTCCCGGTAGAGCTCGAGTATAAAGCCATGTGGGCTATTAAGGAGCTGAATTTCGACACAAAGGCCCCGGGAGAAAAGAGACTCCTTCAACTAAATGAGTTAGATGAAATCAGATTGGACTCCTACGAAAGTTCAAAAATTTATAAGGAGAGAACTCGGAGATGGCATGACAAGCTCATTCTAAAGAAACAGTTCTCGGTAGGAGACAAGGTCTTGCTATTCAACTCAAGATACAAGTTATTTCCCGGGAAGTTCAAGTCTAGATGGTTTGGACCATATAGAATTCATAGAGTTTTCGACAATGGCCATCTAGAGCTATTTGACAATCAAGGGAATTTATTCAAAGCAAATGGGCAGAGAGTCAAAATCTATCATGCTGACCATGGAGACCAAAACATGTTGGAAGCTCCCTCTTGAATGCTTTGTGGTAATGCCGCTAGAGAAGGGATCCCGCTCGGGACTTCTCTTAGTGTGCTTCTCTACGTATCAAGCCTCGGCTCGGTCTTTGCCAAGACGTTAAACTAGGCCCTAACGGGAGGTAGCCCGGTTTGTGAGTTGTCCATCTATGCACAATTAATTTCATATATGTGCTTGGCATGTGTCCATTGAACTTTGAATGAGAACATGGTGCTAGATGATTAAAAATGCATGATTTGGTGTGCTTGGTGTGGTTTTGTGCTTGCATGAATTATCTTTGTGACGATGAAATCTTAAGTGTGGAGTCTTTGATCCTAGCTTGCGTTTTATTGCGAAATATGTTTATGCTAGTGATTTCTTGGTGAATGATGGACCATAATTGTATGAATCATAAACACAGGTAAACCCACCAAATTAGACTGTTTGTCTATTTAACTTTTTCTTGTTAGTTCCGATATTTATCTACAGGGTATTTTGGAGTCTAGAGAGAATACAGGCTAAGGAGGAGTTTTAAAGCTGAAAATGAATTACGAGTCATTCCAGGTCACGACCAAATTCCAACTTTCAAGAACCGGCTTGGAATCACTCAAATATGCTAGAACAGTCGGCATTTGGACAAGAACGCAATGCAAAGGCACCGAGCCCGGTAAAGGCCAAACAAGGGCAATTTTAGCCGATTTGGGATTTCGACCATGTTCCAAGCAGAATTTGGCTTAGGTTCCTTCTTGAGATCATCTTAGAATGACATTTTCATTCAGAATAAACTCTCCAAAATCCAAGAAGCTCCAGTCAAATTTCGGTCAAACCGATGGCTTTTTGGAAACAAATATCTCATTCCACTCAAACTCTCCTCCTCCACCTCACATGGGCGGCTTTCCTTGTGGTGTTGACACCTTGCCCGGCTGCTTTTGAGGAGATGAAGACACCTATGGCCGGCGGCTTTTGCTCTCCTCTTGCCATGTGTTGAGATCTCATCCATATGCCTCTTCCCTTGTGACAAGTGTATGGCTATCCTTCATCCCCTTAGCCTATAAATAGAACCCTCCTTCTCCATTGTAAATCATCCCATAATTCACAAGTCTTTAGAGAGATAGAGGGCTTAACCCTCTTCTCTTCACTTTCAATAAACACTTTGTTCTTCATTTTGGAGCTACTTTCCCTTGCTTGGATCTTGCTTAGGAGCTCCTCTCCTCCACTTATTGTAGGTACAAAACTACTTTCCGTATATTTTGTTCTTACTTTAAAAGTTATTCTGCTTTTCGGTATCCTTGTTCAAAGCCATAGTTTGCTTGTAATCATTGACATGACTACAAGTAGCTAAAGCTTATATTCGGTAGAGGGAGTATTTATATCATAAACTGTTCTAGATTCTATGCTTAATGCTACTTAGTGTTTCAAAACTTGTTCTATGTGCCACATATTAGGTCAGAACTTCCAAGGTTGAGTGGATGCTTGAAATGGCAAAACTCTTCCGTAGGGTTCGTGAACATACTCGGGTAAGTGGATGCTTGAAATGGTAAAGCATATCTGAGGAGTTTGACCTCTCTAAAACACCATTTGGATTGATCGGAAATGATTGTTCAAATGGATGCACATAGGCTAGTATACCTTGAAATGGGGTGCTAGTCTAAATAGAACAAGTGCTCTATGACCTTGAAATGGGCTAGACAGTTTGGCAAATCGAGCGCTTGAAATGGCCTTGATACACTTTTGAACACTTAGTAGGATCATTAAGGGTCAATGATGAACGATGATATGATATGAAACCCCTAAACCGAATCCTTTCCTTACAGTCTATTATCAACTATTGTAATTTACTTTCAGTTCTCAAAGCACACTTAAACCCAACCCCAATCGCATTTAAATTCTGCATAAGCTTCATTAAAGAACAACTAATCCACACTGACTCTCTTGGGTTCGACCCCTACTTACCACTTGCTACCCAGTAGTGAAGTCACGAGTAGCGGACTTATAAATTTAGTCTTGACGTTTGCACATGACGACTGTGCATCCATCAGTGAAGCATGACTATGTTTGAATTGAATTTTTATGATTATTGTGTGGTGCAATTTCGTGGTGCGGAGTAAAAATCTTAAGTGTGGAGTTGGGGAGTTCGAAAAAGAAGAAAAAATTCATTGAAGCCGAAATTTGCCCCCAGTCGATCGACTGGGAGAAGACCAAAATCCCAGTCGGTCGAGTTGATGGACTCTCAGCAGGACCAATTTTTTCTGCCAATCGAGTCGGTCGACTCGCCCCCTAGTCGACCGACTGGGATCAACCTATCCAAAACCCCTTTTCCTCTTTTCAAACTCGTTTTCTCCCCAAAACTAAACCTTCAGTCGCCCGACTCTCTCTTCCCTTCACCATTCACTCCGACTCCGATCATCCTCCAGCTTTCACTCAGCCTCGCCATCACCGAGCCTCGCCGCCTGCTCGCCAGTCGTCCTCAACCGCAGCCGTCCCAGCCAGCCACGTCCGCATCTCCGATTCGATCAGAAAACGCAAGCCCCGGCCGATCTGCTTCCTCCGGCACCTCCAGCACCCATCCGACACCCCAAACTACTCACCATTCGTCCGCCTACATAACCCAACCACCGATTCGAGTCGCCAAGCCCGATTTCAAAACCTTGATTTGTGCCCTAGAAATCGCCAGCCAGTCGACCGACTGGCATTTCCCTGCAGCACCAGTCGACCGACTGGATTGGATTTCAGTGGGTTTTTGCCCAGTTCTTACTCAGTTTGATCATCAGTTCAACCATGCCTCATGCCCATCCTTCGTCTTAATCCACATCAAAAGGGAAAGAGGTTGCCCATGAGCCTACACTAGTTGAGCGCATCATTGAGCAAAGCGAAGACGACGAGGATGACATGCCTCTCGTCTCTCGCAAGCGGAAGTAGTTCAAAGCTTCGCTAGCAGACTCCAGCTCATCCTCGGAGGAGGAATTAGATGCTACACCGGTTTCTCCCACGCCACGTCCCAAGAAGAAAAGGGCTACTCCGAGGAAACCGGCGAAGAAGAGGAGAGCTCCCGTGCTACCCATTCCTAGAGCCCCTTCACCTCCGGTGCCGAGAGTACCCTCTCCTCCAGCTTTTGCACCGTCCTCCAGTGCTATCATCCCGGTATTGCCGAATGAGGGACCATTGGATGGACCGTTACCTTTCCCGACTCCTTACCCATTCTTGGAGCCTCTAACATTTACAGATGAGACGCACCGGACCAATCTTGCCACGATTGTGAGGAAGAGGAAGGCAGTCATTCCTACTCTATATCCCGACATGGGACTCCTTTGTGGAATTGATAGCGCCGTCACGGATGAGGTACATTCATGCCTCACTAGTTGTGGTTTGGGCTTTTTGCTTAATGATGATCCCGGTTGCTATGAGAGGGTTGTGAAGGAGTTTATTAGCTCGTTTGATTAGATCAGAATAGAGAGGGAGGAAGCAAGGGAATATTACTGGAAATTTGTATTAGGTGACCGGAGTTTTGAGATTAAGGAGAGTGTGATCCGTGAATGGCTAGGATTCTCTCCTTATGAGGCCATAGCCCGGAAATACACCGAACATGATCAGAGCAGATTTTGGAAGCGGATTTCAGGGAGGAACGAGTGGTTCATTTCATCATATAATTCTTCGGCGATCACCGACCCGGTGTGGAAGATTATCCATCATCTCATTGCTATTGGGATAACCACCCGGACGGTGAAGGCTCGTTCGTTCACTGTCCCGGACATGGACCTCATGCTTGCCATTGATCACGAGGAGGGCATTGATTGGCTCGCTACCCTTGCTACCTGTTTTAAGAACATTGTGAAGAAGGGTGCGAGGAATCGTGCCTTGGGAGGAGACTCTTTGATTACTTTGATTGCCCTTAGGTGTAACTTCACCTTCGGCCATGAGGGATGCCCCAAGCCTTCCAAGAGTACTCTTACTCTGAAGACCATGAAGCGTATGCACATCGTCAAGAAGGACGGGAAGACTTGGGAGGTCGACATGAAGCCTCATCAGCCAGACCTCGTGACTAATGCCGCGTATAGGAGGCGGGTGTTCAAGAGGGCGAATCCACTGTATTGCAGCACCCATCTCACCCCTTCCCCTCTTGCCTCCCCTATCCATTCCCCTCCTCCGGCCGAAGAGCCTGATTCCCCTATCCCTGAGGAGCCACTCATTCAGGAGGATTTTCCTCACGTTGATGCTGCTGGGGAGGGACCTCCCCATGCCATAGATGACCTGACCGAGTGGAGACAGAGGACCTCCTCTGACATTGCTAACCTGAAGGGTGGAGTGGCTGATTTGAGGAGCGGCTTGACTCGCCTTGAGGATTTTGTTCGAGAGTCTGACGCGAGAGCTCGCCAGGAGTGGGAGTGGCTCCGGTCCACAGTTTTGTCTATGGTCAGAGGTTCTGGTGGCCCAGTTGCTTCCCCAACTGCTCCAGAGTTTTCTGTCCCTCGTGGCGCCTCCCCCTTGCCTACCACGCCAGCTTCTAGAGTCGGGGAGGCGGGCACCCCACTCAGAGAGTCTTCCATTAGAGAGGAGAGCTCGCACTACACTGGTGCCACGATACCGAACGAGGAAGGTGTTGGAGATTCTGCTAGAGTTCTCAGTCCAGGAGACGATGAGGCCGCATCTTGAGCTTGTGTTGCATGCTGTTTTTACTTTTGTCCATGCCTTCTTGCTTTGATCATGTACTTGGATGTTAAGTCGCCTTTTGGCACAATTTTGGATGATGTATGCCATTTTGAGTGATATGCCCTTGACTTGCTTTTGGTTGTATGCTTCATTTCATATGATATTGAAGGTGTTTACCATTTCTACGGTTCACTCTACAGGACATGCACCTATATATTATGCACATGTTCAAAATTCACCTTCTTTGTCTACATTTGCAACCAAAGGGTACTTCTCACTCCCATGAGTTTTGTCATCGGCTCTACAAACGAGGGGAGTTCATATGCGCCTTTGCCTTTATTTTATCATTCTTTGCGCTTAGGGACTAAGCTTGAGTTAAGTGTGGAGTGGTTCTATGCGCATAGTTCACATGTTTGCATGCCTTGCATATCATTTTTGATGGACACTTGCATCTTTTGCACCTTATCCCTACATGAGAGTGTTCTTAACCGCATAGGCTTGTGACTATCGATTCCAATTCCTATAAATCACATCTAGCCTATTTGCCACATTTCTTGGATCTTGAACTTAGAACCGACCTAGTCCATTGAATATGTATTCTTGAAAACCAATATCATTGCTATCTCTCGTCTATCTAATTCTCTAAGTATTTTCGTTGAAATACCTTGGATCAAGCTATAGCAAGCACTTTTAAAAATCTTCATGAAAAACTTAGACCCCTTGAATATTCCTTGGTGACTTGAGTTCTCTAACACGGTGCCTTACTCATGTTTGTTCCCCGCACATTTCATACACTTTTTGAACATATTGTCAAGTTTTAAGTGTGGAGTCAAAAGAGGGCGAAGCCCCATGATGAAAAAAAAATGATACAAATGCCGGGGGTTAGGGAGGTAAGTCCCCCCTCGAAAGCATTTGTAGGCCGAAGGCCATTCAAAAAAAAAGGGGGAAAGAAAAGAAAATAAGAGGCACTTAAAACTTGACTCTATGTTCTTCCATCATTATTCACTTGTGCGGGATACAACATTTGCATTGTGTGCTAGTGGGAACAACTCTTGGACGACCCATGTGCTTGCACGGGAGTATTCATTTGGTTTATGACTTGTTTGTAAAGAACTCTCGTGTCGAACTCCTCTTCCCTTTATGGATTACGGCTTAAGCGCCTAAAACTTGGGAACGAGTTCCATGTCGCAAGCCCGTGGACTAGCCCTAGCTAGCATAGGCGAGCGATTGACACTTTTTGTGCAGACTAAAAGCTCTACTTCTATTGTATTACCTTGAAAATGAATAGACATTTGGACGAGACGATTGATAGCTCTAGTATTGGTGACCTTGAATGCACAATCTCAAAGGTACTCAAAGTGGTTCGAAAGTCCTTTTGATGGTATTGTGATGATAGTCCATGCGTGGGGTGAGGAATTTGTTTTGAGAAATCATAGCCTTGGTTAAACACTCTTGAATTCAATTCTCATGGGATAAGTGCACTTGGGATTTGTGAGTATTCCCTTTTCTGAAAACTCTTACGAGACTATAACTCGTCCACTAGGGTAGCCTAGGGGTTTAAAGGCTTGGTGCATATGCTAAATGCACTCGTCACACCTACGAAAAGGAGTTAGATTGTAAATATGTGTTAGAGTAGTTAGAAATAAAGTTTACCCATTGTTTCTCTTTGGCTTGTTCTTATTGTTTGCTCGGGACGATCAAACTCTAAGTGTAGAATGTTTTGATGAGTCGAATTCTCGACTCATTTACATACCCATTTACGAAGAGTATTGGTCCATTCCCGATGCTATTTCGATGCCATTTGACCCTTTTCCTTGCATTTCAGGCTTGGAGCAACCATCCATTGAGCTCAGGACCTTAACACGAGAATTCGGAGAAAATTCGAAGATTTGAGCAAGTTTGGGCAAAAAGGAGCTCTAGTCGACCGACTGGGAAATTCCCCTGCCCCAGTCGGTCGAGGTGCAAGACGTCCCAGTTGGCTCCTCAAACTCACCAATCGAGTCGGTCGACTGAACCAGCCAGTCGACCGACTGAGAAGTTGCTTAGAGTGCTCAAGAGCTCAAGTCGGCCGACTGACATCCACGAGTCGGTCGAGTTGAAAGTAACGCCAGGAGGCCTGCCAAACCAGTCCATCGAGTCGGTCGACTGGACTTTCAGTCGACCGACTGGGAGATCCTTTCATCAGCCACATTTTCAGCGTCAGTCGACCGACTGGGAAAACCAGCTCCCGCCAGTCGACCGACTGGAGCTACAGTACCGGAAACCCTAACTTTGGCTATAAATAGGTACTTTTAGATCTCAATAAGGGGGGGGACTTTTTGGGGGATTTTTGCATGTATTTTGAGGAGCATCCAGCATGAATTCCAAGGTGGATTGAGTGAAGAAGAAGATCAACAACAAGGATTCTCATACTCTTCAATCTCATATTGGTTTTAGATTCCTAAACTCCATCTCTTTCATTTGTTTTTGATTGTAACCTCACTATGAGTGAGTAGTGACCATGATTGGGGATTATGGATCCCCTAGACATGTGTGTGACATTGTGAATACTATATATGCCATTGAGGAATGAGTTTGCACATGAATCTTCTTCATTTGAACTTAATGTTTCAAGTTGCCCATAAGGTGTTTGTGAAATGTCCTCAATGAGAACTTTGCTTGATCTCATGTTTGATGTAGCTCACGTTGATCAACATGACTTCAATGAACTAAATGAAGAAGCATTAGGACTTTTGAGTTAGTTGGATAATTCATTAACCTAATGAGAATTGCTTGGATTTAATAAGAACATGTCTATTTAGCCAATAGAGCGCGAGTATGAGGCTAGAAATTCATGTTCTATAGTGCCAATAGAGCGCGAGTGTGAGGTGCTATGCGAGATGTAACCTCTTGATAATAGGTTGTAGCGCGAGTTGAACATAGTATGAATGTTGCATGAGCTAAATTCTATACGTGTGCATGTGATGTCATCATTGGTGTATCGTTCCATTGTCATAATAATTGTCTAGGTGGGGAAGTAATCTCTAGTCATCTTTGAATCGATTGTTAACCACTTTTGCAAATTTAATCCCACTTTGGATTGAAAAATAGACCCCCCAAACAATAGGCATTCTAATCTTATTGTTAGCACCATTAGTTTAATCACCTATCTTTTGGGTTCGACCTTGGTTCACCCGAGTCAATATAAATGTTTTGATTGACGTGACCTGGCATAAGTGTTTGGATTTATTTGAATACTTTAGCTATATTTGCAACTGATCACCTACTCAAAGATCAAGATTAGAAAAGTATTTTGAACCTCCCAATTCATCTAACAGATCCTCCAATAATAGAATTGGGTACTTGTCTTTGATGGTTTGTTGATTTAAGCCCTTGTAGTCGACACATAGTCTCCAAGAATCATATTTCTTTTTGACTAATATCACGGGTGAGGCATACATGCTTGAACTGTATTGGATTATGCCCTGACTAAGCATATCCTTAATAAGTCTGTCAGTGACACTTATCTGAAGTGTAGAATACCTATAATTTCGCTAATTAATGGGGTTGGCCCCTTCCACCACCGGAATTTGATGATTAAAGCCTTCTCTAAATGGAGGCGTTGTTGAAGGCTCTTCAAATAAATCAGAATGAGAGGATAATAATTGTTGGAGAGCCGTATCCTTGCTCATGTCAGTCCCAGTAACAGAAATATGTGAAATAATTGAGGGTGATGTTTCCAGGAAAGGTGTGTTGTTCTCTGAGAATTCCGTTACTTGTAATAACAAAGCAATTTGGGGACCTTGCACAATGCCTTTGATCAGTTTGCACTGAACACCTAAAACCAAGTCACAACAATCAAGAGGGAGTGTCCGTATATCAGTCGTGAAAGTATATCCCTACATTTTCCATGAAAAATTAGTGCATCGTAAACCAGATAACATATTATTTCCATTAGCAGCAGCTACGGGCATAGGAGGGACTGCTTCTAGCAAACAACCAAGTTCTTTGGCAACATCTAAATCAAGAAAGTTGTATGTACTTCCTGGGTCTATCAATATATAGAGTTTGCACTTACCATACTATCCAACTGCCCACATACAATTAAAGGTGGTTGAACCATCCAATGCACTGACAGAAATAGTTGGTGGAGCATCCATAAGCTTACCTGCAGCTTCTTCACTTTCAGGAAATGCTTCATTATCCTGGATATCGTTCTCATCACTTTCCAATATATAAATTTGAGAACGTTTGTGTTTCAGATGGTGACCTGGAGTAAGACTCTTCGCAAAACATACAAAGCCCCTTTGTTCTTCTATCTTGCATCTCTTTGTAAGAGTACCTCATTGTTCTTATTTCTATATTTGGTTTGGAGAATGTGTTAGGTGTGATGGAAATGCGATTTGGTAGTGTCTTGGAAGTATCTGGGTGGGTAAGAGGGGTGTAGAGGCATTTTTTAGTAGGTTGATCTCTATAATTTTTGGTAACAATTGAATGGGGCTCTTAAATACTTTTGAGGGGTTTGCTGCAATGAAGATTCATGTAGTCGGGCGATCCGAGCAGCCTATGCAACTATGTTTGTGTTAAACTGTCTAACATGAAGTGCAAGGTGAGGATGCATATTAGTCAGAAAATACTGAAAGCACGAGTAAGAGCACATTCAAACTTGTCTAAATAATCCTCCACAGAGTCATTGGATTGCTTCAAAGTCACCAAGTCTGCCAGGGGATCATCAAATAATCTTCCTGAAATTATGTCCCCTGTTCAAGCTTGTGTCTAGGATACTGTTGCGACAGACCTTGAACTCTTTGCACAACAGTTCGACTGACAGTTCAAGGTATGGTTGGGACACTCCTTTGGACACCTCTCGTATAGATCCAGTAGTTAGTGAAGACAACTGAAACGCACACAGTTAACAGAACCCGAACTCTACCAGAGTGTGTTCCGACAGATTATTTAAGCAGTGTATCAAGCAGTACCGAGAGTCAAAGTAAGAAACAAAACAGGAGCACGCACGGTATGTTACCCAGTTCGACCTTGCCTACTCTGGGGGGTTTCCCACACCCTATAATGGGGCACAAATCGTATTACGAGAATTAGAGCTACAAGTGGTCTTACTCTTACACAACTCCGTGTTTGTAATTGCCTAGCCTCTAACTCTCCGTCTCTCGGATTTGCGATCTCGGTTCGTCGCTACTCCCCTCGATCCCCTGTGGGTAGGACGAAACTTCTCTCTCGGCCTAGTCTTGAACTTCTCGGAAGTCCAGTCGTCTTCTCTCAAAGACGTAGCTTGATAGTTGTGTGTGCGTACTTCGTTGATCCTCCACCACAGCCTGAACACCACACTGAACAGACAGTTGCTTCAGGGCTGATATTCCGATGTGGAATGCCCAGCCGTCGCTTCTCCCCCAATCTCACGAATTTTCGTGTTTAGCTTTTTCTCTCGGGAGGCGCAACCATAAGGATGCCCTAGCATTGTATATATATGCTTGGGGAGAACCCTAAACCGATCAGAATATGTCGTCAAATAATTCGCATATGTTGCGAAATATTTGCTGAATATTCGATCTATCTTTAAAGATGATTTCCACCTCAAGTCATCCAATTTTCCCTCAGCTGATCTGCTATCAAATCTGCGTATATTTGATCGCACAGTTCTTTGATGATAATCTGTCGTTTGGCTCCCATCAGATAGATTTGTCGACATCTTCGGGATTTCAATCAAAGACGATATCTGCTTCGATCTCGTCGTCGACAGCTTCTTCATAGGATATCGTCTTCGACAAGTTAGACAGGAGGTTTCCAATTTTGGCAAGGAAATATTAGAGTGACCTCTCGAACGAACTGTGTCATTTCTGACTGACTCCAACTGGAAAGATTCTCAATCTTTGGTATCTTCAGAATAAACCGTATCTTGATCATGTGTCTTCTGCACGCTGAACTTCTGTTCCAATATCTGATTGAACTCTAGCTTGAACTGTCTAAAGATGTTTTGTCAAAGACATGCCAATCATGGGAACATCAATCTCCGCCTTGGCATTTTGGCAAAACCGAATCTATCTTTAGACCGAGACTACTCCCCCTTTTTGCCACAAACTGGCAAGGGGTCCAACCGAGTTCAACCAGCCAAGTTCAACCAGCCAATCAAGCAGCGCAAGCTGAGGGAGCACTAACGACTCTTTGGAACTCTTCCTCGAACAAGGCCTGGGACATGGGCACATACTGTGAGACCGTCGGACCAAGGTGTCTTAGCAGCTGTTTGAATCCCTGAATGATCTCTACTTCCTTCAGTAGAATATAGTCAGAGCTGCTGTTAGGGATGACTCCCTTGGGGCTGACGACTTATTGGGTAGCCTCTTAGGGATGCCCTTCTTCTACGCTTTCGTCCACTTAGTTGCTGCACCTGTACCGACTAATCACATTTCATGCTCAGATCCTTTAGTTGATACCCTGGGTGGAGCGGCTCCTGGGGCACTCCTCTTCCTTTGCTTAGATGTACTTGCTCCCCCTGCATCTGTACTCGTGCTATTCCGTTGGGTGGATACTTCTGTCGAGTATGATTAGATGGTCACTTTCTTCTTTGGTTTCTCCTTATCAGTACTCCTTTTATTTCAGCCATTGACACTGAGTTCCGATTTCCCTCAAAAAAACTCCATTATTTGGTCTCTAGTCACGGAACACTTCTTCAACAGCTGTCTTCTCAGTAGCCCTGTCGA
Organism: Rhodiola kirilowii; assembly: GCA_033675215.1. Lineage (NCBI taxonomy): Eukaryota > Viridiplantae > Streptophyta > Magnoliopsida > Saxifragales > Crassulaceae > Rhodiola > Rhodiola kirilowii. The sequence goes on along the minus strand of CM066194.1, from coordinate 31,065,419 downwards.
TGTCTAACTTTTCTGAAATCTTGACAGGCTCATCTCCTTCATGAGTGATAGTGCCTTCCTCGTACGAGTTTTGGACAGTCTTATCAAGGTCCATGTTTATTAAGCTCGTCATCTTTCAGAACCATCTGATCCTCAACCATATTGAAGCATACTCAATCTCTGTTTCTCTTTGACATCAAGTCAGGAATGGCTGGGGGGTCCACCATCGTATGGACATCCTCCGTAACGTCATCATGCAGCCTTCCGGTCCCTTAAAATTTTTCTCTGGATAAGAGCTATATGACTTTTGAGGTACAACTATCTCACCACCCTATACCATAGCTGAGACTGCAACATCTGGCACATTTTCCTCTAAATCTATAACCTGTGCTACTGGAGACTGGTCAGCTTTTGCCTCAACACGCTTTGAAATCTTCTAGTTTAGCAACTCATCAGTAATATCATCAATCTCCTTGAGCTGCGCATCCAGGTCTTCATTCTTGTAGGGTGTATGGGACTCTTCCATCTCATTACCCAATTGCTTCGCTTACAGTCCTCCACTTGCATTCTCATTCTCCTGCTTATCAGGATCACACTCTTCGCCCTGCGGACTTACCCATCTTCTGCAGAGCCGGTAACAGACCCTATAACAGGTTTCTATACATTCGGCTTATATCTACCGCTTTGTCACCTTTAGTTCACTCAACCTTGACCAGACGTTCGTACTTCCTTCTTGGCAGTCCGAGAACAAGCCTTGGAAGAGCAGAGGAGATTGCCTCATTTAGGATCACGAAATCGTCTTTCCTCATTTCCGGGAGATATTCCCTTCCTTTCCTTCTGTTCCAGCTTCCTGATGATAGGTGGTCAGCCCAACTGTTTGAGCTGGTGTTCTGCCTGTGACTGACCCCTGTCTGGAACACTTAGTTCTTGATAACACACAAACCCAAGGAGGATCTGAGTGTTTCAAACTAGGCGGCATCAAGCGGTTTGGTGAATATGTCCGCCAATTGCTTGTCTGTTGTAACGTGCGTAAGAGTAACCACCTTCTGTTCAACCAGTTCTCGGATGAAGTGATGTCTGATGTCTATGTGTTTCGTCCTGGAGTGTTGTACTGGGTTCTTTGAGATACTGATTGCGCTCATGTTGTCACAGTACAGGGTCATTTCTTCTTGTTTAACTCCGTATTCCGACAGCATCTGCTTCATCCATAGAAGTTGAGTGCAGCTGCTTCCTGCTGCTATGTATTCTGCTTCAGCCGTAGACAGTGAGATGCTGTTTTGCTTTTTACTGAACCACGAGACCAAGTTATTTCCTAAGAAGAAGCATCCTCCAGATGTGCTCTTTCGATCTTCAGCGTTTCCTGCCCAGTCTGTGTCGCAGTAGCCAACCAGATGTGGGTTGGTGTCCTTGGTATACCAGATTCCAAAATCAACAGTCCCACATACATACTTTATGATTCTCTTAACTTGTAGGAGGTGACTTTCCTTGGGGTCTACCTGGTATCTTGCACAAACGCCAACGGCATATGCTATATCTGGTCTACTAGTTGTCAAGTACAGGAGGCTTCCAATCATACTCCTATACAACGTCTGATCGACCTTTGTTCCAGCCTCGTCTTTGGTTATCTTTATGTGAGTAGCGGCTGGAGTTCGTTTGTGACTAGCTTTCTCAAGGTCAAATTTCTTTATCAGATTCTTGGCATACTTGCTTTGAGAGATGAAAATGCCGTCTTCCTTCTGAGTCACCTGGAGTCCTAGAAAGTAGTTCATTTCCCCAACCATGCTCATCTTGAACTCCTTCTGCATCTGTTCAACAAATTGATCCACCAGTTTTTGGGTATTGGACACAAACACAATATCGTCAACATAGATTTGTGCGATAATAAAGTCTGACCTTGTGTGTTTAACGAATAGGGTCTTGTCCACTCCCCCTCGCACATATCCATGTTCGACGAGAAACACTGTGAGACGCTCATACCAAGCTCTGGGTGCTTGTTTGAGGCCGTATAATGCTTTCTTCAGGTGGTACACTGATGCTGGGTGATGCGGATCTTCAAATCCTTTTGGTTGAGCGACGAAGACTTCCTCATTCAGAAATCCGTTTAGGAAGGCACTTTTGACATCCATCTGGAACAGTCGAAACTTTAAGTGGCATGCCAGAGCAAGCAGTAGGCGAATGGCTTCAAGGCGTGCGACCGGAGCAAATGTTTCCTCAAAGTCTATCCCTTCTATTTGAGTATATCCCTGTGCCACAAGGCGAGCTTTGTTTCGGGTGATGTTCCCTGATGCGTCAGATTTATTTTTGAAGATCCATTTTGTGCCAATAACGTTGACTCCATCAGGTCTCGGAACCAAATCCCATACATCGTTTCTAGCAAATTCTTCCAGTTCTTCCTGCATAGCAAGGACCCAATACTCATCAAGTAACGCCTCCTTTATGTTTTCAGGCTCGATTGATGAGAGAAAACACGAGCAGGCATGCAATTCTCTGGAGCTCAGAATTCTGCGAGTTTGAACTCCGTCACTAGGTGAGCCAATAACTTCAGAGATTGGATGATCCCTGGCAATTCGTCGAGACGGTTGTAACGTAGTGACATTTTCTCGGGGGTTGACCGTAACAGCTTCGTCAGAGGGATGGTCTTCAGTGGAGTTGTCAGAGGAGCCTTCAGTCGGTTCAGGCTCAGTCTGCTGGGATAATGGTTGTGTTGCAGGGGCCGAGCTAGTGCTGTCCTCAGCGTCATCCGGGACCTTCTGTACGAACACTTCATCCTTTACTTTGACATTTATAGATTCCATGACTGACCCTGTGCGCTTGTTGAATACCCGATATGCTCGACTGTTTGAGGAATACCCAAGGAAGAACCCTTCATCACTCTTCGGATCCAGTTTTTGTCGGTACTCCCGGTCGTTCAAAATATAGCACTCACTTCCAAAAATGTGGAAATATTTGACCGTGGGCTTCTTTCCTTTCCAGAGTTCATAGCTGGTCTTCTCCGTTCCAGTGCGTATAGAGACTCGATTTATAATGTGACATGCTATGTTCATAGCTTCGGACCAAAACTTCAGAGGGACCTTTTTGGCATGAATCATCACCCGGGCCATCTCTTGAATGGTACGGTTCTTCCGTTCTACCACTCCATTTTGCTGAGGGGTGATTGCTGACTGACAGAACCGCTCGTCGTCGAAGCGATTTGTACAAATAAATTTATAGTAGTCCACTACTTGCGACTATACTACTGGGTAGTACTTGGTAAGTAGGGGTCGAACCCAAAGGAATCAGGGGAATAGATGTTCTTGAGGGGGGTTGTTTAACGGGAGAGCGTGTTTAAGGTCGGTTGGTTGGTTTTAAAGCTACCAGCTATTTTGATTGATTGATTGGTTGGTTGGTTGATTTTAATACTGGAAAGTAAATTACAGTTTATAATTAAAAGAAATGTTCGGTTTCAGGGGGCTTGTATTATATCATGTTTATCATTGACCTTTAGTGAATCGTCTAAGTATTCTACGGTGTATCAAGGCCATTCCAAGCACTCGATTTGCGTACACTGTCTAGCCTATTCCAAGGACGTAGAACACTTAATTCTATTTAGACTAATACTCCATTCCCGGTTATATTAGCCTATGTGCATCCATTCAATCCCTTTGGCCCAGTTTTCAAATGGTTTTTCTGATAGTCGACCTCTTCGAATAGTTTATTCATTTAATCCCCTTGGCCCAGTTTTTAAATGGTTTATTTATCCGAGTGTGATCACGAATATCTAAGGAAGAGTTTACGAATTTGGACCCCTATGGTCACATTCCCAAATGGTTTACTATACCTTAGACATTCTAACTTTTATACATGGCACATAGAATCAGTGTTGATTACTAATTCGAGACACTAAGTTAATAGTCTAAAACATTTTATAATACAAGTGCGCCCCGTCTACCGAACTATTAGTTTAGCTACTATTCATCGCGCTAAACATTATACTAAGGAATTAAAGACAACAGTTGATTAAATAAATACTAAGAGATACTTACAACCGTTGAAGCGCCAAGGGAGCTATCCTTTATTTCCAAAGCAAGATTACAACGTTACAAGTATTACAACTTCTAGAGAGAGAAGTGAAATTGAGAATTGGTGTGTTTTACAAATGAGGTTTGGCTTGGTATTTATAGCCAAAGTGAGGAGGAATGGATGGATGAGATGGAAGCACATGTCTTTTGATCCAAGGGAGGAGAAGGAGGAGCTTGTGGAGGAGACAAGTGGCGCAAGGAGGAGGAGCCGGCGGCTTTTGGTGGAGGAGGGTGGCGCCGCCGGTTGCCGGTCACCCAAGGGGGAGGAGCTCCTCCCTTGCCCACCTCCTTGAATGGTGGCCGGTCATCTTTGCCAAATGTGTGATTTTGTACAGTTTTGTGCAGTCTTTTCACAAAACTGTCAATGTGTTTCTTCCCCGGGCTGTCTTGACTCCACTCCTGATTCCTCTGATTAATTTGTTCTGGTCAATTCAACGTCAGGATCCTTGATATCTCTTCAGTCGGCATATGATCTTGACCTTGGATTGACTCTTGTTATCTTTTCAGCTTAAAATCCTCTCCTTAGCATGTTTTCACTTCAGTCTCTAAAATGCCCTGTGGAAATATATCGGGACTAATACGTAGAAGTTAGATAGACAAACAGTCTAAATAAGGGGGTTTTACTGTGTTTCTGACTCGTATAACTTTGGTCCATCACTGACGCAAACTGATGAGCAATTCCATGCTTCGTACAGTAGGCACTCATAGTAACGTTCTTGAATTCTGTGCCATTGCCACTCCTGATGGATATCAGTTTTTCTCCTTTGTCTTCCCTTTCTCGTTGGATAAGAGTAGCCAGCTCTATGAATTGTTGAGTGGCTTCTGTCTTGTCTCAGAGAAATCTTGTCCAGGTGAATCTGGTGAAGTCGTCAACACAGACCAGGACATATTTTTTCCTCCATAGCTCTCAGGTTGCATTGGTCCCATCAAGTCCATATGGATCAGTTCCAGAGGTCGGTTGGTGCTTATTTCAGAGACCTTGGGGTGTGATGCTTTTGTCTGTTTCCCAATCTGACATTCTCCACACATCACATCCTGACTTCCTTTGACATTTGGTATTCCCCTGATGAGTCCAGATGAGCAGAGTTTCTTCAATGTCTTGAGATTCAGATGTCCCAACCGTCTGTGCCAAAGGGACATCTCATCTGCTTGACTAGACTGGCAGGCTGTTTCAGTTCCTGTTTCAGACCCTGTTCCATCAGACCCGATGAGATAACAGTTGTTTGCTGCTCTGTTTCCTTTCATCAAAATTCCCCCATCTTTGTCGAGAACTTGGCATGAGTTGTGAGTGAACTTGACATGGTATCCTCCGTCGCAAAGTTGACTTATGCTGATCAGGTTCACTTTCAGTCCTTCAACTAAGAGAGTGTCTTCGAGGACAGGTAGATCCGGAACCTTCAATGTCCCACGGCCGATTACCTGTCCCTTTCCTCCATCTCCGAAGGTGATGAACTGCTTCTTCATTACAGGTTGAATCTTTATAAGAAATCTGGGGTCTCCTGTCATATGGACCGAGCATCCGCTGTCAAAGTACCAGCGATCTTTCTCCATGTGACTTGAAGAGCTGAACGCAACCATGCAAACATCTTTACTTCTGTACATTTTAGTGTCTGTCATCTTGAACAGTTTTTCTGGATCCCACTCAGTGTGTCGAGTGTTTGCTCTGATACCAAATGAAATTATGTCCCATGTTCAAGCTTGTGTCTAGGATACTGTTGCGACAGACCTTGAACTCTTTGCACAACAGTTCGACTGACAGTTCAAGGTATGGTTGGGACACTCCTTTGGACACCTCTCGTATAGATCCAGTAGTTAGTGAAGATAACTAAAACGCACACAGTTAACAGAACCCGAACTCTACCAGAGTGTGTTCCGACAGATTATTTAAGCAGTGTATCAAGCAGTACCGAGAGTCAAAGTAAGAAACAAAACAGGAGCACGCACGGTATGTTACCCAGTTCGGCCTTGCCTACTCTGGGGGGTTTCCCACACCCTATAATGGGGCACAAATCGTATTACGAGAATTAGAGCTACAAGTGGTCTTACTCTTACACAACTCCGTGTTTGTAATTGCCTAGCCTCTAACTCTCCGTCTCTCGGATTTGCGATCTTGGTTCGTCGCTACTCCCCTCGATCCCCTGTGGGTAGGACGAGACTTCTCTCTCGGCCTAGTCTTGAACTTCTCGGAAGTCCAGTCGTCTTCTCTCAAAGACGTAGCTTGATAGTTGTGTGTGCGTACTTCGTTGATCCTCCACCACAGCCTGAACACCACACAGAACAGACAGTTGCTTCAGGGCTGATATTCCGATGTGGAATGCCCAGCCGTCGCTTCTCCCCCAATCTCACGAATTTTCGTGTTTAGCTTTTTCTCTCGGGAGGCGCAGCCATAATGACGCCCTAGCATTGTATATATATGCTTGGGGAGAACCCTAAACCGATCAGAATATGTCGTCAAATAATTCGCAGATGTTGCGAAATATTTGCTGAATATTCGATCTATCTTTAAAGATGATTTCCACCTCAAGTAATCCGATTTTCCCTCAGCCGATCTGCTATCAAATCTGCGTATATTTGATCGCACAGTTCTTTGATGATAATCTGTCGTTTGGCTCCCATCAGATAGCTTTGTCGACATCTTCGGGATTTCAATCAAAGACGATATCTGCTTCGATCTCGTCGTCGACAGCTTCTTTATAGGATATCGTCTTCGAATAGTTAGACAGGAGGTTTCCAATTTTGGCAAGGAAATATTAGAGTGACCTCTCGAACGAACTGTGTCGTTTCTGACTGACTCCAACTGGAAAGATTCTCAATCTTTAGTATCTTCAGAATAAATCGTATCTTGATCATGTGTCTTCTGCACGCTGAACTTCTGTTCCAATATCTGATTGAACTCTAGCTTGAACTGTCTAAAGATGTTTTGTCAAAGACATGCCAATCATGGGAACATCACTTCCGAATCAGGTGGAAACAGCAATAATGTATTCAGGCCAAGAAGGATATTGATCAAAGCGACTACTCATATAGTTATGATGCCATTGAAGTGTGATGGACCATAATTATACGAATCAAAAACACAGTAAAACCCACCAAATTAGACTGTTTGTCTATCTAACTTCTGCTTGTTAGTCCCGATATATTTCTACAGGGTATTTTGGCGCCTAGAGAGAAAACACGCTAAGGAGAGGATTTTACGCTGAAAAGATGTTACGAGTCATTCCAAGGTCAAGATCAGACGCTGAATGAAGAAATCTCAAGATCCTGACATTGAATTACTCAATTCAAATCCAACCGAGGAACAACCAAAGTCAGACCGGAGCGAAATTGGACTGATAGTTTTGTGAAAAGACTGCACAAAACTGTCAAAACTCATCCATGGACCAAGGTGACCGGCGGCTTGGTTTGGAGGTGGCCAAGGGAGGAAGCCTCCCCTCCATGGTGACCGGCCACCGGTGGCTTTTCCTCCCCCCAACCGGCGGCTTTCTTCCCCCCATGTGGCGCCTCCTCCTTGCACCTCCTCCTCCTCCCTTAGATCAAAACCACATGCCACTCATCTCCACCCTCCATTCCTCCTTCCTTTGGCTATAAAAGGAGCTCATCCCCTCCTCATTTGTATCATCCACACATCCACAAATTGTAAACCACTTCTCTCTCTAAGTTTGTGTTACTTTGTAAGTTTGGTTTATGAAATAATACTCTTGTTGGTTCTTGAGTATTATAACGGTTTGAAATAATACTCCTGTTGGTTCTTGAGTATTATAACAGTTTTAGAGAAAATCAAAGAGCCCAAAATTGTGAAGGTTTTAACCGAACAAAAAGTGAAGTACTCAAAGAGTCAAATCAAAGGCCAAAGGCCGATTCACTACAAAAGTAGTCCCTCGCCAAAAGAAAATCAAAGTACTCAAACCATTGAAGGGGCGTACTTGTATTATAAAATTTTTTAGACTATTTTAGTGTTTTTTCTATGTATTCAAAACTTGTTCTATGTGCCATATATTAGATCAGAATTTCCAAGGTTGAGTGGATGCTTGAAATGGCAAAGCTCTTCCGTGGAAGTTCGTGAACATACTCGGGTAAGTGGATGCTTGAAATGGCAAAGCTTATCTGAGGAGTTCGATCTCTCTCAAACACCATTTGGATAAATCGGAAAAGACAATCCAAATGGATGCACATAGGCTAGTATACCTTGAAATGGGGTGCTAGTCTGAGTAGAACAAGGGCTCTACGTTTTTTGCAAAAGATTAGACAGTGTTGCAAGTCGAGTGCTTGAAATGGCCTTGATTCACTTTCGAACACTTTTGCAAAAGACTAGACAGTGTGGCAAATCGAGCGCTTGAAATGGCCTTGATGCACGTTTGAATACTTAGAAGGATTACTAAAATGATAAAACAGGCTATGATGCAATGCCCCTGAAACCGAATGCTTCCCTTGAATTACAAAACCCCCTTGTATTTACTTTTCTAGTATAACTGCCTTAATCAACTGCACTCACCTTTCGGAGGACTCGCAAATCATGCATCACCCACTGTAAGTCTTTCTTTTTACTTTTCAGTATTTATTTTTCTGTAATTTACTTTTCCGCATTCAAAACCAAAAACAACCAAAAAGTCACTTAGTCATAACCGCTAAAATCTCAATCAACCTTAAAACACGCTCCCTCGCTGTACAAATCCCTTAAAGAACAACGTATCCCCCTAATTCCCTTGGGTTCGACCCCTACTTACCACTTACTACCCAGTAGTGAAGTCGCGAGTAGCGGAAAATATAAATTTATTTGCACAGAGAACATTGCACCTTAACGACAGCGCAGTGGGCTCCGTCAAATATGCGCCATTGCCAGTGAATTAGCCCTTGATAAGTTCTTTAAATCAATACGCGCTTCAACCATGTCTCGCGAAGGAAGCCACCATGACTATCAGGATGATGACGAGATAAACCTGTACGAGCGAAATGATGAGGTGCCACTTCCATTTGTGGACGATCCGGAACAACTCATAAGAAACAGGAGAGCTCGTGATAGGGAGGCAATCAGAAGAAATCAAGAACCACCCGAGGACCGAAATGCAGCTGGTCCAGTACAACCCCCTAGATATCCACCACCCCCTCAACCTCGACAAGTGCCGAGACGAGAACCCACTTTCGATGACTACTACGGAGATAACAACAACTACCGTGAACCTACATTGGGAGAGCTCTCGGCACCAGATTTCAAAATTCAGCCGTGGTGCATTCACGAAGGCCCTGAACTGGAAAATATCGCCATCAACACTTCAGTAGCCCACAACTTACCGAAATTCTCAGGAACGCGTGGAGAATCAGCAATGACTCATCTCCAGCGCTTACATGGTATTTGCCAGAACCTAAAACCAAACGGCGTAAACGTAGACGACTTCAAGTTGAAGGCGTTCTATTTTTCCCTCATTGACGCGGCAAACGACTGGTTCCTTTCATTGCCTTCCGGAAGCATCAGAACATGGGCTCGGATGCAGAAGAAGTTCTTAGACAAATATTACCCAGCAGGAAGAGCGATGCAAGTAAGGAGGCAACTGCAGGACATCAAGCAAGGACCCAATGAAACCATGTACGATTACCTGGAAAAATTCAACCGCCTGGAGAGAAGCTGCTATACCCTTGGACTACCCGAGAAACTCACCGTCGAGTATCTCATTAACGGATTAAGACCCTTAGACAAAATGCTCCAGGATGCCTCAGCTGGAGGGTCAATGATGAATCTATCATTAAGTGGCATAAGGGATTTTATCACCAACGTTGCTGAGAGTGCCCGATTCAGAGAAGAGACAACTCAGCAGGAAGAATTCTCCCGGACAAAAAATGTGGCAAAAGCTGAAACATCGATGAGCTCTATGCCTGAAGAGATGAAGCAGCTAAAGGAGATGATGATTCAAATCCTACGAAGGCAGCCAGTTCCGGTAAAACCTTGCGAGTTCTGTGGTTCTACAGACCACAAAACTGACGCATGTCCGACATTAATAGAAGAGGAACCGGCAGAAGTGAATGCAGTGGGAGGATACCAAGGATACAACAATAACAACAAAAATGACAAAGCCGGACAAAACAGACAGTATGGTCAAGCAGCCAACCCGAGCTGGCGTAACAACAACTATCCTCGGAAGGAAGCACAACCAGCTGTCCCTCAACTAGCTCAGTCATACTACCAACCCCCCCACCGACAGTATAACCAGAACGCTCCATCGGCAGGACAATATCAGCAAAGAGGACCAAATCAGTACCAAACCGGCCCGAACAATCAGCAAGAACCAAGCAAGTCGCTCGATGACATGATGAAGGAGCTCGCAGGAAACATTAATCAATTGGGTACTTCGCTACACCAATACCAGGCGAAAACTGACGGGGCAATTTCAGAACTAACCAAACAAATGTCCCAGCTTGCCACGGCAATGTCAACACTCACTAATGAACCTGGCAGACTCCCTTCACAAACCATCCAAAACCCAAAGGCGAATCTTAGCATGATAAAAAGGTCAAACGAAAAGGCGACACTTGGAGAAGTAGCACGATCCCCAACTTACAAACTTACAAACAAGCACTTCACCCGTAGGCGTCGTCTTGACTGGAATCAAGAGGAAGACCGACCCAATGATGGCAGAATATGGGTTACACATGCCGACAATGGACGGTACGCATTCACCGTTTGTATAACACCACCACCGATCATACAATCTGACATACCAGCATCTAGATGGGATGACAGTAACAATTTAAGGTGGGACTCCCCAACTAATATTTATACTTCGAAGCAAAATATTAAGGGATCCGATTATACAAATCCTAAGCCAAGGAACGGGCAGAATGGCCTGACAATAGAAAGAGCCCTCACTTCAAATCACGAGCCACAACCGGAAAGAGATAAAGACTCAGGGGCCTTCACAGTCACCTGCAGTATTGGTGAAGCACATATTCATAAGTGCTTAGACGATCTTGGAGCTGCTGTCAACGCCATGCCCTCCTCCTTATATTACTTATTAGGACTAGGTCAAATATCGAGTTAGGAGATAAATCGTGCATTCGTCCGATTGGAGTGCTGGAAGACGTAATACTCCATGTGGGAGAGCTCGTCATTGCTGCAGACTTCTATGTGATACAAACGGGAGAGACCAGCGAAGACGACCCTCTAACAATAATCTTGGGATGACCATTCCTCTACGCTACTAAAGCAAGGATCGATGTGGGCAAGGGCTCATTATCGCTCAAGTTCGGCGGAAAAATTGCAAATTTCTCCATTGATAATAGCCGCACGGATACAAAGAAACCGCCAGACATTATACCTATCTCAGATCACGGTACGCAGATTTCTGACCTACCAAAAGAGACCGAAAAAGTAACAAGAACAGCAGCTATGGTCAAAGATCCCTCACCTTCTCAGAAGCAATGGAAAGAGAAAACACCAAAACCATGGGGTTCGAACATAAGCAAGGAATCAGGAAGAGTCAAGGCAAGAAGCAACACAGGAACGATGGCGAAATACGACCTAAGCCACCCATGGGATCCAAACCAGTGATCCAGGAATGAGGTACTGTCGAGCCAACAACGTTAAACAAGTGCACTGGTCGGGAGGTAACCCGACACTATCTTACTTTCTGTCTTTTTATTTTCTGTCTTTTAGTTTTTATCAATAAGTCGCTCTCACCCACTTTATGCATAGAATGATTTGACTATTTAAGAATTGGTTTTTGGAGCACAATCGGATCAGCCAGGCAGCTTCCATAAACTACCGGGCTTGCGCTGAGAGTTCAAGGCCCCAGCCGAACTCCCTCGATTATCCAGCCTCATGCCATGTCATTCGACACAAAAAGGGAGTTCTGATCTTACCTTTCCTTAATATCATTTCCTTCTCGTAATTGTCTGCTTGCATGGCTTTTGAACTAAGTTGTGCTGAAAAGCACGCCTTCGTTCAAAAGTGTGGGGTGAGATCCGCATATGTACATAAATAAATAACATGTTTTTTCTTTTTTAGTGTTATCTTTTTGAAAATATGAACTTAAGAATGTGAAAAAGATATATCTAAAATTCATGCGTTTACCTTGTGAAAATTCAACTGTCTAAAAACTTAGAACGTAACTTCTCATTTGTCCCTTTGTGCTGAGATAAACTAGGGATGTGGAGTTGATAGAAATGCCCTAGAGAGGCTTGGCAAGCAATCGAAGGATCGAATCAAACTATATGGTTTTCGAAGTCAGTGGAGGCTGCACTTCGGGTTTCAGTGAAGATTGAAGCCATCTCCGCCATGCAGTGTTTATGCAAAAAAGAAAAAAGGCGAGGACGGGAATCAGACCGTCCTCTCTCTAGTCAAAGTAGCCGAGAAAATAGATGAGCGACCCTCATCTTGACCCGCGCGAAACGACAAGGATGAGAGGAGCGGGGAGGTATTTCCATAGGCTTGCGGGCGATGATTGGACCTCCCAAAAAGGCTTGAGAAAATGGACTAGCAAGTCACAAAGACGCAAAAAGCTCAAAGAAGCAAATCAAGAGGCCAAAGGCCCAAAATTGTGAAGGTTTTAACCGAACAAAAAGTGAAGTACTCAAAGAGTCAAATCAAAGGCCAAAGGCCGATTCACTACAAAAGTAGTCCCTCGCCAAAAGAAAATCAAAGTACTCAAACCATTGAAGGGGCGTACTTGTATTATAAAATTTTTTAGACTATTTTAGTGTTTTTTCTATGTATTCAAAACTTGTTCTATGTGCCATATATTAGATCAGAATTTCCAAGGTTGAGTGTATGCTTGAAATGGCAAAGCTCTTCCGTGGAAGTTCGTGAACATACTCGGGTAAGTGGATGCTTGAAATGGCAAAGCTTATCTGAGGAGTTCGATCTCTCTCAAACACCATTTGGATGAATCGGAAAAGATAATCCAAATGGATGCACATAGGCTAGTATACCTTGAAATGGGGTGCTAGTCTGAGTAGAACAAGGGCTCTACGTTTTTTGCAAAAGATTAGACAGTGTTGCAAGTCGAGTGCTTGAAATGGCCTTGATTCACTTTCGAACACTTTTGCAAAAGACTAGACAGTGTGGCAAATCGAGCGCTTGAAATGGCCTTGATGCACGTTTGAATACTTAGAAGGATTACGAAAATGATAAAACAGGCTATGATGCAATGCCCCTGAAACCGAATGCTTACCTTGAATTACAAAACCCCCTTGTATTTACTTTTCTAGTATAACTGCCTTAATCAACTGCACTCACCTTCCGAAGGACTCGCAAATCACGCATCACCCACTGTAAGTCTTTCTTTTTACTTTTCAGTATTTATTTTTCTGTAATTTACTTTTCCGCACTCAAAACCAAAAACAACCAAAAAAGTCACTTAGTCATAACCGCTAAAATCTCAATCAACCTTAAAACACGCTCCCTCGCTGTACAAATCCCTTAAAGAACAACGTATCCCCCTAATTCCCTTGGGTTTGACCCCTACTTACCACTTACTACCCAGTAGTGAAGTCGCGAGTAGCGGAAAATATAAATTTATTTGCACAGAGAACATTGCACCTTAACGACAGTGCAGTGGGCTCCGTCAAAGTGCTTTACCTTCCATGTGTAGAGATGCAAGATGGACTTTCAGCTCAGGAGCTATGTTATCCTACATGAAAAATTGTTCGCATCTGTAGATCCATTCGCGAAATAAGGAGCCATCAAATTTGGGGAGCTCAACCTTGGCTATACGGGTTGCGAGACCACCTGGGAGTATTGGCGCTCGTTGATTGTCTGGTGGTTGTCGTAAATGTGTGATAGAAGGTAGGTCAGGTGGATCTGGAGATTGATTCGTCGAATTTGAAGCTCCTGAAATAGAGCTACTAGGGTCAGATTTGGATGGCGAATGGTCTGATTGTTGTTGTTTTTGCTTGACGAAGTTTTGAAGTGTCTCCTTAATGCCAGCCAGCGCTCATCTTTTAATTCCTGAGTACGTTCTTCGGATTGTTTCCACACTTCATCCAACTGGCGGTTCATCTCGGCCATGGATTGAGCATGGGTTTCTGCCATGGATTTAGGTCTCAAGGACGCTGAATCTGATATCAATGAGATCGAATAATTGATCCTAATGATAAATCTCAATCTAAATCTCACCGAGAGATTGAAGAGAGGGGAATCCTGTCCGAAAGATGATTACGATGAAGAAGAATCACCTTGAAGAAGCTGGAATTAGTTTAACGGAAATGAGAGAGAAAGCTAGATTTGGATAAGGGATAAAATTGAATAGATGTCAAGTACCAGGTGTGCATACGTTTTACATAAAAAACTATGACCCGTTAATAGTTCGAAGGGACTCAAACCGGGTTATTGGAGAAATTGAATACTTGAACTAAATATTAATAAAGCTAATGCATTTCCCTATCACATAAGTCTAACCAATCTTTAACTCAATCTTCATGCTTATCTTTAACACTCCGCATAAACTGAATATACTAATATTTAATTTACATTAATGCACAGCCATATTTGGGACTGCTCAACCTTATCACATAAGCTTCAACTTTCTCTAAATTAATTGCCACTCATTCAAACCAACCCACACAACTCTCGTTTGATGATCTTATGCTCTTCCAATAAAAAAGGCCCGGATAATCCTTTCCCTTACAACACCCATTTGCTGTTCTACCAGGCTGCAGCTTCTATAACAGCTTGTGATCAATCATAACTCCACTCAAAATTAACATATCCAAGAAGGCTTCTCATGCATCACACCTTATGTCGTCAGCTTTTATAGATGTCGAGATTGTCCACTGCTTTCATAATCGCTATCAGAAGTGCCATCTCCAAGAACTTGCATCTGACTTACCATATAACCACCTGAAGCAAGTTTCAATTGTCCTTTAAAAACATGGTGGCAGGTTCATGTCCTCCTCAATCATCGTGAGGCAACTTGGAAAGTAAGCCTTTTCCTTTTTGCTTGAAAGAAGTTATCAAGAAATTAACCTCTTCGGCTGTCAACACCTCATCATCTTCATCATCAGCCAGCAACTCTCGGCTCTCATCAACTTCAATCTGCTTGTCATATTCACCTCATCATTTCCATTGTCAGGCATCAACTCTTCTCATCTTCATTATCATCCTCTTTTCTTTAACTCCACTCATTCACACTACGCACTCTTTCGTTTTCCCTCCTATAGTCTAATCACTCTCTTTTCTAGTGATTTGTTCCACTCCAACACTTAAATGATTCTTTTTTTCACTCCAATCACTCTAGCCACACCAATCACTATTATTTTTCGTTCACCTTACCAACCACACCAATCCTATTTTTTCACCACACTAATCCTGTTTTTTTTTCACCATACCAATCACTCCAATCACTCCACTCCAACACTCGCTCACTCAAAAACTCCCTAAGCCTCTCTATCCCGGTAGCCAGCAGACAATAGCTTAGCAGCTGCTACCTCCGTAATCGAGAAATCATATCTCGCTCTAATACCACTTGTTAGAATTCAGTGATTATATACGAAAATACTATAATCGTTAATTTTATTGAATGAGAATCCACATACATTTATAATCTAGGCACATAACTTCAAATAACAAACTAGCTAATTTTTATGCGACTACACGCACTCACCTAGCCATTAAGTCTAACCAATCTTTGAATCAATCTTCATGCTTATCTTTAACAGAGAGTACGGTCATTTTTTTAAAAATGGTCCAAATAGAGAAAATCACGAATTCATTTCCCAATCCACTCAATCTTCAAATTCGTTTTACAAAATACATTTTTTTAAGGCACCATTACTAAAAGCGATGTTGGCAACACCGCTTTAGGCTACGTGACATTTTACCTTCTATGTAATGCTGACTTAGCATAATATTGCCATATAAGCGTAAAGCGTTGTTGGCAACTGTAACAACCAAAAATAGAAGAAGAGATTTCACATGATTTAATAAAAGAAAGTAAAGGAAAGGATATAATAAAATTAATTCAGAAAAATAAATTAATTAAATTAGGCCAAAACCCTAGCATTGTTTCTTCTTTTTAATTTCTGTAGTTGCCTCTGCCGTTTTAAAAATTCACTCACAACTTTCAAACAAAAACTGAATTAAGCTAGTCAGGATAGTGATATAATGCGTCATCAGTTGTGATTGTTTGGGAAGCTTCGAATGCTGGGTAAGCTTTTGATCTAAGTTTTTAAGTTTGTGGGTTGATGAGGTGAAAATCAGAAATTCTTGATGCTATGTTGTAGTAGTCGAAACGAGCTTTCCAACCATCTGTAGATAGTTTTCTAATTCAATCGGAGTTGAGAGTAATTTAATTTTGAAGTTGGTGCTGAAAACTGTCTAGCAAATTTGGACAAGTTTGCGGAGTGATTTGAAGTTAAAATATGCTCATTTTTGGTGTCCGAATTGTGTGTTTCAAGAGCCGATTGTGTTGTGCTTGAATATATCTTTCCAACAACGTACTGAGCATATTTAAAATCTTCCTGGATTGTTAGAAAAATGAGTTATAAGTTAAGACCTGTAATCTGAAAACTACAGAAATTGATATTTGAGATTTTCGACGGTTAAACTTCACACATGATTATCTTAAAAGTTAGATGTCACAATTGAGTGATTCAAAATCCTAAATTATAATACTCAAAATAATCTTTCTGAAAGTATTTGTTTTGTGTTCTAACTCAGAGTATTTTGTGAGAAAAATAGTTTTAAATTTTAGGCATGAAATCTGAATTTTATGAACAAATGGAAGATTTGATTTATTGAACAAAAGGGGACTTCTACAATTGTGTTTGTATTATGAATGCTTAGGTTCGAATATGAATTTCCTAATTCTAATTTGGTGAAATAAACTGGAATAATGTGGTTTGATATTCAAAAGTGAGTTATATAAGTCAAATAGTTTAAGTATGATTGTTTATGATTTCTAGGTGATTCATACTTGATTTCAGCATGATATAAATTGTATTGGAAGTTATGTGATGCGGATTCGAGGTAAGTAATGTAGACCCGTTCTGGTTATCCCTTTTGATCATATCTTCGAATGGCATGCCTCGTTGTATTCTTCCCTTTCGAGTCATGAGTGCTTTTGTAGCCTTTTCATTTGAAATCCTGTATCATTTCATTATACTTATCTTGCCTCTTTTTGTTAGTTTGGAAGGCCCATCGTCCATCCGCATTTCAGTTAACCGTCACGGGGTCAATCGCGGTAATTCTGTCGCCCATCGCGGGGTCAAGCGTGGCATGTCTGTTATTTAAAGGACTATTATGAGTGGACAGTGAAGCCATTTCTGATGTCTATTCTGCTCCGTTATTTATGAAACTTATTCTGTATTATGAAATTTGGATTATTCTGTTTCGTTATCGGTGTAACCATTTCTGAAGTCTGTTCTGTTCCGTTATTTGTGTAGCCATTTCTGAAGTCTGTTATATTCCGTTATCTGTGTAGCCATTTTTGAAGTCTTCTTTTCTATTATCTGTGTAGCCATTTCTGAAGTCTGTTCTGTTATCGATTTTATCCCTTTCTACATATACTCCTGATTATGGCCTTTGTTTATTCTATGTGTTCTGTTCTGTCATGAGTTATTTCCTTTGACATGTACTTCGGAAGGTAATCTTGATTTATTCTAAATGTCCGTCTTTCACTCATGATTCGACTAGTCTGGGTCTATATTGCTTATTGAGCCGTGGCACTCACCCCCTTCCACATTTATATTTATTTCAGGTGTGGATGATTAGCTTGCTTTGGGGATATGTGCGACAGTGAGGACGCTTAGTAGATTTGTTCATTTAAACATAAAACTAAAGTCTATATTTGTTTGTATTAGTAACGTATCCGCAACTTAGTTTTTTATTTAGTCATTTAAAGGTTTTTTGGATTATATGCTTTATTTTTATTTAAATTTATTTTAGTAAACGTTGCGTTAGAGGCTTCGTGCTTTCCAAAGATGGTTTTAGAAAATGCACGGCCAATGTGACGCTGTTTTAAAGGTTTCAAATTTTGGCGCGTTACATTTAATAGTATCAGAGCAATAGGTTTCATTGTGGCATGCTATTAAAAAAGTCATATATAGTGATTGTGCGAGAGACGGGTAATTCAAGGGTTTTATTTTCTGAAAGACACATTATATCTTGTTTATCATGTGCTTAGATTATGACATTAGTTTATTTTTACTTCGTAGGTTTTCATGTGAACCATGAGTTTTTATTGATGCATTCGTATTAAAAAAATGATCATATTGTTAACTTCAGTAGAATGAAAACATTTGACTTTTGCTACAAGTAAGACTGCTTACATAGTTAGGTCTTGCTGATATATTAATTCGAGTTATGGAGTATTCTGATCTTCTTTCAGGTTAGTATCAATTTAAAGTTATGATTAAATTCACTTTTGAATGAGATATGTGAATTGTAAATTCTTGCTAGTATTTTGAGATTAATAATAATTTGCCAATAGTCATGAGTTGTTTGAATAATTGTTTTCGGTATTCTTGTAATAAGTGCGTGGTGATCATTATTGATGTCAAGTATGTTGATCCAATGTGAAATGAAGATGTATTTTGTAAATATATGAGATTTGCGTGGTAGGTCTAAGAGATAAATTTTCTGAATTAAAAAAATTAGTTGCACGTGAATGGGTAATTTAAATGGACTGAATTTTATGAATGATGTTATGTTTGTGATTGAATTGTTGTTTTGTGATTTACTATTAGGATCTCATTGCATCATATTCATGTTGGGAAAGAAATGTACAATAGTTTAACTTAACTAGAGAGTTCACGATGAACTTTGTGCTAGACTTACTTTCTCTTATTATTTTGTGAAATGTTTGATCCTATTTAGTTCTCAAGGATAATTAAGGCTAAAATTTCTCATGGTCAATTTGTGAGTTCTATGTGGACCCAAAAAAAATTGTATTAATGTGTTTGGGAGTACCAATATCTTGGTAACTATTATATACATTGTCTGAATAATAAAATTACAACTTTTCATGCTATAATTGTTGTGTTTGTTATTGATGTCATGCACTTTTGTTTGAAAATTAATTAAAAGATGCATTGTGAACACCTCTAATTATTTTGGTTCGTGCGGGAAAAAGAAAGATCTAATAAAAATAACTGAAGAAATTATGAATGTAGCTAAGATGGTTCTGTAAGACATTGATCCTCAAAAGAGATTTAAGTCGTAAAATGGTGCGATAATGTTATTTAAATCTTTATGTTAGAATGTTGTCATGTTAATTTTCTTAAGGGATTCTAAATATACTACTACCATTGATATGAATACTACACAATTTAACTAATTAAACAACACAACGTGAATAGAACTTTTATAAGTTAATAAAGTGTTTGACTTGTGCCTAGTTTATCCATGTTAAATATATAATTCAAAATTTACAATGATAAATAATAATTTTGAATTATGTGTGGAGTAAGTTGAACTCTTTATGCATTGAGACAGTTAAGCTCTTAAGAATTCGACATTGCTTTGGAGTTAGTAGTGGTTACATTTGTTGCTTTGCACTTGAATTTGGTGGAATTATATGTATGTCAAATGACGTAAAGATTTTGTGAACTAACAAAGGTTAAAATGTACTATTACTTTTGAGGAGTTAAACATGAGACTTTATATAAGGCTAAACTCATTTTCGTTAGAAGAATTAAGTTGTCCTAGTTTCGTGATAATGATTCAATGTAAGACTAGCTTAATGGAAGTCTGGTTGACCGAACTATTGCTTATGTTTATGATTTATAATTAGAAAATCATTTATATATTTTTGAGGATCACTTTTCAATCACATTTCAAGTACCTAAGCTTGTAGCAAATGTCATGTCAAATTTGCATTAGAGTTTTGAGGTTTGGGTTATGTGACCAACTGGATCATTGATTCTTTGAATCATATGAACCTTAGAGACGTTTGATCTACTAAATAATATTCTGCCTTTCATTTTAATTTGAATTAGTGATGTATTTTATATTTTAATGCTTACAAAGAGTAGTTGCAGTGCCGCTATCTGTCATGGGGATAATGTAACAGCAAAAAAAGAGAGATGTAATATGATTTAATAAAAGAAAGTAAAGAAAAGGATATAATAAAATTAATTCAGAAAAATAAAATAATTGCATTATGCCAAAACTCAAGCCTTGTTTCTTATTTTCAATTCATGTAGTGAGTGCGGTTCAAGTGAGAAATACATATATGGTGAGAAATAAGAAATTATAATAGCCCTCATATTAGTCCAATAGACGGTTGAGATTATGCTGGATTATAATTAAAATCCGTATTTGTTTAATTAATTAATAGATTTAAAGGGCAAATTAGGAAAAAATTATACTCGAAACTGCAATCCCGTTTTTTTCTCCCGCATATCACTCAACAACGATTGAAGCGATTCGAAATTGAAAGAAAGAGAAACGGCGCACAGAGACAAAAAAAACAATCGACGAGGCAAGGAATCCACGAACATAGGCGACGAGGCGAGGAATCGACGAACAGAGGCGACTGTGGATTGAACTCCGGTGAGGATTAATGGCGAACGAAGGGCAGCAGCCGAAAAAATAAAAAAAAGTTTACGGTACGTATTTTGACG
Source organism: Rhodiola kirilowii (assembly GCA_033675215.1). Lineage (NCBI taxonomy): Eukaryota > Viridiplantae > Streptophyta > Magnoliopsida > Saxifragales > Crassulaceae > Rhodiola > Rhodiola kirilowii. The sequence goes on along the minus strand of CM066194.1, from coordinate 31,044,831 downwards.
GTACGAAAAATCAACTCATTCTAGGGTTAAAGGTGAAGTGAAGTTACAATTCAAGTTGTCTACGATTGTTGCGGTTTTACTGCCAATGTTAGGGTTTAAAGACAACCCGCACTAGATCTGGAGGCTAGACGCATTTTAGGGTTTACGGGTTATGAATTTTCGATTACCGTTTAGGTTACATGTTGCAGCTTAGTTTACGAATAATAGGTCTTACGGAATTTCAGGGTTTACATGCGTGTTTGCGAATGTTTTATTAACTGTGAACTGCGTAGTACCAGATATAAATGTTACGCATTTATCAATAAACTGTAAACTGCATAGTACCACATAAATAAATGTTACGCATTTGTAAATAAAACTGTAAACTGCGTAGTACCACATAAGTAACTGCGTAACATTTGGCTAAATGTTACGCATTTCATATCGATTAACATCCAATCAGTATGGCACTGTGAATTTGCAACCAAACCACAAAATGTCCAACTCTATAGGATGATTTTATACATCTGTAGATTTGAAATGTACATAGTTCAAGTAGCTCCTTTCTGTTACACATGTCAATAAGATTGAACAACAGCTTGTTCTGGTGTGTTTTCTGCCAGGCATCAAACAATTCCGTCATCTGCTTACCAGAAGATCTAATGAATTGGTCCAAATTGGCCAAATTAGATGTGGAGGTAGATAACCGTTCCTACTTTTTATTTTTATAAATATGGAAACGATTTGCTTTGTGATGTTGAGCAATTTAATCACTTTGATAGGGAAACAAGTTAACAACAATATCTGAAAAAATGGTTGCATCATGGGGGGGTGCTTACTGAATTAAATGCATGTAAGTGCAAATATTGATTTAAGCAAAGTCTGTATGACATATGAAATATAATTTACTTGCATTCGCCTAGTGCCTGCTACTGATTTCAATTTATTTTGTAGCAAAAAATTTGCTGAATAGTATACCAGAGAGCAGAGGGAACCTTTCTCGTCTCATTCGTCTTGATCTCCACCAAAACAGTAAGTAAACTGTTCGCTAACTTTTCGTATTGTCTTAAAGAATTTGGATAAAATGGAAAATTCCAGAATCCGAATGCTTGAGCTTTTGTTTTTTTAATTTGCATCATCTTCTCGTATAAACTAGCATACATGAGAAGATATCAGTGAAGTGAATCATTTATTTGGATGATTTTATGCTGGAGTTCCTCTTTTTCTTTTGGATGTTTATGTCTTTTTCTTTCTTTTGTTTACATACGGTGGGCTCTTATCATGGTCCCAGTTGATGCGTAAAGAAACGATTTGTGTACCCATTATGCAGGAATTTCAAACATCCCATCTTCAATCAGAGGCTGTTCTGTGCTTGCAGAGTTCTATATGGGGTCAAATCTCTGTCATTGCCGCAATGAAAATTTTAATTTAATATATTTGGAATATATGAACGCCATTTGTGTCAGTTATGATTTAGTACTCAAATGTCATTTTATGACTTTCAGGAAAAACAAGCTTATTTAGGCAATTATGTGTCGCGCAACATTTGGCTAAATGTTACGCATTTCATATCGTTTAACATCCACAACTAGAAATTTCTACGTAGCATTTGGCTAGGTAACTGCGTATGATTCAGTACCACATAGGTATGATTCAGTACCACATAGGTAACTGCGTAACACATAGGTAACTGCGTAATACATAGGTAACTGCGTAATACATAGGTAACTGCGTAATATATAGGTAACTGCGTAATACATATTTTACTTTTTTGAACATTGTTAAAATGTAACTGTAAAATGTGTAGCATACAAAAGCAAAAAAAACTTAAATGCGTAACGTCCAATTAAAAATCAGAATTATTTCGCTCTAATGACATCGGATGATTAATATAATACTTTTGATTCTCATGAGATTGAGTACATCTATACATTTCAGTTTGGGTAGCTTACACTTTCAATTATATTCTTGAATCTCAATGCAGGAAGTTAAACAAGATTCACAAAGGTGGAGAAAGAGAGCAATTCTACCCATCTACCTAGTGTAGATTTGTTTGAAGCCCAAGCAAAAACCAAGCAACTCCAGCATGAACTTGAAGGAGCTCTCCAAGCCCTGGAGAAATCTCAGTGCTGTAGTCCCTCTGCCTAGTGTAGATTTTTAATTTTCATTGTTGTAGTCCCTTCCCCAGAAAAAAAGGATTATGTTGCAGATTTTGTGTTACGCATTTTGTTTCAATTAATATGCATTTAGTTTCAACTACTACGCATTTTCGTGATTGAAACATCATAACAGGTATTTGTTATTATAAAATGTGTAAGATTAAATGTAAAATGCGTAAGATTTATATTAAAATGCGTAAGATTTAGCCAAGAAACCCATCATTTGGTGGAGAAGTGAATCTGAAGCTATAGTTATGGACATGGACTGGGTAAGTGACCAATCAATCGACGCTTCAACACTTCTCTTCCACTGGTAGTACTCATCCTTACACGGAACCCATGTGTTCGAGCCAGGGATTTTCTGGACCTGCTTCTCTTGGTTAGACACAAAGCTGCCTTCCCACCTCTGACCACCAAACCTCGGTGTTTGTTTCCTACATCGCTTACGCTGAAGTTCAAACCCAAACCCAAACCCAGACCTGAAACAAAGTGGAATTAGGACTAAGGAAAAATAATCAATCCAAAGCTGGAAGTCGCACACTCACATGATCAGTAAAAAATGAAGAAAATCATAACATCAAAGTCGTATCAGATCAACAGGCTGTAACAATCACACAATCAGTTCTTGACTTGCAATAGTTATACAATGATATGCGCTCCAGATGAGCAACAAAATTCCAACTAAGAGACGAAATAACTAAATAAGCTTGTTAACAACATTTTTGAGCTTACGGAATTAATATGGATTACATGAAACCCATCCCTGAATCATCGTTGTCAAATTCAATTGATAAACTCAATTCTTAAAACACAAACATCTCCGTATTCCTTCCACCCTAATTTGGCTTATACCTATTGATAAGTTAACCTACACAACTTCAATTCTAAATTGTAAAATCTCAGGCACAGGAAATCACACCAAAAATACAACACAATTATCCACCAAAATGAACTGTCATTAAAACACAAAACCAAAAATGATGTTAAGTAGCAATATATGAGAGGAGAAGTATGTTCTGCAGATTGTACACAAATTCAACTCACAGACAAAGTCAGAAAAGCATTACCAAACAGCTATCACATTTAATCCAATGATGTAATTGTTTCAACAGATTGAAGTTTGAACTCAGATCAAATGATAACTATTTTATGAATAACAGAGACGGACACTTTGTGGCTTGAAACCTGTAAGTATAATGAGACCTAACGAATACGGACATACCGAAATATCCCTGAATCTGTTTACATTGCCTTGAAGCGCCCAATTCTTCAAGTGCTGGTTTATTGGGAGCCTTTGTTTTGTCAGTATATCAGGCTAAAATGCCATGAGCTTCAGGGGATTTGATGTACTTGTTCTATTTACTATTTTTGTATTTGTAGTATATGAACTGATACAGATTCTGGACAACAATCAAAATCGGAGATTAGCCCCGTAAAAGAAACCAATTACTGATAATAATAATAATACGTTTGCATAAACCTACCAAAAAGTCCAGGAAGAGGCATATGGCTGCATCCAGAAGCCAAGGCAGATTGTCGCTGGACGGATTGCGCCAGTGAATCTACGAGATTGGATCCCTGCCTCCGTTTCTGCTGGTTTTCGCTGGACGGATTGCGCTAGTGGATCATAAATGGAACCAACAAGGCTTGGGAGGGGATAATTACCGAGGTCTGTGCCGGGATCTGCACGCAGGATCAGTGAGCTTGTTGCAATGGAGTGGTAAGGGAAAGCCGTGGGTGAGGCTGGATGCCAACCAGCCTTGTCCGATTGATGGTTTGACGAAAGGGGATGCGAGCTCGTCGAAGAGATGATCTTTGATGAGTTGCAGAGCTGAGAAATCGCCTGCAGTGGCCATGGAAATAAGGGTTTTGCGATAACAAGGAAGAACGATTTTCCAAACACATGAAAGACGATCGAAAAACAAAACGTAACTTCTGCGATAAAATAGGGATCTAATTAAAATTAGATTAATCAAATGACAAATATACCCTCAATCACGTATTTAATCTGAAAATTAATGCAAAAAAATTAGTTAAATCCGGACCGTTTAAAAAATAATCCAACGGTTTTTAAAATTTCTTATTTCTCACCAAAACTATCATTTCTCATATGATCCTAACTCTTCATGTAGTTGCCTCTATGCCGTTTCAAAAATTCACTCACAACTTTTAAACAAAAATTGAATTAAGTGAGTTAGGATAGTGATATGATGCACCATCACTTGTGATTGTTTGGGAAACTTCGAACGTTGTCTAAGCTTTTGATCTAAGTTTTTAAGTTTCTGGGTTGATGATGTGAAAATCAGATCTGCTGTGTTATTTTAAAGTGAGAATAACTTCTGTTTCATTTGCTGGAATTCAAAAATTATTGATACTATGATGTAGTAGTCGAAACAAGCTTTCCAACCATTTGTAGATAGTTTTCTAATTCAATTGGAGTTGAGAGTAATTTAATTTTGAAGTTGGTGCTGAAACTGTCTAGCAAATTTGGACAAGTCTCCAGAGTGATTTTGAAGTTAAAATATGTTCAGTTTTTGGTGTCCGAATTGTGTGTTTCAAGAACCTATTGTGTTGTGCTTGAAAAGATCTTTCCAACAATGTACTGACCATACTTTAGTTCTTCTGGATTGTTTGAAACACGAGTTATAAGTTAAGACCTGTAATCGGAAAATTACAGAAATTGATATTTGAGATTTTCGATAGTTAAACTTCAACAATGATTATCTTAAAGGTCAGATGTCGGAATTGAGTGATTCAAAATCCTAAATTATACTACTCAAAATCATATTTCTGAAAATATTAGTTTTGTGTTCTAACTCCAAGTATTTTGTGAGAAAAACAGTTTTCAATTTTAGGCATGAAATCTGAATTTTATGAACAAATGGCAGATTTGATTTATTGAACAAAAGGGGACTTCTAACAATTGTATTTGTTTTGTGAATGCTTAGGTTCGAATATGAATTTCCTAATTCTAATTTGGTGAAATAAATTGAAATAATATGTGGGTTGACACTCCAAAGTGAGTTATGTAAGTTTGATAGTTAAGTATGTTTGTTTATGATTTGTAGGTGATCCTTACTTGATTTTAGCATGATATAAATTGTATTGTAAGTTATGTGGTGCGGATTCGAGGTAAGTAATGTAGACCCATTCTGGTATCCCTTTTGATCATATCTTCGATTGTCATGCCTTGTTGTATTATTCGCTTTCGAGTCATGAGTGCTTTTGCAGCCTTGTTTGAAATCCTATATCATGTCAGTATACTTTTCTTGCCTTTTTTTGTTCGTTCTGAAGGCCCACACTCTGTCCGCATTTCTGTTGCCCATCAAGGGGTCAATCACGATAATTCTGTTGCCCATCACGCGATCAAGCGCGGCAAGTCTGTTATTTAAAGGACTGTTATTTAAAGGATTGTTATGGGTGAACTGTGAAGCCTATTTTGTATTATGAAATTTAGATTGTTCTGTTCCGTTATCGGTGTAGCCACATATATCTATTCTGTATTATGAAATTCAGATTGTTCTATTTCATTTTTATTGTAGCCATTTTTGAAGTATGTTCTGTTTCGTTATATGTGTAGCCATTTTCGAAGTCTGTTCTATTTCATTATCTATAGCCATTTCTGAAGTCTGTTCTGTTTTGTTTTCTGTGTAGCCATTTCTGAAGTCTGTTCTGTTCTATTATCGATTGGATCCCTTTCTACATATACTCTTGAATATGGTCTTTGTTTATTCTGTGTGTTCTGTTCTGTCATAAGTTATTTCCTTTGACATGTACTACGGAAGGTAATCTTTGTTTATTTTGTTTGTCCGTCTTTTACTCATGATTCGGCTAGTCTAGGTCTGTATTACTTACTGAGCAATAGAACTCACCCCCTTCCACATTTACATTTATTTCAGGTGTGGATGATTAGTTTTCTTTGGGGATATGTGCGACAGTGAGGACGCTTAGTAGATTTGTTCATTTAAACAGAAAATTGAAGTCCATATTTATTAGTATTAGTTAACATTTCTTCCACTTAGTTTTATTTAGTCTTTTTAAGATTTTTTGATGATTTGCATTATTTTATTCAAATTTATTTTAGTAAATGTTATGTTAGAGGCTTCCTGCGCTCCAAAGATGGTTTTAGGGAATGCACGACCGATGTGACGTAGTTTTAAAGACTACGAATTTTGGGGCGTTACATCAACATCATCTTAGGCTCATGTGGCAGTATTATGCTGACTCAGCATTATTTATGAGGTGACAATGACAACAACTTTAGCATTATATTATCACATAAGCCTACGACGCTTTTATCATCAGTGTCTTAGGCTGCATGACAATATTATGTTGACTCAGCAATGTTTATAGTGTAAAAATACCACATAGCCTAAAACACTAACGATTTGCGGAAGAGAGTTTTACAGGAGTGGGTGGATTTCTGTTTGGCCGCAAAGAAGATGTGGATCATGCGGCGGCGCTGTTTAAGGCTCTAAAAGAGTGTTCTTCACGTGGATTTTTGTTTGGCCGTGAAGAAGGTGTGTTTCCCTTTGTACTAAATCTTCAAATTGTTTTCCAAAATACTCACTTTTCTTAATACGTTGTTGGAAAAGGCTTTCTGTACGTAAGCCGCTCTTACCAACAACGTTTTAGGCTGTGTGATATTTTTATACTATAAAAATGATGAGTCAACATAATATTGCCACGCAGCCTAAGGCGATGTTGATAAGAGCGTCTTAGGCTTTTGTGGCAATATCATGCTAAAGATGGGTGACATTTTTACCAAATAAGTAATGCTGAGTGGGCATTATTTAGAAGGTAAAAATGTCACGTAGCCTAAAGCATTGTTGCCAACAACGCCTTAAGTCTTAGTCGTTGTTGTCAAATGCGCCTTAAGAAAAGTGTGTATTTTGCAAACAAATTTAAAGATTGAGTAGATTGGGGAATGAGTTTCCGATTTTGTCTAATTTGAAAATTTCTTTCCATCTTTTTACACAAGGAATAAAGTATGAAGACCGTTTTTTCGATAATGGGGTACAAAAACTTAAAATGTTATAATGCATATTACTAAAGCTTTATCATCTAGTACACATATAAATTGATCTTTTAAAGCTCTAGCAAAGCATCTTGATCGGACCCGAAATCATCTCGTACATCTCTCTACTTTTGAAGCGCTGGCCATGTTCGACAAAATTGGTGACTACAGGATTTAAACATGGGATATAAGGATCCATGACGGACTGCTTAACCAACAGGGCACCATGCTTGTTGGCAAGTCTATAAAGACAGTTGGATAGTTTTTTTATACATGATAGGTATATATGAGCAATGTCATATTAGAGTAAAGTCAGGTCAAGTAGAGTGGATTCAAGAATAACTTTCAGTGAAAATTCAAAACATAAGGCGTCATGATTCCAGCATCCATGGCGGAGGAGGAGATCAATGGAATCCAAGAGGCTCAAATAAAGCACAGAGAGGCTGAGTTGTTTGTATCCTCACACGCGAACGATAGCAACTCGTTTGACAAATGAAGCGCTCATTTTCTCAGCCCAACCATTCCATATTCGTCATCACCTGACCTGCCTAGTTAACATCAGCCTCTGTCGCCGTGGTTTCACCCTCCGGGAGCTTCAGTCCATGTTTCTATTCCGCAACCCTAACACTTTTCTCCACGATTTGCGATCTCGGCTCCCCCTCGATCCCCTGAGTTCGAGACTCCCTCCCGAACCTTGCTTGAACCTCTCCCGAAGTTCAGACGCCTTCTCCTGAATGAATGATCTCGGTGGTGTGTGTGTAGCGGTTGGTTCCACGGACAAGTCTGATCATCACACTGAACGGACTGTCTAAACACCGATTAGTTTTTCGCTGTAGAAAACTATCCGGCTGTCGTCTCCTCCTCCTCCTTGGCTTGAGTGTATGAACATGTATAACTTCTCCAATAGATGAGTTGTTGAATAGGGAAACCCTAGCCTTGTATTTATAGTACACGGCTGGTTCCCTATTCGGTTGAGATACTCTATCTCGAATATTAAAGAAATATTTCCTAAAAATTCCAAAGCTTCCAAATCTTTTGTAATTAAATATCTTTAGAGTATCTCCTTGATAATCTTGGCTTCTAGGTAATATTGATTGAATATCTTGCCAGCCAATCCAATGTTCAACTGACGACTTGAATCTGCAGATCATCGACATTTGTCAATTCCCCAGTTATGAAACTTCTGTTCTTCAGTTCTTAGCAGCATGCGTGTTCCAATCTTTGGTTGAACATTTCCTTGACTTCTTCTTGAACACTCTGAAGACGTTTTAACAAAATCCATGCCACACGTAGGAACAACAGTCTCACCCTTGGCATTTTTGGTGAAACCAAATCATCTAGTTCTAACTACCTAGAGTTTAGAGATCGTACTCAGTAAGATTAAGGAGGAAGAAGTCTACCTCAAAATTACTCCCCCCTTTTGCCACAAAATCGGCAAGAAGAGTTCAAAATACTAGTTCAACGTAATACAAGTACAAAAGAACTAAAAATAGTAGGATAGTAGCAGTGTTTAATTGTCAGGAGACATACATTGTAGTCAAAACCTTTATGCGGAGGAGTCCTCTTCAGTCTCATCTTCTTCCGCCTCAGCCTCGCGCTTTCCTAATGCCACGTCACCCCTTTAATTTGGTTCAATCAGCACCCTTCTTCGTGATTGCTCCAATGGCTTAATGTAGATCACTTTGCATGCCTCAAATCATAGAAAGTTTGAATTTGAATTAATGTGTTGTCACGTACCATCTCCCTGTTCTAGCTCTCTTCTTTGAAAGGTCACCCCAATTGATTAGTTGGTGTTTTGCTTCTTGCTGACCTTCGCCAGGGATAATTAGTTGTTGACAACACATAGACCCAGAGAGGATCCAAGTGTCTCGAACTGAGTGGCATCCAGCGGCTTCGTAAAGATATCAGCTACCTGCTTGTCCGTCGTCACATGGGCGGTCCTGAGGATATCCCATGCCTTCTTAGCAACCTCACAGTTAGCAATCAGTTTGAACACATTCTCGTCCACTCCAAAGAATATTACGTTCATAGCCTTTGAATTGTCTACAACAGCCTTTTCGTCTGCGTCGGTCCATAGTGCTTCAGGTTTAGGCACCATCACTCCTTTAGGATTTGCCATCATAGGCTATGTCCATCCAACTAACACAGCTCTCCAAGCTTTTTCATCAAGGGATTTCAGAAACGCCTTCATGTTAAACTTCCAGTAGCCGTAGTTCGGCCCTTCAAGGAGTGGTGGTCTAATAGTACTCTGCCCTTACTTCATACTCATCTTGAACAGTCGCCGGATCACACTCTGTATGTCGAGTGTCTGGTCGGATGCCAATTGAAATTCTGTTGTCGGTTCAAGACTAGATCCAGGTGGTGTTCTAACTGAGACTAGAACACCTTAGCAGGCAGTATCCGAAAGTAAAAACTGGCAGGCACACACGATGTTATACCCAATTCGGCAACCAGCCTACTCTGAGGGCTTCCCACGCCATAAAGGGTAGCAAATCTTATTAAAAAGTTTAGAGCTAACAATGGTCTTACACTTACAATCTCCTGAATGTAATAGCCCAGCCTCTAAAACTTTTCTCCACGATTTGCAATCTCGGCTCCCCCTCGATCCCTTGAGTTTGAGACTCCCTCCCGAACATTGCTTGAAGCTCTCCCGAAGTTCAGACGCCTTCACCCGAATGCGTGATCTCAGTGGTGTGTGTGTGCAGCGATTGGTTCCACGGACAAGTCTGATCAGCACACTGAACAGACTGTCTTAGCGCCGATTAGTTTTCCGGTGTAGAAAACCATCTGGCTGTCGTCTCCTCCTCCTTGGCTTGATTGTATGAATGTGTATAACTTCTCCAACAGACAAGCTGCTGAATATGGAAACCCTAGCCTTGTATTTATAGTACACAGATGGTTCCCTATTCGGTTGAGATATTCTATCTCGAATATTGAGGAAATATTTCCTAAATATTCCCAAGCTTTCAATTTTTGGTACTTGAATAAGTTTTGTGTATCTCCTTGATAATCTTGGCTTCTAGGTAATATTGATTGAATATCTTGCCAGCCAATCCAATGTAGATCATCGACATTAGGAAATTCCCCAATTAGGAAACTTCTGTTCTTCAGTTCTGCGCAGCATGCGTGTTCCAATCTTCGGTTGAACAGCTCCTTGACTTCTACTTGAACACTCTGAAGACGTTTTTGAAATCTACTTGTCTTAGTCAAGACGAGTTCCAGACGGTGTTCGAACTGCGTCTCGAACACTTGTTGGACAGTTTCAGGTTGTGTTCAAACATAGACTGGAACACTTTGGCAGACAGTACGTAAACAACGCAAAATAGGAGCACACACGATATGATAACCCAGTTCGGCTTCACCTACTCTGGGGGGTTTCCCACACCCTAAAAAGGGACACAAATCGTATTACGAGATTAGAGTTACAAGTGGTCTTACTCTTACACAACACCTTTTTTGTAATCGCCTAGCCTCTATTTCTTCGTCTCTCGGATTTGCAATCTCGGTTCACCGCAGCTCCCCTCGATCCCCTATGGGTAGAACGAGACTTCCCTCTCGGCCTAGTCTTGGGCCTCTCCTGAAGTCCAGAGCCTTCTTCCAAAGACTGAGTTGATTACCGTGTGTGTGCGCTTGGTTGCTCAACAAGATTAGTCTGAACAGCACCCTGAACAGACTGTTTCTTCGCCGTTGATATTCCGGTGTGGAATATTGATGGACCATAATTGTATGAATCATAAACACAGTTAAACCCACCAAATTAGATTCTTTGTCTATTTAACTTTTGCTTGTTAGTTCCGATATTTATCTACAGGGTATTTTGGAGTCTAGAGAGAATGCAGGCTAAGGAGGAGTTTTTAAGCTGAAAAGATATTACGAGTCATTCCAAGGTCAAGACCAGATGCCGACTGAAGAAATATCATGAACCTGACATGGAATCACTCAAAACAAATCCAACCAAAGAGCAACCAGAGTCAGTTCGGAGCTGAAAAGGCCGATGGCTTTTGGGGAAAAGATCACAAAGCTCACAACCACTCTCCCCTTGCCACATGGGCGGTGGCTTTGAGCTCAAAGCCACCTAAGGGCCGGTGGCTTTTTGCCATGGTGAGTCACCCCCGGCGGCTCCTCCTCCCTCCATGGATGTGGTGCCAAGTGTCCTTACTTCCTCCACAAGTCTCACTCCCCCAAGCCTATAAATACCATGCTCCCTTCACTTGTAATCACAATCCAACAATCCACACAACACACTCACTTATCTCTCTAGACTTTTGGGCACTTTTGTACGCTTTTGTTTGAAATCTATAATACTCCTGTTGGTTCTTGAGTATTCTAGTAGTTCTTGAGTTTACTCCTGTTGGTTCTTGAGTATTCTCCTTTACTTACTGTCTTTCAAAAACCCTCGAGTACTTAGCTATGGTATCCACCTCTATGGATATTCGTAGCTGAACTCTTCATTCGGTTGAAGGGGTGTACTTGTATCCTAAAATGTTTTAGGCTATACTCTTAGTGCCTCTTTGTATTCAAAACTTGTTCTATGTGCCATATATTAGGTCAGAACTTCCAAGGTTGAGTGGATGCTTGAAATGGCAAAGCTCTTCCCTGGGGTTCGTGAACATACTCGGGTAAGTGGATGCTTGAAATGGCAAAGCTTATCTGAGCAGTTCGACCTCTCTAAAACACCATTTGGTTTGATCGGAAATGATTGATCAAATGGATGCACATAGGCTAGTATACCTTGAAATGGGGTGCTAGTCTAAATAGAACAAGTGCTCTACGACCTTGAAATGGGCTAAACAGTGTGGCAAATCGAGCGCTTGAAATGGCCTTGATACACGTTTGAATACTTAGTAGGATCACTAAGGGTCAATGATAAACAGGCTATGATACAAGGCCCCCGAAACCGAATGCTTTCCTTAGATTTAAACACCACCTGCACTTACTTTCAATTTTAGTATAAACTGCTTATCAACTGCTCATCTTCCGGAGGACTTACCAATCACGCAACAATCGCTGTAAGTCTTCTCTTTTATTTTCAGTATTTACTTTTCTGTCATTTACTTTTCCGCACTAAAAACCAAAACCAACAAAAAAAACACTTACTTTTCCGCATTAAAACCTCAATCAACCTAAAAATACACTCCCTCGCTGTACAATTCCCTCAAAGAATATCTTATCCCCCTAATTCCCTTGGGTTCGACCCCTACTTACCACTTGCTACCCAGTAGTGAAGTCGCGAGTAGAGGACTTATAAATTAATTTGTACACATTGCCTCGCGACAAGGCAGTGCTGTCAAATTGGTGCCGTTGCCGGGGAATTAGCCGTCGGATTAGTTGTTCTTTCCTTTCCCTTCTCGTTTCTTCATCACGCTACACACTATGTATGCATGGACAACGCGACATCTTCCTCTTTTCGGAGGTACGGATGGAGAAGACCCAGTACAACATTGCCAAAACTTTCACTACATTTGCCGCTACATAAAACCTGAAAATGAAATGTTAGAGGAATTTAAGCTTAAATGCTTCAAATTCTCTTTAACTGATTTTGCGACGATTTGGTATTACACATCAACCGCTAGTCGTGCAGAATATTTTGTGGACCTTTGCGTCCAATTCCTGAAGGAATTCTCCCCCCATCCTTACGCCAAAAAATCCGTGAGAAGATCATGTTCCTGCAACATTCCCGGGATGAGACTTTGGACGAATACTACACGAACTATGACACCATCGTCTCAAGCTACCCGCACCATGGATTCACGAAGAAAGTTCTTCTTCAAAAATTTCTTCGTGGTATGAGGGCCGATGAGCTGACAAGGATTAACGAAGCAATGAGAAGACCAGCAGGGAACTTATCCATGGCAGACATGTGGAACCTCATAAATGACCTGGCCGCAGCCACAAAACGAATACCCCAAGCTGACAGAGGAATGCAGATAGAAGAGGCGGGTCCAGAGACAGATGAAGAAGATACTTCCGAGCCATCTGAAGAATCAGACATGGAAAGCATCGGAAGCAACGAGGAAAAATCCTCATGGGAACTCGAGGCCGTGCCAACAAGGGAAGAAGTCCAAAACACCACTGGCAAGCTACCCGAGTCATACCCAGCTATCATTACCAGAGCAGCAGAGACCATCTACGACCAGATCCTCACAGACGGACATGACGAGGCAGAACCGAGCCATAAGATGCAAGCTTCCAAACTCTTCCCCTTGATCAATAGGCAAATCGCAGAAAACTATGTGATCAATGAAGAGGCTAAAAGGAGGATGGGAAAAGGGCCTGAGCAGAACGACTCCTCGATGGAGCATGTTTTCGCCATAACTGGACAAGGCAACCCTAAACACCAGAAAACCCGATTCAAGAAACTAGTAGTAAAAGGTCCCTCGCCTTCTCAGAGACGTTGGAAGGAGAAACAACCAGAACCATGGGAACTGGACCCAAGCCCATCATCCCCCAAAAACATAGGAAGAGTCAAGGCAAGAATCAACACAGGAACAGTGGCGAAATACGACCTGAGCCACCCATGGGATCCAAACCAGTGATCCCCATGCGTCGAGCCAACGACGTTAAACAAAGGCACTGGTCGGGAGGTAACTCGACACCTATCTTACTTTCAGTCATTTATTTTCAGTCATTTAGTTTTTACCAATAAGTCGCTCTCACCCACTTGGTGCATAGAATGAAATGACCATTCAGGAATCGGTTATGAGTGCAACATCAAGCCAGCTAGGCCTATGCCAAGAGTTCAAGGCCCCAGCCGAACTCCCTCGATTATCCAGCCTCATGCCATGTCATCCGTTCGACACTTTAAAGGGAGTTCTGTTCTTCCCTTTTCCTTAATGTCATTTCCTTCTCATATAATATCTGCTTGCATGGCTTTTGAACTAAGTCATTTCGTAAAGAATGCCTTCGTTCAAAAGTGTGGGGTGAGAACCACCTGTGTACATAAACATGTTTTCTTTTTTCCTTAATATTATCTTTTTGAAAATATGAACTTAAGAATGTGAAAACGATAGATCAAAATTCATGCATTAACCTTGTGAAAATTCAACTGTTTAAAAACTTAGAATGTAACTTCTCATTTGTTCCTTTGTGCTGAGATAAACTAGGGATGTGGAGTTGATAGAAAATGCCCTAGAGAGGCTTGGCAAGCATTCAAAGGACTGAATTTTGCTATATGGTTTTTGAAGTTAGTGGAGGCTGCACTTCGGGTTTCAGTGAAGATTGAAGTCATCTCCGCCATGCAGCGTTTATGCAGAAAAAAGGCGGGACGGGAATCAAACCGTCCTATCTCTAGTCAAAGTAGCCGGGAAAATAAATGAGCGACCCTCATTTTGACTCGCGCGAAACGGCAAGGATGAGAGAGAGTGGGGCGGTATTTCCATATGCTCGCGGGCGATGATTGGACCTCCCAAAAAGGCTTGAGAAAATGGACTAGCAAGCCACAAAAAGGCAAAAGCTCAAAGAAGCAAATCAAGAGGTTAAAGGCCCAAAATTGTGAAGGTTTTAACCGAACAAAAGTGAAGTACTCAAAGAGTCAAATCAAAGGCCAAAGGCCGATTCACTACAAAAAAGCTGTCCCTCGCCAAAAAAAATCAAAAAGGCTCAACTCATCTGTGAAACCCGAACCGAATCACGTGCTAGAGAAAGCTACAAGAAAACTATATAGTGCGAGACGGTCCCGAGAATGCAGTCCAGGAGCCTAAAAAGGGCTATCTCTCGAAACATCCGAATTAATTTGCATCTCGGCACGGAGGTACAAGTATCAAGTTTCTTCTATTTATTTACACGGTTTAATTTTGGTAATAAGTAGTAATGCATGAATTAGGATAAATCTAGTCCCACAGTCTCACTTTCATATTTTAAAAGTTTACTTAGATAGTGTGTGCCGCCCTTTAATAGCATTGTTCGGGACGAACAACTAAAAGTGTGGGGTGATCTGATGGACCATAATTGTATTAATCATAAACACAGTTAAACCCACCAAATTAGACTCTTTGTCTATTTAACTTTTGCTTGTTAGTTCCAATATTTATCTACAGGGTATTTTGGAGTCTAGAGAGAATGCAGGCTAAGGAGGAGTTTTTAAGCTGAAAAGATATTACGAGTCATTCCAAGGTCAAGACCAGATGCCGACTGAACAAATATCATGAACCTGACATGGAATCACTCAAAACAAATCTAACCAAAGAGCAACCAGAGTCAGTTCGGAGCTGAAAAGGCCGATGGCTTTAAGGGAAAAGATCACAAAGCTCTCCACCACTCTCCCCTTGCCACATGGGCGGTGGCTTTGAGCTCAAAGCCACCTAAGGGCCGGCGGCTTTTGGCCATGGTGAGTCACCCCCGGCGGCTCTTCCTCCCTCCATGGATGTGGTGCCAAGTGTCCTTACTTCCTCCACAAGTCTCACTCCTCCAAGCCTATAAATACCATGCTCCATTCACTTGTAATCACAATCCAACAATCCACACAACACACTCACTTATCTCTCTAGACTTTTGGGCACTTTTGTACGCTTTTGTTTGAAATCTATAATACTCCTGTTGGTTCTTGAGTATTCTAGTAGTTCTTGAGTTTACTCCTGCTGGTTCTTGAGTATTCTCCTTTACTTACTGTCTTTCAAAAACCCTCGAGTACTTAGCTATGGTATCCACCTCTATGGATATTCGTAGCTAAACTCTTCATTCGGTTGAAGGGGTGTACTTGTATCATAAAATGTTTTAGGCTATACTCTTAGTGCCTCTTTGTATTCAAAACTTGTTCTATGTGCCATATATTAGGTCAGAACTTCCAAGGTTGAGTGGATGCTTGAAATGGCAAAGCTCTTCCGTGGGGTTCGTGAACATACTCGGGTAAGTGGATGCTTGAAATGGCAAAGCTTATCTGAGCAGTTCGACCTCTCTAAAACACCATTTGGTTTGATCGGAAATGATTGATCAAATGGATGCACATAGGCTAGTATACCTTGAAATGGGGTGCTAGTCTAAATAGAACAAGTGCTCTACGACCTTGAAATGGGCTAAACAGTGTGGCAAATCGAGCGCTTGAAATGGCCTTGATACACGTTTGAATACTTAGTAGGATCACTAAGGGTCAATGATAAACAGGCTATGATACAAGGCCCCCGAAACCGAATGCTTTCCTTAGATTTAAACACCACCTGCACTTACTTTCAATTTTAGTATAAACTGCTTATCAACTGCTCACCTTCCGGAGGACTTGCCAATCACGCAACAATCACTGTAAGTCTTCTCTTTTATTTTCAGTATTTACTTTTCTGTCATTTACTTTTCCGCACTAAAAACCAAAACCAACAAAAAAAACACTTACTTTTCCACACTAAAACCTCAATCAACCTAAAAATACGCTCCCTCGCTGTACAATTCCCTCAAAGAATAGCTTATCCCCCTAATTCCCTTAGGTTCGACCCCTACTTACCACTTGCTACCCAGTAGTGAAGTCGCGAGTAGCGGACTTATAAATTTATTTGTACACATTGCCTCGCGACAAGGTAGTGCTGTCAAATACTCAGCCGGCCGCTGCTCCTCCTCCAATCTCACGAATGCTCTCGTGTTTATTTTTTCTCATGGAGCGATGGTTAATCTGGACGCCCTAGCCTTCTTTTTATAGGCTTTGGTGAAGTCCAGATCCAATCTGAATATCCTGACAAATATTTCAAAGATACTCCTAAATATTTGCAGAATATTCAATCTGTATCCAATCTTTGAAGATGACTTCCACGCAAAGCCATTTGATATTCTCTTAGCCAATCTGCATATATTTGATCGCCTATCTGTTCTTTGGTGATGACTTGTCGATTGGCTCCAATCAAATAATCTCGTTGATATCTTCTGGATATCCAGATCTTCATTCCAACCTTCATTAGATATCTTATACGGTAAGTTAGTCAGGCGATCTTCAGTTCTGGCGAGGAGATATTCGAATGACATCTCAAAAATCTATTTCTTCGCTGACTGACTTTAACCAAAAAGATCCTCTATCATCAGAACCTTCCGGAATCACATCATGGGTCTGCTGCACGCTGTACTTCTGTTCCAGTCCGTGGTTAAACTCTTCTAGAACTCTAGCTCGAACTGTCTAAAAGCCGTTTTGCCAAAGCCATGCCATTCATGGGAACATCAATCTCCCCCTTGGCATTTTGGCAAAACCAAATCTAGGCTTTAGACACCACTTTTTGCCACAAACTGGCAAGGGGTCCAATCGAGCAACCTGGTCTCCTCGGCATTTGGAATCTTGTGAACTCCCCCTCGAACATAGCCTGGGTTAGTGACGCATACTGTGAGTCTATCGGACCATGGTGTCTCAGTAGCTGTTTGACCACGGGTCAGCAGATGATAGGTTTTTGATGATCTGGTTTCTTGAACTAATTCAGCTTGTCCAGTACTGCCAGGTGTTCGACCTCCAGTATAATCTTCACCTCCTCCTATAGCTGTCCGCGTTTAGCTCGGGGCAACTTCTCACCAGCAGCTCTCCTTATGGAAGACTCAGGTGCGTCCTTCCTGTTCAACCCGGGGTCCTTCAGATCATTCTTATGTCGACCCTTGAACAGCTTGTGATCAACTACCAACTTCAACGGAGCACTTGACAGTCTATCCTGGCCAGTCTTCAAATCTGGATGCTGGTTGATGATCAGCTCATGGATAAGCGATGGGAAGATTATCTAGTGTAGAGACTTTGTAGATATGGCGTGTTCTGCAATCTGGTCAAACATAGTTCTTCCCATATCAATGAGCATCCTGTTTCCAATCTGGTAGAGCAGCTGTTCCATCTCCTTGCTGACCGTGGTACTATGAGATGTAGGTTTCCAGTTAATTATGGCGATGAAGAACAACATCGAGTAGAATGTGGTCAGATCTGCAACTAGGATGGAAGGGTCTTCCCACCGAGGGTATGCTCCAGCAGTTATACGGCTCGCAATCTTGTCATAGTTCTTCCTCTTTCACCACCTCTGAAGGATCATCCATTGCAAAGTACACATTGATGATCTCAGGATCAATCTTGACCTTCTTTCCTCTTACAAAGACTATGCCACAGTCTTTATCACCAGCGATCCAAAACTGTTTTGGTAGATTTGCAATAGCTTCTCGCACCACATGATCATCAAATGATTTGCATCTTTGGACGGTCCAAATCAGATCAGTATCCTTCAAGAGCTGAATAACCTCTTTCCTTTGTACTTCTTCTCATCAAGCAGCCTCTCAGAGATGATCTATATTTTCTGCAATGCCTTCCACTTGGCTGGTGCGTCTGTACTGGCAAACCATACTCCATGCCTAGTCACTCTAGTTGGTAGACTAGGCAGAACAGACCCTGAACCACTCCTCCTTCTTTTCTTGGATGCACTTGCTTCCTTCTCCTGAAAGCCTTTGGACCACCTCGTCAATTTGCTTATATACTTCCTCAAGTACACGGTCTTCTTTAATTAGTGACGACATCTTCATGCTCTTGTTGCTTCTCCTCATTATCCTCCATAGGAGCAACTTCATTCTCTGTCACCTTCTCTTCATCGATTGCCTCAGTAGTCTTTTGTGCTAAGCATTCATCTGACTCTTCATGCGGATCGAAGCCTTCTTTAGCACAAACCCAGAGGCATGCACCTTTGCATTCAACAGTTTCTTCTTATCAAAAACCCAATGTTAGCCCTACTGGCTTCTTTGATTTTGTGATTTGAGGTATTGGTGCCAAAGCTTTGGGAGATTTCATATCCGCCTTCTTGATATCTTCCAGCTCTCTTTTATGAGTGATCAGTCCAACTGTGTTGCTGGAGTTTCACATGTGACTGACCACTGTCTGGAACACTTAGTTAGTGATGACACATAGACCCAATGAGGATCTGAGTGTCTCAAACTGTGCAGCATCCAGAGGTTTGGTGAAGATATCAGCTAATTGCTTGTCCGTTGTAACATGCTGTAGAGTCACCACCTTCTGTTCAACCAGTTCTCTGATGAAGTGATGCCTGATGTCGATGTGCTTCATCCTGGAGTGTTGTACTGGGTTTTTGGATATGCTGATCGTGCTCAACTTATCGCAGTACAGGGTCATCTCCTTCTGTTCAACTCCGTATTCAGACAGCATTTGCTTCATCCATAGAAGCTGAGTGCAGCAGCTTCCTGTAGCGATGTACTCCGCTTCGGCCGTAGATAGTGAGATACTGTTTTGTTTTTTGCTGAACCAGGAGACCAAGTTGTTTCCCAAGAAGAAACACCCCCAGACGTGCTCTTTTGATCTTCAGCGTTTCCTGCCCAGTCAGCATCACAGAAACCAACTAGGTGTGGATTGGTGTCTTTGGTGTACCAGATCCCAAATTCAACAGTTCCGCACACATACTTTATGATTCTTTTTACTTGCAGTAGGTGACTTTCTCTTGGATCCGCCTGGTACCTTGCACAGACTCCAACTGCATATGAAATGTCCGGCCTGCTGGCGGTTAAGTATAAGAGACTCCCGATCATACTCCTGTACAAAGTTTGATCAACCTTTGCTCGAGCAACGTCTTTGGTGATCTTTAAATGAGTCGCAGCAGGTGTTTGTATGTGACTTGCCTTCTCAAGATCAAATTTCTTTATCAGGGTCTTGGCATACTTATTTTGTGAGATGAAGATGCCATCCTCTTTCTGTATCACCTGCAGTCCGAGAAAGTAGTTCATCTCCCCTACCATACTCATCTTGAACTCTGTTTGCATCTGTTCCACGAACTGATCTACCAGCTTCTGGGTGTTGGACCCGAACATAATATAGTCAACATAGATTTGTGCAATAATAAAGTTAGACCTTGTGTGCTTGACGAACATGGTCTTGTCCACTCCCCGTCGCACATATCCATGGTTGACGAGAAACACAGTGAGGCACTCATACCAAGCTCTGGGCACTTGCTTGAGTCCGTATAGTACCTTCTTCAGGCGATACACATGAGCAGGGTGATGCGGATCCTCAAATCCTTTTAGCTGAGAAACATATACTTCTCCATTTAGAAGGTCATTTAGGAACGCACTTTTAACATCCATCTGGAACAACCGAAACTTCAAGTGACAAGCCAGAGCAAGGAGCAGGCGAATGGCTCCAAGGCGTGCGACAGGGGCAAAGGTTTCATCAAAATCGATCCCCTCTATCTGGGTATAGCCCTGGGCAATAAGTCGAGCCTTGTTTCTAGTGATATTTCTGGATGTGTCTGACTTGTTCTTAAAATCCATTTTGTGCCGATGACGTTCACACCATCAGGTCTTGGAACTAAGTCCCATACATCATTGCGGGTAAATTCTTCCAGTTCTTCCTGCATGGCAAGGACCCAATACTCATCAATGAGTGCTTCCTTTATGTTCTTCGGCTCGATCAAAGACAAAAGCACGAGCAGGCAGCAAGATCTCTGAAGTTGCTCTGCTTCCCACGTGTTTGTATCCCGTCACTCGGTGCTCCAATGACCTCAGAGATTGGGTGGTCTCTGGCAATTCAACGAGAGGGTTGTAACGCAGCACGATCTGCTTGAGTACTGACCTCTTCAACCTCGTCAGAAGAAGAGTTTCCAGGGTGATTATCAGCTGTTGGGACTCCTCCTGTCGAGTCAGTCTCAGTCGGATGAGATAGTGGAATAGTTTCAGATGCTGTTCCAACAGCTTCATCTGCATCATCTGAGGCAGTTTGCTCAATCACGTCATCCTTTATTTTGACATTGATAGACTCCATGACCGATCCTGTGCGTTTGTTGAACACCCGGTATGGGCGACTATTTAAGGAGTATCCTAGGAAGAATCCCTCATCACTCTTCGGATCAAGCTTCTGTCGGTACTCACGGTCATTCAAAATGTAGCACTCACTCCCAAAAATGTGGAAGTACTTGACAGTGGACTTCTTCCCTTTCCAAAGTTCATAGCAGGTCATCTCCGTACCTGTGCGTATTGTCACACGATTTATAATATGGCACGCCGTGTTCATGTCTTCTGACCAGAATTTTAGGGGAATCTTCTTGGCATTAATCATTACACGAGCCATCTCCTGAATTGTACGATTTTTCCGTTCCACAACGCCGTTTTGCTGGGGTGTGATTGCAGAAGCAAACTGATGGGCAATCCCGTGTTTGGCACAGTAAGTGGCCATAGTGGCATTCTTGAACTCAGTGCCGTTAACACTCCTGATACTCACCAGGCGTTCTCCTTTGGCTTCCCTCTCTCTCTCTGGAGAAGGGTAGCAAGTTCAATGAACTATTGTGCGGCAGCAGACTTGTCTCAAAGGAATCGAGTCCATGTAAACCTGGTGAAGTCGTCCACACAAACCAGAACATACTTGTTGCCGCCATAGCTCTCAACCTGCATCGGGCCCATCAAATCCATATGGATCAGTTCCAGTGGTCTGCTGGTGCTGATTTGCGTGGTGTTGGGATGCGAAGCCTTAGTCTGTTTTCCGATTTGGCATTCTCCACATAGGACATTTATGTCACCTTTCACATTGGGCATTCCTCGGATGAGTCCTGATGAGCACAGCTTCTTCAAGGTCTTGAGATTCAGATGACCCAATCGCCTATGCCACAGTGCCATCTCATCCGCTTGACTTGACAATCACGCTGATGCAGTAACTGTTCCTACAGACCCTATAAGGTAACAGTCGTTGGCTGCTCTACTACCTTTCATCAGTGTCCCTCCTTCTTTGTTCAAGACTTGGCAAGAGTCATGAGTGAATTTGACATGGTGCCCGCCATCGCATAGCTGACTGATACTGATAAGGTTCACCTTCAGTCCTTCAACCAAGAGGATGTCCTTGAGTACAGGGAGATCCGGAACCTTCAATGTCCCACAGCCGATCACCTGACCCTTTCCTCCATCACCGAATGTAACAAACTGCTTCTTTATGACAGGTCGAATATGTGTGAGAAACTGGGGGTCACCTGTCATATGAGCGGAGCATCCACTGTCGAAGTACCATCGATCTTTTTCCATGTGACTTGATGAGCTGAAGGCAACCATGCAGATGTTTTTGTTTCTGCAGGTCTTCATGTCTGTCTTCCAGTTATGAAGCTTGCTTGATTGTGGTTGTCCTTGCTCAGGACTGCTTTTGTCAAGCTTTCGGGCCATCCTGCCAAACTTCAGTGCCATCATATTCAGTTGATAGAAGGTGTAGTCAGTCTCAACCAATACTCCAGTCACCTCTGGTCTGATCGTGATATCAGGGTTATCTCTGGTTACGCTTTGTCTTTCCTTTGGAGTCATCTTGAACAGATCTAGGATCTCATTCAGTGTGTCGAGTGTTTGCTCTGATACCAATTAAAATCTACTTGTCTTAGTCAAGACGAGTTCCAGACGGTGTTCGAACTGCGTCTCGAACACTTGTTGGACAGTTTCAGGTTGTGTTCAAACATAGACTGGAACACTTTGGCAGACAGTACGTAAACAACGCAAAATAGGAGCACACACGATATGATAACCCAGTTCGGCTTTGCCTACTCTGGGGGGTTTCCCACACCCTAAAAAGGGACACAAATCGTATTACGAGATTAGAGCTACAAGTGGTCTTACTCTTACACAACACCTTGTTTGTAATCGCCTAGCCTATATTTCTCCATCTCTCGGATTTGCAATCTCGGTTCACCGCAGCTCCCCTCGATCCCCTATGGGTAGAACGAGACTTCCCTCTCGGCCTAGTCTTGGGCCTCTCCTGAAGTTCAGAGCATTCTTCCGAAGACTGAGTTGATTACCGTGTGTGTGCGCTTGGTTGCTCAACAAGAATAGTCTGAACAGCACCCTGAACAGACTGTTTCTTCGCCGTTGATATTCCGGTGTGGAATACTCAGCCGGCCGTCGCTCCTCCTCCAATCTCACGAATGCTCTCGTATTTATTTTTTCTCAGGGAGCAATGGTTAATCTGGACGCCCTAGCCTTCTTTTTATAGGCTTTAGTGAAGTCCAGATCCAATCTGAATATCCTGACAAATATTTCAGAGATACTCCTAAATATTTGCAAAATATTCAATCCGTATCCAATCTTTGAAGATGATTTCCACGCCAAGCCATCCGATATTCTCTCAGCCAATCTGCATATATTTGATCGCCTATCTGTTCTTTGGTGATGACTTGTCGATTGGCTCCAATCAAATAATCTCGTCGATATCTTCTGGATATCCAGATCTTCATTCCAACCTTCATGAGATATCTTATACGGTAAGTTAGTCAGGCGATCTTCAGTTCTGGTGAGGAGATATTCGAATGACATCTCGAACATCTATTTCTTCGCTGACCGACTTTAACCGAAAAGATCCTCTATCATCAGAACCTTCCGAAATCAGATCATGCGTCAGCTGCACGCTGTACTTCTGTTCCAGTCCGTGGTTAAACTCTTCTAGAACTCTAGCTCGAACTGTCTAAAAGCTGTTTTGCCAAAGCCATGCCATTCATGGGAACATCAGTTTTCCCAAAACACATGCCATACGTGGGAACAACAAAATGTATGATGCTGTCAACAAGTATGTCATTCCTGTTGCCATGCGACTCTCAGTGGGTTATCCAATAGCCCTCGCACCACCAGTTTTGGCTAGCATTTACCGAGGTTTAACTTCCATGAAAATAAGACTTTTGAAAATGCCGAAAGTTAGCGTCCTTAATATATATATGATTGTATTTAGTGCAGTTTTGGGTATGGGAAAGGTTTTTGCGGCTACGGCCTGAACCCAATGTTATTAATAGGCCTGATGAGCCGAGAATAGCACTGTGGGCAAATGTCAATAAGGGGAAGAGGAAGCCAAACATAAGGTTGGCTTTAGATACTGCCGGATAGTCATTCCTTTGGAGGCCGTATATGCTTCCTTGTAATGGATCATGTTGGGTTGTGGAGCCTGATTAGATTACTGGACTGGTCCAGTTTATGAAGTCCATAATTTTGGAAGTTGGGCTTATGGTTTCTATTTCCTAATTAGACAATTAGGGTTTAGATGGTTACCCTATTTATACCCAACTTGATTATTGTAATTGTATCCAACATCATAGTTAAAAAAACCCTGTCTTGGTAGTGCCCCCAGACGTAGTCACATTCGATGGCAAACTGGGTATCAAATTCCTTGTGTTCTTTGTCGTTGTTTTCTTTCATTACTGCTTCAGATCCTAACAATTGGTATCAAGAACTCGGGTTGTAGCAGTCATGTAGAGAGATGGAAAACATCCAGTGGAGAAATTCGATGGGTCAGATTTTGGGTTCTGGAAGATGCAGATTGAGGATTACCTGTATGGTAATGATTTACATCTACCAATTGCCAGCAAGAAACCAGCGGGTATGGAGGACGACGTGTGGAAGCTATTGGACAGGAAGGCGATGAGCGCGGTTCGTTTGTCGTTATCCAGAGACGTAGCATATCACATAGTCAAGGCCAAGACGACGAAGGAGATGTTGGATACGTTGTCGGCACTGTATGACAAACCATTCGCGGTGAACAAGGTTCACCTGATGCATCGGCTTTTCAATCTCATGATGGCAGAGGGTGCGGGGGTGGCTAAACACTTGAGAGAGTTTAATATGATAATTGCGCAGCTGAGCTCGATTAATATTAAATTCGATGAGGAGGTACAAGCCCTAATTTTATTATCTTCCTTGCCAGAGAGTTGGAGCGAGACGCTTACAGCAGTAAGTGCGACATCAGGAAAGGAGAAACTTAAGCTTGATGAAGTCAGAGACTTGGTAGTGAGTGAAGGAACTCGCAGGAAAGAGTCGGAGTCTACTTCAGGATTAGCTTTGAAGGTTGGATGCAGAGGCAGGTCAAAGTTCAAAGGGAACGAGGGACCTGTGAAAGATAAGAGCAAAGTCAAGTGCTGGAATTGTGATAGGTTCGGTCATTACAAGGATGAGTGTAAGGAACCGTCACGGGATATGTTAGGGAGTGCAACCACAAAAGACATTGCAGATGCATTGATATTGAGTGTCAAAGATCCAGTAGAGGCTTGGGTGTTGGATTCTGGAGCTTCGTTTCATTCGTGCAGTAGTGGCGGCGTAATGGAAAATTACATCTTTGGAGATTTCGAGAAGGTGTATCTTGGTGATGCTAAGCCTTTAGAAGTTGTGGGGAAAGGAGATGTTGGAATCAAAACACCAGATGGATCTATACTGCAGCTGCGTGGAGTAAGGCACATTCCTCGGTTCAAGAAGAATTTGCTATCAGTTGGGCAGTTAGATGAAGATGGTTATGCTGTAACCTTCAGCTGCAGGAACTGGAAGATAGCAAAGAGAGCTAGGGTGATAGCTCAAGGAAAGAAGGAAGGAACGTTGTACAAGGTGAGGAACGTTCGGAACGACATCGCAGGTTCAGGTGGGAGCGGTGATGCAGATTTGTGGCACTGTTGTTGTTGGTCACATGAATCATAAAGTTTCGCAGAGTAGCAAAACTTTGAAGACAAAGTTGAAGTTGTGCATTGCTTCAACGGGGCTCAAGACGTGAGCTGAAGGCTTGGCACTACCGCCTGCATGGGTTGTTCAGGACGAAGACAATTACGATTGGAATCAGTCTCCAGGTGGGAGATTGTTGGGTTGTGGAGCCTGATTAGATTATTGGACTGGTCCAGTTTAAAAAGTCCATAATTTTGGAAGTTGGGCATAGGGTTTCTATTTCCTAATTAGACAATCAGGGTTTAGATGGTTACCCTATTTATACCCAACTTGATTATTGTAATTGTATTCAATATCATAGTGAAGAAAACCCTGGCTTGGTAGTGCCCCCAGATGTAGTCACATTCGGTGGCGAACTGGGTATCAAATTCCTTGTGTTCTTTGTCGTTGTTTTCTTTCATTACTGCTTCAGATCCTAACAGATCGCTGGTTCATCCCCTGTTTAAGGATGAAGATCAGTGCATTTCAATGACTTCGGTTTCGGGTCATGTAGGAAGAGGTATCGAGAGCCTTGCTAGATGTTTCAGGGCATGCTTCCTTCTTGGAATTGGTAATTTCCTGCAGCAGTACCATCCTCATCGAGTGGCAATGCAGTTTGGATTTGATCAGGATGTTCTAAAATACATTCGTACACAGAATAAGGCACTCACGCATCGTGGTTTTACTCGAGACCTCTTATGAACACGCCGATCATATATATACCTTCAAAAATCTCAGCGTCATCTGTTACGAAGAAGTACTTTATTTGGTGGGCCAAATCAGTCCTGCCCCAGCTGGGGCTGGATTTATTAAGAGGAGTTGTGAGGCAGCCAAAAGGTTTGCGAAAACGTCGCAGCAGAAAAGAAGATGAGGAAGTTGATAACATTGATTTAGATAATTTTACCCTAAAGCAATTTATGATCTACAAGGAGCAGCAATCCAAGAAAGCTCAATTATTGCAAGGAGAATTTAAAAAATGGATGAAAATGCAGCAATGTTCGTGAACAAAAATAATCAAGTATTCAGAAACAGGTACTCATTATCCCAAAAAAAAAACAGATAATCATTAGACAAAGCTAAAAGGGGAGTCAATGAAGGCAGGGACGGTTCTAGTTAGGTCCTGGGGTCCAAGGATCACTCTCATTTTTGACAAATTTTTTAAATATAATATTATATAATTAATTTTAAATTAGAGTTTTGGTACATGAGTCAGCCCTCTGGTGCTGTAACAACCACAAAAAATCAAAATGATCGAATAAAAAAAACTCTCGAGACCCCTATCCGTTTCAGCGAATTTTGATCAATCAGCTATTTTTAGTCGTTGATTTCACCAGCTTAACTTTTGAATTTCATCTTGATGTAAACATGAAAGTTGTAGAACATTCAATTAGCTTTCCGACGATATATAGATCGTCTTTAATGGATATCGAACGAGGCCTTTGTGAGCTCTAGAAGATTGATCGCTCATTAGCAACTTCAAACATACGATCTATTTCGACTTGGTTTTGAGTTACCTTAACGTTATATTTTAGTTTAGGGGTAAACATAGAACTTGTAGCCATTGTCCTTAGCTTTAAGTTCTAGGTGATCGATTTCCCAAATGGTGCTCTGGTTGCTTGTTATACCGTTGCAAAGTTGCTACGGTTATATGTGATTGACCACGCACACTTATAGATGACCTTAGTTTGAGCATGTTTTCAGCTGCTTTAACATCTGATTTATATCTTAATATCAACTGAAGAGTCGTAACCTATTCAATTAACTTTCCAATGACATATGAGTTGAACTGATAAGGTAATCGATGTGAGTTTTATGACCTTCCAAAGTTATATCGTCAATGGACTACATATATGAGTTTGAATTTAGTACAGTATTTTACTTAACTTCTTATGTCACTGAACATAAAGGATATATATATATCTGCAATTTTTTTTCCAAATTAGACAAATATCCTTATTCATCGATGAAAAAAAATTAGGACCCCCCTCTTACAACGCTCTGGAATCGTCACTGAATGAAGGCACTGTTTTCAGGAAAGGTGAAGCTGCAAGCAACCAAGATGATTATCAGGCCATGAAGGCTAGGATTATTGAGCTTGAGGCAAAAAACCAGCAGCTGGTAGGTAAAGTAACTGAGCTACAGAAGGTGATTGATTTTTTGAGACCAGGATTTGTGTTGGGGAAAGGTATCAACAGAGAGGAATCAGCCTAATTTGCATCAATTAGAAAAACCCAATTTGTAAGTGCACTCTGCCCCATCTTTCTTTTTCTGTTGGGTAATTCCGTTAAATACGTAAGGTATAGGATTCTTTAGGGTTCAATACAGAAGCAAGGCGTCCAGATTGTAATGTTTAGGCTAGAAATTTGTTTCTGATATCTGGACGACAAGTTTTGTTACTTCTCGCTTCTCGGGACATTTATTTCCAGATTCAAATGTTTTAGGACAACTCTTATTTGATTCATCAAATGATATTGGCGGGTACAAAAAAAATCAAAATATAATTGAAAATTATAGGGTACGATATGGTAGAGTAGGAGAACAGGGTAAGATTTTTTTATATGACCTTTGTCTAAATTTTAATGAGCATATTACATATAGAGTCAGAGATAGGGCAAGGTAGCCAGGTAGGGTAAGGTCGGATAGAGTATGGGCATTTTAACCCGAGGGTCAAATGTTGAGCCTAATTTATGTGTTATTCTTTTAAACTAAATGTAACTAAATGAATTGAATTTAACTAAAGTAAACTAAAATATATTTAAATTGACTGAACTGAAACTGAATGGTTGAATAGTTGAACTATCAAAACTCCTACCAACACTCACCATAAGTCATTTAACTCATTAACCATAAGTCAACTCCAGCATTTTCAGGATATGATTGATGAGCATAACTATATTTATGCTTGACATTTAGTGGATTATCGATCATTTTCCTTATTCATATGAGCTCTCACTTTTTGTTTTGGTGTTTTTAGGTGAAAAATGAATTCAAGGCGAAATAAAGTATTTTGTGGGAATTTTGGTGAAAATAGGACAAAAGTAGGTGGATTAACATCCCTACTTGTCGCGCACGCCCAGAGCTTATACGTTGTCCGAATCCATTGATCTATGGCTTGTTGGAAAGCTTAGATATTGGCTACAACTTTGAAGTTTGCACCTAGAGCAGATTCAGCTGTCAAGAGTGTCAGAACTTGAGCTGAAGTAGCCATCTCACTATGCGCTAGTGTTACCTCTGACAAGATTTGTCGACACATGAAGAAAAATGCAAGTCTCTGGTCCAAACATTGTCATTTGTGTCACTTTTCAAGTGACACTGGCTAAATGGGCCAAAAATGCAATTATTGGTAAGTTTTTGGAAAAAATGGGCAAAAATGCAAAATTATAGAAAAACAAAAGGAGCAGCCGCATGGTACAAGGGACTTTGGTTAATCAATTTTGGGGGAGAATCACAACATATTACCTAAGGAAATCGATTGGAAAAACGGATTACAAATCGAAGAGGAACAACATCATCATCTACATCAAGGTTGCGATTGTTCTTCATAAATTTTCTAATTTCAGTTTCGAACAAAAACATGAGTTGTATGTTTACTTCCATGGATAGTGAGTAGTGACCCTATTTTGGGGTCCTACGAATCTTGTCTAACTATGAATCGTTGAATAAAATAAATATTTGCACGAAATTATTTGTCTTATTGGACTTGTATTTTACTTAGCCGTTAAACCCCAAGTGATGCATCATGCTAGGTGTTTGATGAAATGCCTATGTTTATTGTTTTGAGATATTAAGTCAACAGCGCTGAAAGGGTGACACTTAACATCCGACAATTAAGTAAAATATAGGTTATAAATTCGGTGACTACGAGCGTAGTCCAAGTTTATAACGGGAAAGGCTAGTTTTACGACAAGGACTCCCCATGTTTACGCGACGAGAGTTGGTAAACATCAGCGAGTTACTTGATTCGAACCAATAGCACCGAAAGGGTGAGGTTGGTAGTTTAAGGTATTTTTCCAATATAAACCAATAGCGCTGAGAGGGTGAGGTTCATACTTGCAGTGTACGTCTATTTTAAATCAATATAAGAAATTCATGCATGCTAGATAATAAAAACTTGATTCAAATGTTAGGTAAGTTAAGTAGTTCCCCGAAATATCTCTTGAAATTGACAAAACCTTTCCTTACTTTCGTTTATTTTCAATTATAGAAACCAATCAAAACTCAATTTGGATTAGGGTAAGTAGAAATACAACCTTAAATAGTGCAATAGTTTAAACTTGCTCCCTTGGACGATCCGGTTCTTACCGGCATTACAATTTATTTTTGACAATAAAATACTTAACGTCAAAATGGCGCCGTTGTGGGGGAGAAATGCATTAACTAGCCACTAGCTTAGGTTGTGTGTATACTTTGACTAGTCTACACAATTTGCTTGTTTATTTTTGTTCTTTTTTCCTGTTTTTGATTTAGTTGGACACTTGCGTTTCACGAGTGTTCTTCTTTTTATCTTTGTGCAGGTTATCTAGTTGATGCAAACTTGATCTAAGAGGACTTACGGTTTGACTTCCAACAGTGAAACCCCTACCCCAAAATCAAGGGTCAAGGTCAAGTCCAAAAAGAAGGAAATTTCCAGCTCACCTTCTTCTTCAACATATACCAAACTCAAAACCCCAACAAAAACCCCGAGAAAAATACCTACAAGAGCCAATGATAACCAAGAACTCCATGCCAATCGTAATCCCGCACCCGATGCCCAAGATCAAAGGGTATTAAGGGATTATGTGACCCATAACCTCGCGGGATTTCAAACACCGGTAGCCCCTCCTGTAGTAGCTGAGCATCAGTTTGAAGTGAAATCACCTTTGATAATATGGTCGATGCGAATGCATTTAATGGGCTTGGAAATCTCAACACTCACTTGGCTTTGTTCTTAGAGCTTTGTGACACGTTCAAGATCAATAACGTGCCGAAGGAAGCCGTATATCTTAGGCTTTTCCCGTTCTCACTTATGGGGAAAGCCAAAGATTATTGGCTTTGGAGTCCTGAACTAGGGACATTCACCACATGAGAAGAAGTTGCACAAGCTTTTCTCCTTCAGTATTTCCCACCGGGAAAAACTGCCAAGTTAAGAAGCCTTCATCACGTTTGCCCAGCGTGATGGTGAAACATTTTACGAAGCGTGGGAAAGGTACAAAGAACTTCAAAGATCATGTCCCATCATAACTTGGACATGTTGACTCTCATCCATAATTTTTATGGAGGTATAATTCTGAGGCTGGGAATCAAATGGACAAAGCTGCGGGAGGTGCCATAATGGATCTTCTACCAATCAATGGAGAAAGGATTATTAAGAAGATCGCGAGAATTCCCCCTTATGGGGAAGTGAGAGAAGTTACCACAAAAGACATGGAGGTATGCAAAATGTTAGTGCAGTGGAATCCAAGGAGGAAGTTCGTGCCATCTCTAAGAAGCTCGATGTACCAGTTTCTTCCCTTAGCACACTACAACTGGGGCAAGCTCAACAACAACCTCAAGTGGTTTGTTCTATCTGTTCGATTTATTCTCATGTAGAAGATTCATGTCCTCATGACCTCCCATACAACAAACTTCAGAATGTCAAAGACGTTGATTATATGGGGAGAAATTAAGAAGGCACTTATGGGTCCAACTTTACCAATGCCCACCCTCAAAACAACCGGAATCACCCGAATTTCTCTTATAAGACTCAAGAACCCATTTCATTCAACAAGAACAAACCACCGCTCGGAATTGCTCCTAAGCCTGAATTCCAACAAGGTCAATCTAGCCAAGGACAACAAAAATATCAATATCAACAAAGGGCGAACTATCAGAGTTATCAACAACAAGGGGATTACGAAGGAGTGACCCCTCAACAACCACAAATTCCACCTCAACAAAGTACACAAGATCAATCCCTAACCACTGTTTTGGCCAACATTATGGCAAACCAAGCAAAAGCGCTCAAGATCAAGCACAAGTCACTCAAGATAATTTGATGATGTACCAAGCAGTTACTCAAAGAATGGCTGAAATGGCTACTCACAATAAGATGTTGGAGACCAAACTTGCTCAACATCGAGACAACAATAGAAACTTCCCTCTACACCGGATTTGCATCCAACTGAGCACAATAACGCCATCACACTTAAGAGTGGCGTAGTGTTGGACCCCCCTACACTAAAATCAAGAGTCACTACTTCTCATGGCCTTACCAACAGTGAGGATAAAAGGAGGAGGTTGAGGAAGAGATCCCTACACCAAACAAGGAACCTACAAAAGCGATGACTAAAGAGGCCACAAAAGTGGAACCACCTTACAAGCCACCTATGCCTTTTCCACAAAGGAAAAAGAAGAGGAATAACGAGAAGCACTTCAACAAGTTTGTTGACATGATGCGTAAGTTGTGTGTGACTCTTCCATTCACCTAGGTAATAACCCAAATACCCTCTTACGTCAAGTTCCTTAAAGACATAGTTTCTCATAGGTGTGAGATTAGTTAAGTTAGTTTGGTAGCTTTGAGTGCCGATTGTAGTGTCATTGTTCAAAATCACATGCCTAAGAAAATTGGGGATCCAGGGTCTTTTTCTATACCTATCACTATTGGGGAGATCATGATTAAGAATGCATTGTGTGATTTGGGTGCAAGTATTTCATTGATGCCATATTCCCTTTGCAAGAAACTAGATATGGGAACTCTTAATCCTACACCCATTCGTTTACGCCTAGTGGATGGCTTTTCTAGAGTTCCTAAGGGAGTTCTAGAAGACGTGCCCGTTAAGGTAGGGAAATTTTACATTTCTGTTGACTTTTTTTGTATTAGAAATGGATGAGGATCAAGAGATTCCTATCATATTGGGTAGACCATTCCTAAAGACTACTAGTGCCGTGATTAATTGTGGGAATGACTCTCTTGAATTTGACATAGGTGGAGAAAAAGTTGAGTTTCATATACAAAAGGCATGTAATAGTCCTAGCAACTATATGCACTGTAACATGATTGATATTTGCTATGACTATTCTTGGAATAAACTAACCGAACTCACTTGCGAGAATTTAAATGAAAGTCCACTTGATGTAGTTGAGGATATGTTGGTGTTGGACGACAAGGAACTCGTGGAAATTCAGTTGCTATTGAAGAAAGGCAAGATAAGGACAATGGTAAGGGATCTTGTGAGGTAGAGCTTAAAGCTCTACCAACAAGTCTAAGGTACGAGTTTCTAGGTTCTAATTCTACTTTTCCGGTAATTGTGAACTCTTCGTTGAATGAGGATGAAACGTCTAAATTGTTGCATGTGTTGAGAAAGTATAAGGGTGCTATTGGTTATTCTGTTGATGATTTGAAGGGAATTAGCGGCCCCGATATTTGCATGCATAAAATAAGGCTAGAGGATGGTGCTATACCATCAAGAGAGAGGCAAAGAAGATTGAATCCCAAACATAATGAAGTTGTCTTCAAGGAGATAATCAAGTTGAGGGATGTGGGCATTATTTATGCCATCCCCGACTCCGAAAGGGTGATGCTCATAGTTTAAAGTACATTTTCAATATAAACCAATAGCGCCGAGAGGATGAGGTTCATACTTGCAGTGTACATCTATTTTCCAATCAATATAAGCAATTCATGCATGCTGGATAATAAAAACTCGATTCAAATGTTAGGTAAGTGAAGTAGTTCCCCGAAATATCTCTTGAAATCGACAAAACCTTTCCTTACTTTCGTTTATTTTTCAATTACAGAATCCAATCAATACTTGATTTGGATTAGGATAAGTAGAAATACAACCTTAAATAGTGCAAAAGTGTAAACTGTCTCCCTTGAACGATCCGGTTCTTACCGGCATTGCAAATTATTTTTAACGATAAAATACTACACGTCAATGATCAAGCCAATCAATATCGAGGGTCACAAAGGAAGCAAAACATGGCATGTTATTGCTTGTTAATTGTTCCAAATGATTGTTACTTGTGTTCATGTTGGATTAGAATAAAGTTTACAAGATAAATTTGGACCAGCTCAATAACTCAAACCAAATAGTATTTTTCACACCTTAAGGTAAAATTTAAGTAAACATTTTATTCTTGATCACTTATTGAAATTATTAGGTAAAAAATCATTTAATATTTGACAAAAATATTATTTCACTGATTTATGAAATCCAACTACAATTGGATATTTTGCACCTTATAAAGATAAAAGAATTCACTATTAATAGGTCACAATTTTGCCATGTTGATCAACCTACTGGAAAATATAAAAAGTTTAACTTACTGACATTCATCATTACAAACCACTATTGATACACATTCGAAGATGCGTCATGATATAATGGTTAGATTTGAATTCTCAATTTCTCAAATTATTAGGGAGTTCTCAACCGAGTGCTACACTGTATATACTTGTTTTTGTTTTTGTTTACACTCGTTGGAAACTAGATTTGTGTTTGAAAGTACGTTTTGAATGATAGAATTGGCGTATTTTAAGTCATTACTAGCTCGATTTGAATTGTTGGGTTGAGTTTAAGGTTTAGTCCATTTTCGAAAGCAAGTAGGTTTTAATTATGATGAACTGTGCTTAATACGATTATACATTTTGGCTTCAGAACTTAGTGCTTATGTTATTTTTTTTTATTTCTTTGAGCATTGCAGTGTCATATAGATTGGAATCATTTAAGCAGATTTGTGAGTGTTCCATTTTCTAAAAACTCTCATGAGACATTACTTGTCCATTAGGATAGCCTGAGGGTTAAACGGGTTGGTGCATTTGCTAAATCCTAAAGTGATTTTTGCGACAGCGAGTTAGGATTTTACTCTTAACTGTTTTATTTGTTTAAGACTAACTAATCTCAAGTGTAGAGTATTTTTTTAGTTAAAGCTGGTCAGAGCCAACAAATTTATTAGAATAAGGTTCAAAACGCATGAACCGTGGCTAGTACAAGAGTACTTGGAAGAAGCTAGAAAAGTAAAATGGACCCTCAAGTGCTGGACACGGGTTGTAGAATCCCGAGTCCTAAAAACACGGAACATGTTAAACAGTAGACATAGGAAGAAACTAGAGTTACGCATTGGAGCATGTAGAGCAAGCAAGGCAAGCCGATGAGAGCAGGGGCAGTGTGTTGAAAGCTCTTGGCGGATGGCTGAGGGAAGAGGGACACAAAAGACTACATTGGGAGGGAAATACCTGAGGAAGTGAGGGTTATGGCTGGAAGGTTGGCAGCCTTGCAGATGCGGTGGACAACTGAGCTATCCAAAAGAATGTTTCTGCGAGTAGCTAGGCCATGATAAGGTTTCCGCACGAAGAGAAGAAATAATTGATGAGTCGTATTTATACGACTCGTCGAATCAACTAAACCCGTTTATTTCGACACTTTATTATGCGAGCAGTTACTTTTTAGTATTGTTTTGCATTTCAGGTGTTTCGGAACCTCTAGGAGAAAATGTGCATTAAAGACAGCGTTTTGCGCCGAAAACATCACAGTGCCAGATCAGATCTTTGGACGCTCGACAAAGAGCTGGGAATTGACCGTTGATCAGAAAAATACGACCTATACGGCGTTGCGTAGATGACTCGATTCCCTACGACTCTTTAGTTTACACCAAGAGCATCCGAGGGAATATAAGAAGTCAAATCCAGAGTTGAAGTCGGAGCTGGCGCATAGAAAACGGATCCGGACTCAATGTGGATCGCGTCCGGTAGAGACATTAGCGTTAATGCTAATGTCGAAGCCGAACGCGGCTCTAATGTTACTGTCGAATGCGACGAGCCAACGAGGTGATGATGTCAGCAGTCCATTTGATGATGTCAGCAAGTCCAAGATTTGATAATTCTAGCCCAAACTAGATTTGGAAACCCAGTTTATTATAAATAAGAAGCTTGGGTTAGGGTTTTCATATCTCATCACATAACGAAGACTGAGACAGCTCTGGAGAAGCCGAAGAACACGAAGCTTTCGACGATGCAGAGATTTCCTACTTCTTTTTTCATCAAAAATATTTGTGTTTATTTCCATGACAATGAGTAGCTAAATTTCTCTTTCGGTTTAGGGTTTCGTATGTTGTGAACATGTTTTAAGATTTTCGTTCTTAATGCTATTTTATATTTTACTAGTTCTTGTGCTTATTCTCATGAATTAAATTGTTGGACTAAGTGGAAGCTTTGTCGCAAAGCTTAGTCGAGCAACTAATTCTTATCGTTAACATCTACTAGATACTTTGTCGTAAAGGTAGATTGTAACCCCTAAGCTAAATAATACCTTTGTCGGATTATTTAATTTAGGAAGGAACTAGAAGTCTAACACCTTGTCGGGTTAGATTGTGGCGTATCACCTTTGTCAGGATACTCGGGTTGTTACCTTTGTCGGAACAACCACACTTTAAATTATAAAATTGATCATTAGATATCTATGATAAACGTGTCACAATAGAAACCCTAAGCCAGAGTATGAAGAAGAATATTACTACGAGCCCACAATGAAGTAGCTGTCTGCTCCTCACTTTCAAAATCAGCCATGGTGCATCGACGAAGGGCCTGAATTAGCTGAGATAGAAAACAAGACTGCAGTAGTGCACAATCTGCCCAAGTTCTCAGGGCGACAAAGAGAGTCAGCAACCAAACATCTATAGAGCTTTCATGGCATCTGCCAGACTCTCTGACCATATGAAGTCTTAGTGGAGAATTTCAAATTGAAAGCCTTTCACTTTTTGTTGACTGACGTTGCTAATGCTTGGTTTCTGTCTCTTCCCCTAAGTAGCATCAGGACATGGGATCAAATGCAGAAGAAGTTCCTAACCAAATACTACCCAGCCACCAGAGCAATGCAGGTTCGCAGGCAGCTACATGATATTAGACAAGGGCCTAATGAGTCGATGTACGACTACTTAGAGAAGTTCAACGCCCAGGAACAGAGCTGCTGCAACTTGGGGGTGCCAGAGAAGCTGATAATTGAGTACCTACTTGATGGCATGAGGCCTCTCGACAGAATGCTGCTAGACGCCTCAACTGGAGGGACCATCTTGAATCTATCCCCAGCTGGAGTGCGAAAGATGATTGCAAAGGTGGCTGCGAACGCACAATTCAGAGAAGAAGCAGTCTGTCAAGACGAGTTTAGTAGGAGCAAGAACGTCTCAAAGGCTGAAGTTGCACCAGCTTCTGACGAGCTGAAAGAGTTAGGGAGATGGTGAAGATGCTAGTAACAAATCGGGTAGCTCAGGTGAAGGCTTGTGAATTCCGCTCTGCGACCGATCACAAAATGGATTCGTGCCCTAGTCTACAAGAGGAGGAGTATGGAGACGTCTATGTTGTGGGAGGTTATCAGAACTACGACAACCGCCCACAACAGCGAAAATTCGGGCTAGCAGCTAACGGGTTCAACTGGACAGACAACAATAATAACACGACAAAGGAACCAGCCCAGTAGCACCAAATGCAGCAGCAATATTATTGGCCTCCGGACCGTTAGCAACAGAGAAGATACAACAGTCAAAATCAGTACCAGCAGTGCGGTTAGAACTACAATCAGACGGGCCCTAGTAATCAAAATTCCAGCAAGTCTCTGGAAGAGGTGGTAAAGGAGCTGGCAGCTAGCACCCAACAGTTGGCTACCACGGTACAGCAGAATCAGGCCAAGACTGATAGAGCAATTTTAAAGCTATCTAAGCAGATGTCCCAGATAGCCACTACAGTTTCTGAGCTAAAGAATGAGCCGGGAAGGCTACCATCGCAGACCATTCCAAACCCAAAATGCAACGTCAATGCAGTAACACTCAGAAGCGGCAAAGAATTGAAAGATAGTGAAAAGGAGGTTGAAACAGTGCGGATCGCGCCCGCAAGAGACATTAGCGTGATGCTAATGTCTGAAGAGGATGCACCGGTAACGTCTAGGCCTAACGCGCCCATAAAGTTGAGGCCAGACGTGATCCACACTACCGAAAATTCCAAAACTGACGTTTCTCTTCCGTTTCCCATGCAGGTCAAGGCTCCAAAGAAACATATGACCGATAAGGATGTGTATGAGCTATTTAGCAAGGTGGAGATCAACATTCCACTCCTCAAGGCGATTAAGCGAATTCCGCGCTATGTGAAGTTTCTTAAGGACCTATGCACAAACAGGAGGCGCTCCACTCGCGACGACCAAGAACTGCTCAGTAAGAATGTCTCCGCCGTCATTTAGCACAAGGTACCTCCTAAATGTGGTGATCCTGGTATTTATACTATTCCTTGCACTATCGGTAACATTCGAATTGAGAACTGCAAGCTTGACCTTGGTGCTTTGATTAATGTCCTCCCATATTCTATCTGTTCTTGTCATCGTATTGGTCCGTTAGAACCTACAGGTCTAACCATACAGCTAGCAGACAGATCGTGTAAGCAGCCGGAAGGAAAAATTGAGGATGTCCTAGTGCAGGTGGGGGAATTGGTGTTCCTTGCTGGTTTTTACGTGCTTAAGATGGACAGCAGCGACCCGACGAATCACGCTCCAATTTTACTAGGTTGTCCATTCTTAAAGACTTCAAAAATGAAGATCGATTGTGACTGTGGCACACTTTCTATAGAAGTGGAGGGCGAAGTGATTCGCTTCGATATTTTCCAGGCCATGAAGCACCCACTAGATTTTGCATCGGTGCACGCTCTAGATGCACTGGACGATCTTATCCAGGAAGCAAGACCAGAGAGGGGAGCAGACCCACTCGAGCTCGCACTCCAGAGAGCAGTCTACTCACATGAGGGCTCATACGAGTTCGCTGCGACAACTCTTGATGTGTTATCTCAACAGGAGATCGCGAGGCCACTCACACCCATGTATGAAGTTAATGAGGTTCATTTATTTAAATCTAACGTGTTTCTGCCTTCTACTGTGCAGGCACTTAAACTGGAACTGAAACCTCTACCTGAGCACTTGAAATATGCATTTCTGGGGGAGAATAACACGCTGCCAGTCATCATCAAAAACGGGCTAAAAATAGACCAGGAGATGCGATTGATCTAGGTGCTAAGTAGCCACAAGCTCGCTATTGGATAGACACTTGTAGACATCAGAGGAATCGGCCCAGCTGTGTGTATGCACCGTATCTTGTTGGAAGATGGAGCCAAGCCTTCTAGAGAGCCTCAGAGGAGACTGAACCCGATCATGATGGACAGTGTACAAAAGGAAATTCAGAAATTGCTGGACGCTGATGTGATTTACCCGATTTCAGATAGTCAGTGGGTGAGTCCAGTTCATGTAGTCCCGAAGAAGACAGATATCACAGTTGAGAAGAATACTGCAGGTGATGTGGTGACTATTAAGGTCAAGAACGGATGGCGCATGTGCATCGATTACAGGAAGTTGAATGCTGTCACGCGTAAGGATCACTTTCCTCTTCCGTTTATTGACCAGATGCTTGATAGGCTAGTAGGTAAGCCTTATTTTTGTTTTCTTGATGGATTTTCTGGTTATAATCAAATTCCCATTGCACCCGAGGACCAGGAAAAGACTACCTTCACATGTCCCTTCGGTACGTTTGCTTTTCGACGTATGTCTTTTGGACTGTGTAACGCACCTGGCACCTTTCAGTGGGTAGTTACTAGCATATTAGCTGACCTGATAAGTACATTTATATAGGTGTTCATGGATGATTTTACTGTTTATGGTGACACTTTTGAAGCATGCTTGGATACTTTGAGTAGAGTACTATAACGATGTGTTTCTATGAATTTGGTGCTCAACTATAAAAAGTGTCACTTTATGGTTACTCATGGTGTGGTTCTTGGTCATATTGTTTCACATGAGGGTATTAAGGTTGACAAGGCAAAAATTGATTCAATTCTTACTCTTCCTTATCCTTCCACGGTGCGTAATATTAAATCTTTTCTTGGACATGCTGGTTTTTATCGTAGATTCATTAAGGATTTCTCGAAGAAGGCTCTGCCTTTATCTAACCTTTTACAGAAGAATGTTCCTTTTGAGTTCTAATGAGACGTATTTATACGACTCATTAAGTAAACAAAACCCACCATTTACGACATTTGATCATGAGAACATTTACTTGTTAATGTCGTTTTGGATTTCAGGGCCATTTGGAGCTTAAAGAAGAATCGGGCTTAAAAGATGGCATTTAAGGCCAAAATCACCACAAGACATTATTGGCCCACACGTGAAGCCCAAGCCAAACCTAGCCCACTTGCAAAATCTTGATGATTCTAAAAGCATCTCATTATTCACTCATGCCAATCCGTTTTGACTACATCCAAAGCAAGAGTGCCTTGATGATTCTAGAAGCATCTCAACATTTGCATTGGCCAAACCACTTATGCCACTCCAACTTGGTGCCCAAGACAAGAGAAACCCTAGCTCATTTACTATAAATAGAACCCCTTGGCCTTGTGTAATCTATTCGAAAATGTAGACCAAAATCACTCATTTGTATCCTTGTTGGTTTGGCATTGGAAAGTAACAAAGCTCTCAACTTCTCCCTACTCTTCCTTCTTACATTACGCATTTTACTCTTTGTTCTATGCATTCTAGGTTGAGCCTATATTCCGATTGTGATTTCTTAGCTCTTGTGTTCTTACCATGAACATGAGTGGCTAAATCCTTCACAATTCGGTTTGGGGTTCCCTAATGTTGTAGCAAGGCTTTGACACCTTGATCTTAATGCTTCTTTGTACCCATTCGCTAGTTGGCCAATGGTTTGGGGAATGAGTACCTAGGCTAAACTAAAGCTTGGAATGGCAAGGTTTAGCCGTGTGGTCTCTTCACCACTATTGTGTTCGTTTTCATTGGAATGTGAAACAAGCTTTTGCACCTAGTCTAGTACACCTTGGAAGAGGGTATTAGTCTTATGTACACTAGTGTTCTATTCTTGGAATGGAATAGAGCATGGAGTAAGTGCTTGGAATGGCCTTACTTGGGTGATCTCTTGGAATGGAGTAACCTTGCTTATGGGCGCAAGGATAGATCATTAGAGGTCAATGATGAGTTGAGCTATAACAAAAGGCCCCTAGACCGAATATCATTCTCTTGATCACAATCCATTGCATTTGCTTTTAGTTCTTACTTTCATGTTCAAAACCATTTTCCAAAACCCCCAAAACTTGTACTTACTTTCTTTTACTGTTTTTCCTAGAACAACAAGTAGCCATTACAACTCCTCTGGGTTCGACCCCTACTTGCCACTTACTATCTTTTTAGTAAAGCCTAAGGTAGTGGAGATTATAAATTTAGATTTGATTTGTCCCTCACGACAAGGGCCTGTCAAATTTTGGCGCCGTTGCCGGGGAGTTGTGCGTTGGTGAAGTTGTTCTTTTGTTTGTTTTCCTTTTTTGTTCTTGTTTTGATTCTCTTGGTTCGCCATGGCCTCTTATTACAATAGAGAGCCTTGGAATGAGAAGGAGTTTTTCCCACCATCCTTCCAACGTGAAATCTGTGAAAAGATCATGAACATTGAGCAATCCCGGGATGAAACATTGGATGAGTACTTATGGTACTTTGATTCCATTGTGACAAGCTGCGCGCACCATGGATTCACTAACTTGGATCTTATTCAAAGATTTATCGGAGGAATGATGCCACATGAGTGGGATAGGCTCAATGAGGCGGCAGGAGGCTCGGTCTATGATTTAACCATAAGTGATCTTTGGGACTTGATAAATGTTTTGGCCGAGGACTCAAGGCCAAAGAAAGAGCAGACCGAGCCGCTTGAGGACATAATGAAAGAGTTGGCAGCTAGCATCCAACAGTTGGCCGACATGGTGCACAAAAATCAGGCCGAAACCGAGGGAGACTTGGCCGAAATATGGAAGACGATGTCTGACTTGAACCAGGCCGTGTCCGAGTTGAGGAGAGACCGGGGAGAAGAAATCAGTACGAGGACAGTGGTGGACATGGAGGAGGCTCTAGAAGAGTCTATGTTAGAGCCCACGGAACCGACAAGGGATGAGGACTGATAAGTCATAGTTGTACGACTATTTTATATGTTTAAACCCCGTCTCTTAGTGTTATCTGTATATTATTTCACTACCTGTGTGTAGTTTTCATTCTCAGGTACATTCGGAGACCATAGAAGGAATACCGGCTAAAGAGAGCCTATTAGAAGATGTTCTGCGCGGAAAGAAATGAAGACCGAAGCACTTTGGAATTTTCATCAGTGCATTACGCGGACGGCTGAAGATTAAAGGCGCGGACGTCTGAATATTTACCGTAATACAAGAGACGTCCGCGGAGCACAAATTCAAGAGGCGTCCGCGCGTAAGTCCAGCTGTCAAATTTTTGAAAATCAATTTGTGTTTTCTCGGGATGAAAAAAAGACGAAATCGAAGAGCCAATCTCGAAAGAATTACATCAGAATTCGAGGAGTTGAAATGGAAGGATAAAAGAAAAGAGAAAAGAAGAAATCATGGGTCTTCCTTTAGTCGTGTGATTTGGTTCTTTTGGAGAAGACACCATTGGTGGATTGCTGTGGTCTCTCTCGGCAGTGTGAATTTTGGGAAGACAATTTGGAGAAGAATTGAAGAAAGCTTGGTGAAGAGTTCACCATCAGTAACATCATTTCGTTCCATTCAAATACTTGATTATGTATTGCATTATGATGAGTAGCTAAACTCATTTTGTGTAGGCTAGAACTTGATATTGTGATACTTTGATTTGAGACTCATAGTGAATTTCTATGTTTTGAGCTATATTACTATGCATTGTTTATGGATTTGATACGCTAGCATTAGTGCAACCTAGCGGGGAGCTTTTGTTTGTGTGTCGATTTCAAATATCACAGTTTACTAGCAACCTAGCGGGGATAGTAAACTAGGATACAAGTAATATACCACTAGGATTGACACCCTAGGACAACTTGTAGTGCAACCTAGCGGGGAGCTATAAGTTGTAGAACATTAGAAATCAAAACTGTTGGGTTAATGATTTAGTCTTGCATCACAATCAAAAGTTCTAGCTTACACTTCTCTTTATTTGATACTTGAATTCATGTGACTATTTTTCTATTGATTATTGATCGTGTTTTGATACTTACGTTTTTAATTAACTCGTTCGAAATTCACCCCCCCATTGTTACTTTTATACTTATTGAACATATTCTCACACCGATCTCTGTGGATACGACCCGACTTACCACAAGCTAGTCGGAGATAAAGAAATATTATTTTTGACGGGTACAACGACACCAGTCAAATTTTGGCGCCGTTGCCGGGGATTGGTAACGAAGAATCTACTAAGTATTCTATTTCTTTTAGTTTATTTTATTGTCTTTTATTTTGTCACTTGATTACTCTCTGTTTAAGTAACAATGCCGCAGAGAAGTGTTGATGGTGATAATGAAGAGCGAAGTAGTGTACAAGGGGATAACATTCAAGAACGGAGGGAAGGATTGCCCGCTGTTGATCAAAGAGTACCACTGATGGACCACAATTATACGAATTAAAAACACAGTAAAACCCCCCAAGTTAGACTGTTTGTCTATCTAACATCCATCTGTTAGTCCCGATATATTTCCACAGGGCATTTTAGAGAATGAAGTGAAAACACGCTAAGGAGAGGATTTTATGCTGAAAAGATAACAAGAGTCAATCCAAGGTCAAGATCATATGCCGACTGAAGAAATATCAAGGATCCTGATGTGAAATTGACCATAACAAATTAATCAGAAGAATCAGGAGAGGAATCAAGACAGCCCGGGGAAGGAACACACTGACAGTTTTGTGAAAAGACTGCACAAAACTGTACAAAACTCACATATGGGCAAGATGACTTGTGACTTGAAGAAGAGGTGGCCAAAGAGGAAAACCACCCCAAAACCACCACCCACCACCGGCGGCTCCTCCACCCTCCTCCTCCATGTGACCGGTTGACTTGCCTTGGAGGTGGCAAAGCCAACCTCTCCTCCTCCACCACAACCGGCTACCGGCGGCTGCCCTCCACCACTCCTCCTCCGCCACTTGGTGGCTCCTCCTTGCCTCCTCCTCCTCCCTTGGATCAAACCAATCTCCACCACCCATCTCCACCCATTTTTCCTATAAAAGGAGGTGCTCCTCCCCTCACAAAATCATCCCAAAAAATTGTATTCACTTCTCTCTCTACATTTTGTTACTTGTAAGTTTGGTTCGGTTTTGAAATAATACTCCTGTTTGTTCTTGAGTATTATACTGGAAATTATAATACTCTTGTCGGTTCTCGAGTATTATAATACTGTAGAGAATACTCCTGTTGGTTCTTGAGTATTCAGTAGGAAATTAGGAATACTCCTGTTGGTTCTTGAGTATTCCACCCCTTTCCCTCTTACTGTTTTCAAAAACCCCCGAGTATTTAGCTATGGTATCCATCTCTATGGATATTCGTAGCTAAACTCTTTATTCGGTGGAAGGTATTTTCTTGTATTATATAATGTTGTAATATCTTTTAGTTTCATTTCTTTGTATTCAAAACTTGTTCTATGTGCCATTTATAGTCAGAATTTCCAAGGTTGAGTGGATGCTACGAAAGGGCAAAACTCTTCCGTGGGGATTCGTGAACATACTCGGGTAAGTGGATGCTA
This sequence comes from Rhodiola kirilowii, assembly GCA_033675215.1. NCBI lineage: Eukaryota > Viridiplantae > Streptophyta > Magnoliopsida > Saxifragales > Crassulaceae > Rhodiola > Rhodiola kirilowii. The sequence goes on along the minus strand of CM066194.1, from coordinate 31,000,797 downwards.
CGAAAGGGCAAAGCTTATCTGAGAAGTTCGACTCATCTAAAACACCACTTGGTCAATCGTAACTGTGAGATCAAGTGGATGCACAAAAGGCTAAGATACTTCGAAAGGAGGAATTAGTCTGAAATAGAACAAGGGTTGCTTTAAACGATGTTGCAAGTCTTGCGCTACGAAAGGGCCTCGATTCATCTTTGAATACTTAGAAAAGTTACTAACAGTTTATTATATACATGTTATAATATAAGAGTACCTGAAACCGAATGCTTTTCTTTACTGTTAAACCGCAATCACCAACTGCTAATCTACCGGAGGAATTACAATCACGCATCACCCACTGTAAGTCTTCTTTGTATTTACAGCATTTAATTTCTGTATTTACTTTTCCGCAATCAAAACCAAAAAACCCCCAAAAAATCACATAGTTAATTAGAGCGCTAAAATCTCAATCAACCATAAAACACGCTCCCCCCAGTTCAATCACCCTAAAAGAATAGCCTATTCCCCTAATTCCCTTGGGTTCGACCCCTACTTACCACTTACTACCCAGTAGTGTAGTCACAAGTAGCGGATATTATAAATTTATTTGTACAGAGGACACTGCACCTTAACGACAGTGCGGTGGCCCTCCGTCAAATTGGCGCCGTTGCCGGGGAATTAGCCATCGAATAAGCTATTCTTTCGTTCCCTCCCATGACCTCATGACGCAACCACCTTCATATGCATGGACAACACGGCACCTTCCACTGTTCGGGGGAACGGATGCAGAAGATCCAGTACTACACTGTCGGAGCTTTCACTACGTTTGCTGCCACATTAAACCTGAGACTGAAACGTTAGAAGAATTTAAGCTTAAATGCTTTAAATTCTCTCTAACGGATTTCGCAACAATCTGGTATTACACATCACCCGCTAGTAGTGCGGTACGTTTCGTGGACCTCTGTGCACCATTCCTGAAAGAATTCTCCCCACCATCTTTACGCCAAGAAACCTGCGAGAAGATCCTGAACCTTCAACAATCCCGGGATGAGACTTTGGACAAATACTACATGAACTACGATGCCATCGTCTCAAGCTGCCCGCACCATGGGTTTACGAAGAAAATTCTTCTCCAAAAATTTCTTCGTGGGATGAGGGCCGAAGAGCTGGGAAGAGTTAACGAAGCTATGAGAAGGTCTGCCATAAACTTCACCATTGCAGACATGTGGCACCTTATAATCGGCTTGGCCGCTGCCACAAGACGAGCACCCCAAATTGACGAGGAAATGCAGACAGAAGAAGCTGACCCAGAGGCTGATGAAGGAGAAACCACCGAACCGTCAGAAGAGACTCCTAAACCATCTGAAGAATCAGACATGGAAAGCACCGGAAGCAACGAAGTAGGAGTCCAGAACACCACTGACGAATTTCCCAGGCCTTCCCGACTTTTCCCCTCGATCAATAGGCAAATCGCTGAAAACCATGTGATCAAAGAAGAGGCTGAAAAGAAGATGGGAAAAGGGCCTGAGCAGAATGACTCCTACATGGAGCACGCTTTCGCCATGACTGGACAAGGCAGCCCTAAACAGGAGAACACCCAGTTCAAAAAGCTGATAGTGAAAGGTCCCTCGCCTTCTCAGAGACGTTGGAAGGAGATACCATCAGAACTGGACCCAAACCCGTCATATGCTCAAAAATCAGGAAGACTCACCGCAAGAATCAAGGTCGGTGGAATCAAAAAGTTTGACCTCAGCCACCCATGGGACCCAAACCAGTAATCCACAACGAGGTATCGTCGAGCCAACGACGTAAAACAAGTGCACTGGTCGGGAGGTAACCCGACACTATCTTACTTTCCGCACTTACTTTCAGTACTTAGTTTTAAGCTTGCATGACTTTTGAACTAAGGCACGCCTTCGTTCAAAAGTGGGGGGTGAAAACCGCCTGTGTACATAAATAACATGCTTGCTGTTTTTCTTTTTTTAGTAATAGTATCTTTTTGAACATATGAACTTAAGAATGTGAAAAAGATAAATCAGAATTCATGCATTTACCTTGTGAAAATTCAAACTGTTTAAAAACTTAGAATGTAACTTTCCATTTGTCCTTTGTACTGAGATAACTAGGGATGTGGAGTTGACATAAACTGCCCTAGAAGGACTTGGGAAGCAATCAAAGGATCAGATCAAACTATATGGTTTTCGAAGTCAGTGGAGGCTGCACTTCGGGTTTTCAGTGAATAATTGAGTCAAACTCCGCCAAGAAGCATCTATGCAAAGGCGAGGACGGGAATCAGACCGTTCTCTCTCTAGTCAAAATATCCGAGAAAATAGATAAGTGACCCTCATCTTGACCCGCGCAAAACGACGAAGACGAGAGGAGAGGGGAGGTATATCCATAGGCTTGCGGGCGATGATTGGACCTCCCAAGAAGGCTGACAAAATGGACTAGCAAGTCACAAAGAAGCGAAAAACTCAAAGAAGAAAATCAAAAGAGGCCAAAGGCCCAAAATTGTGAAGGTTTTAACCGAGCAAAAGTGAAGCACTCGACAAAGTCAAATCAAAGGCCAAAGGCCGATTCACTACAACAAAAAAGCAGTCCCTCGCCAAAGAAAAAATCAAGAAGGTTCAACTCACTGAAACCCGAACCGAATCACGTGCATGAGAAAGCTACCAGAAGACCATATAGTACGAAACGATCCCGAGGCTGCAACCCAGGAACCTGAAAAGGGCTATCTCCCGAAACATCCAATATAATTTGCATCTCAGCACGGAGGTACAAGTATTAAGTTTCTTCTATTTATTTACGCAGTTTAATTTGGTAATAAGTAAGCAATGCATGAATTAGGATAGATCGAGTACCACAGTCTAATTTTCATATGCCAAATCCGAACCTAGAACTTACGCCCTTCAATAGCATTGTTCGGGACGAACAACTAAAAGTGGGGGGTATTCTGATGGACCACAATTATACGAATCAAAAACACAGTAAAACCCCCCAAGTTAGACTGTTTGTCTATCTAACATCCATCTGTTAGTCCCGATATATTTCCACAGGGCATTTTAGAGACTGAAGTGAAAACACGCTAAGGAGAGGATTTTATGCTGAAAAGATAACAAGAGTCAATCCAAGGTCAAGATCATATGCCGACTGAAGAAATATCAAGGATCCTGATGTGAAATTGACCATAACAAATTAATCAGAAGAATCAGGAGAGGAATCAAGACAGCCCGGGGAAGGAACACACTGACAGTTTTGTGAAAAGACTGCACAAAACTGTACAAAACTCACATATGGGCAAGATGACTTGTGACTTGAAGAAGAGGTGGCCAAAGAGGAAAACCACCCCAAAACCACCACCCACCACCGGCGGCTCCTCCACCCTCCTCCTCCATGTGACCGGTTGACTTGCCTTGGAGGTGGCAAAGCCAACCTCTCCTCCTCCACCACAACCGGCTACCGGCGGCTGCCCTCCACCACTCCTCCTCCGCCACTTGGTGGCTCCTCCTTGGCTCCTCCTTGCCTCCTCCTCCTCCCTTGGATCAAACCAATCTCCACCACCCATCTCCACCCATTTTTCCTATAAAAGGAGGTGCTCCTCCCCTCACAAAATCATCCCAAAAAATTGTAATCACTTCTCTCTCTACATTTTGTTACTTGTAAGTTTGGTTCGGTTTTGAAATAATACTCCTGTTTGTTCTTGAGTATTATACTGGAAATTATAATACTCTTGTCGGTTCTCGAGTATTATAATACTGTAGAGAATACTCCTGTTGGTTCTTGAGTATTCCACCCCTTTCCCTCTTACTGTTTTCAAAAACCCCCGAGTATTTAGCTATGGTATCCATCTCTATGGATATTCGTAGCTAAACTCTTTATTCGGTGGAAGGTATTTTCTTGTATTATATAATGTTGTAATATCTTTTAGTTTCATTTCTTTGTATTCAAAACTTGTTCTATGTTCCATTTATAGTCAGAATTTCCAAGGTTGAGTGGATGCTACGAAAGGGCAAAACTCTTCCGTGGGGATTCGTGAACATACTCGGGTAAGTGGATGCTACGAAAGGGCAAAGCTTATCTGAGAAGTTCGACTCATCTAAAACACCACTTGGTCAATCGTAACTGTGAGATCAAGTGGATGCACAAAAGGCTAAGATACTTCGAAAGGAGGAATTAGTCTGAAATAGAACAAGGGTTGCTTTAAACGATGTTGCAAGTCTTGCGCTACGAAAGGGCCTCGATTCATCTTTGAATACTTAGAAAAGTTACTAACAGTTTATTATATACATGTTATAATATAAGAGTACCTGAAACCGAATGCTTTTCTTTACTGTTAAACCGCAATCACCAACTGCTGATCTACCGGAGGAATTACAATCACGCATCACCCACTGTAAGTCTTCTTTGTATTTACAGCATTTAATTTCTGTATTTACTTTTCCGCAATCAAAACCAAAAACCCCCCAAAAAATCACGTAGTTAATTAGAGCGCTAAAATCTCAATCAACCATAAAACACGCTCCCCCAGTTCAATCACCCTAAAAGAATAGCCTATTCCCCTAATTCCCTTGGGTTCGACCCCTACTTACCACTTACTACCCAGTAGTGTAGTCACAAGTAGCGGATATTATAAATTTATTTGTACAGAGGACACTGCACCTTAACGACAGTGCGGTGGCCCTCCGTCAACCACCCCCAGAAATCAGCAATATGTGAATGAATTTGCTAGACATCGTGCAGCTAGACACGAGGATTATGATGATTACGAGGCTGAGTTGGATTGATAATACCTCGGTGGAGGAAACCAACATGGACAGCTAGCGAGGCGTCGGGATTTGGGACACACCATGAGAGGAGTCTGTGCCCCATATATTGATGAGGCACCTTGGTGCATTAGGTTGGATGAGGACGCAGATGGCATCGAGATAAAGAGTGGGGTGATTCATCACTTGCCCAAGTTTGGAGGAATGCCCGACGAGAACCCCCTAAGGCACTTGAAGGAACTTCATGGAGTTTTCATGTCCATGAAATCAGCATCGGTTCCAGAAAATATTTTTAAACTAAAGACATTTCCTTTTTCTTTAGAAAGTCAAGCTAAATCTTGGTTAATGTCTTTGCCTTCAGGTTCGATTACATCATGGGATCAAATGCAACGGAAATTCATGGACAAATACTACTCTCATTCGAAGGCGGCTCAAACGAGGAAGGAGCTCTCTATGCTTAGATAAGGGCGTGGAGAGACATTGCTCGATTATTTGGCGAGGCTTAGGCAATTGGAAGAGAGCTGTCCGAATCATGGGATCCCACAAAGGATGATGCTTGAATACTTTATGGATGGGATGATTCTCATGGAAAGAAGAATGCTAGATGCCTCAGCCCAAGGGTCTATCCTTGACATGTATCCCGAGGAGATATGGGAGTTGATTGATAAAGTTGCGGAGGGCACAAGGTATTTAGAAGAAACCTATAAACCTGCACCTGTTGCTCACGTAAATGTACATTCTGAATTGCAGGAACTGAAGAATATGATGGCTCAAATGATGCCGCAACAACCACGAGGCAATCAACAAGTGGAGTGTAAGGTAAACAAGTCCACTTTTAATCCAATAAATAATGATAACACTATTTTTCAGGAAAGAACGGAAGACGTGAATATAGTGGGATACATGAACAAGGGGGATTTGCCACCAAGGAGGACTGATGGATACCAAGGCAACAACAAATGGCAGCCGAGACAAAATGAGGGAGGTTGGCAAAGGAACAACAATTACGATGCGGGGCAGTCCTCGTATCCACAAAAACAGCCGTACAAACCACCACAGATCAGACAAGGAGATGAGGACCCGATCAAGGAATTGAAGGAAATGGTCAAGGAACTCACTCAAAAGGTGGGCCAACAAGCTGGAGACATGAACGAACTAAAGAAGCAAATGTCTCAAATGGCCAGCGTAGTGTACGAAAGGCGAGAAGACAAAGGGAAGCTACCGTCGCAAACGATCCCCAACCCGAAGTCCAATATTAGCGCTGTAATGCTTAGAAATGGAAAACAAGTGAAGAATGGAATAGAAGAGCACAATGAAGATTATACCTCAGTGCAGCACGCGGACGCCTCACCAATTAAGGCGCGGACGCCTGAAGCATTACAACAAAATACAGAGATGTCCGCGGAAGATAAACAGAAGACGTCCGCGGGCTGCAATAATTCAGGTACGGAATTTCCAATTTCTACCACTCCTTTACCATTTCCAATGCAGGTTTCTAAGACAAACAAGAAGTCTATCACAGACAAGGAGGTTTGGGAGTTGTTCAGCAAGGTGGAAATTAACATTCCACTCATTGAGGTTATTCGGCAAATTCCAAGGTACGCAAAATTTCTTAAAGAATTATGTACTAACCGTAGGCGTACGACTAGGAATGAGCAGGTCATGCTAGGATAAAGTGTATCAGCAGCGATACAAAGGAAGGTGCCCAAAAAGTGTAAGGATCCCGGAACTTTTACTATTCCATGTACTATTGGTAACATGAAGTCGAAAATTACATGCTAGATCTTGGTGCTTCCATAAATGTTCTTCCCTACTCTTTATATTTATCTTTGCGTATTGGTCCACTTAAACCCGCGGGTTTGACCATTCAATTGGCTGACCGATCATGCACCCAACCTTTGGGTGTGATCGAGGATGTTTTGGTGCAGGTAGAAAATCTTATTTTTCCTGCAGATTTCTACGTGCTGAAAATAGAAGACGAGGGAGCACAAGATCAGCCACCAATTCTATTTGGTAGGCCATTTTTGAAGACGGCGAGAACTAAGATCGATGTGGATAGTGGCACACTTTCCATGGAGGTGGAAGATGAGGTAATAAACTTTAATATATATCAAGCTATGCAATATCCACCTGATGATGCAGGAGTACACGCTTTGGATGCGATCGATGAGCTAGTGGAGTCTTCAGACATTCCCTATAGGGATGATGTGCTTGAAATAATTTTGAGGGAGACTATTGAGTCACGTGGCGCATCAATAGGGATGCTTCATGATACTAGTGACATGCTACAGGAGCTTAGAGTTTCGCCACCATTAACCCCCAGGTATGAGGCTAATCAAGTTGCTTTAACTAATAAATCTACACTTGTACCATATGTTGTACAGGCACCTGAGTTGCAGCTTAAGCCCTTACCCGAGCATTTAAAGTATATCTATTTGGGAGATGGTGAGACATTGCCGGTAATAATCAAGAAAGGCTTGGAGCCTAATCAGGAGGAGAGATTGGCAGCGGTACTAAAGAAACATAAGGCCGCAATTGGATGGACACTTGCGGACATCAAAGGAGTGAGCCCTACTGTGTGCATGCACCGGATTCTACTTGAGGATGGAGCCAAACCTGTGAGACAGCCGCAGCGTAGATTGAACCCACTGATGATGGAGGTGGTTCTAAAAGAGGTACAAAAACTTTTAGATGCTAACGTGATTTATCCCATTTCAGACATTCAATGGGTAAGCAGCCCCGTACATGTAGTACCGAAGAAGACAGGAATTACAGTGGAGCTTAATGCTCGAGGTGAGTTGGTGACAAAGAGAATCCAGAACGGATGGCGCGTGTGCATCGACTACAGGAAGCTAAATGCCGTGACACGCAAGGATCACTTTCCTTTGCCGTTCATTGACCAAATGGTGGATAGGCTCGCATGTAAGCCTTACTTTTGCTTTTCAGATGGATTTTCTGGGTATAATCAAATTCCGATTGCAGCCGAAGACCAGGAGAAGACTACTTTCACGTGCCCATTCGGTACATTCACGTTTCGACGCATGTCTTTCGGGTTGTGCAACGCGCCTGGTACCTTCCAGCGTGTGGTAATGAGTATTTTTTCGGAATTGATTAGGGACTGTGTCGAAGTATTCATGGATGATTTTACCGTGTATGGAAATACTTTTGATGAATGCTTGCTTAATGTTGGTAGAGTGCTTGCACGTTGTGAGGAGACGAACTTGGTCTTGAATTATGAAAAATGTCATTTTATGGTCACTCACGGAATAGTATTGGGACATGTCGTTTCTAGTGAAGGAATACAAGTACATAAGGCTAAAATTGATTTGATGCTTAGCTTGCCTTATCCTACTGATCAGCGTGGTGTGAGGTCTTTTGTGGGACATGCAGGATTTTATCACAGATTTTTAAAGGACTTCTCGAAGAGGGCGTTGCCTCTCTCTAGATTGCTGCAAAAGGATGTACCATTTGAGTTCACAGAGGAATGCAAGGCAGCATTCGATGATCTTAAGGCTGCACTAACTAGTGCACCCATCATTCAAGCACCAGATTGGACACAACCCTTCGAAATAATGTGTGATGCTAGTGACTACGCAGTTGGAGCGGTGCTAGGGCAAAGGAAGGAAAAGAAGCCTGTGGTGATCCATTACGCGTCAAGGATGCTTGACGCGGCTCAGCGAAATTATTCCACGACCAAAAAAGATCTTTTAGCTGTTATATTTGCTTTGGAAAAATTTCGCCCTTATTTACTTGGTTCTAAAATTGTTGTCTTTTCTGATCATGCAGCCATTCGCTATTTGATGACGAAGAAGGAGTCAAAGCCGCGGCTGAATAGATGGATCCTCTTGCTACAAGAGTTCGATGTGGAAATAAAAGACAAGAAGGGCATTGAGAACACCGTGGCCGATCACTTGAGCCGAGTAGTGAGAGAGGAGGAAACCGGAGCTATAACCGAAACATTCCCGGATGAGTATTTATTTGCTGTTCAAGAAAAGGCACCATGGTATGCTAACATAGTTAACTACCTGGTGGGAGGTAAGTTTCCTTCGTCATTCACTATTGCTCAACGTTTGAGGCTTAGACATGATTCGAGATATTATATTTGGGATGACCCCTATTTGTGGAAAATTGGTTCGGATCATGTTGTTAGAAAGTGTGTGTCCGATTCTGAGATTTCTTCTGTGCTTGGTTTTTGTCACGAACATGCGTGTGGTGGTCATTTTGGACCAAAGAGAACATCTAGGAAAATACTTGATAGTGGCTTCTATTGGCCACATTTGTTTAGGGATGCATACAACCATTGCAAGGCATGTGATAGGTGTCAACGCGTAGGAAATATTTCTGCTAGAAATGAAATGCCTCAAATGCCCATTGTTGTTGATGAGATATTTGATATATGGGGTATTGATTTTATGGGACCGTTTCGCTCTGCATATGGTTTACAATATATATTGGTTGCTGTTGATTATGTATCTAAGTGGGTCGAAGCTAAGGCCACCAAACATGATGATGGTAAGACGGTGGTAGATTTCTTGCGTACTAATATCTTTTGTAGGTATGGAGTACCAAAGGCGGTGATCAGTGACCAAGGGTCACACTTTTGCAATCGTTCCGTCGCGTCGGTGTTCAAACACTTTGGTGTTATTCATCGAGTATCCACCGCCTACCACCCTCAAACCAATGGGCAAGCTGAGGTGTCGAACCGAGAGATCAAGTCTATACTAGAGAAGATGGTGAAGCCGTCGAGAAAGGATTGGCCAATAAGACTTGAAGAGGAATTGTGGGCTTACAGGACCGCCTATAAAACGCCAATTGGAATGTCCCCTTTTAGACTGGTTTATGGGAAGGCTTGTCATCTCCCGGTTGAGGTACAACATAAGGCTTTTTGGGCAATTAAAACATGCAACTTCGATCTAACCAATGCAGGGATTGAAAGAAAGCTACAGTTGAGTGAGTTGGAGGAGCTCCGCTTAGAGGCTTATGAGAGCCAGTCAGACTACAAAGCGAGAGCGAAAATGTACCATGACAAGCACATATTGAGGCGCAGTTATGAAGTGGGGCAAAAGGTGCTTTTATTTTCTTCAAGATTAAGACTTATGCCTGGGAAATTGCGTTCTCGTTGGACAGGTCCATACATCATTGTAAAGGTGTACAATCATGGGGCGTTGGAATTGCGAGGACCCAAAGGAGGAGAGAGTTTCAAAGTGAACGGGCAAAGAGTCAAGCCATACTATGATGGATTTGAGGCAACTACTGAGGACGTTGAACTGGCGGAGCCAGTATATTCTACCTAGCAAGAGGTAATGTCCAGCCAAGGACGAAAAACAAAGGCGCTTACCGGGAGGCAACCCGGTGTTTTATTTCTATTTTACACATGTTATAGTGGAATTGGGAAGCTGATAATGCGCCTCGAGTGCATTTCTTTTTTATTTCTGGTGTTTTCAGGTGATTAAACGAAGAAAAGAAATATACATCAGTGCAGATCGCGCACGTCTTGACAGTTACATGCGCGGACGCCTTAACAATTATTGCCAAATCAAGAGACGTCCGCGGCATAAATTGAAGAAGACGTCCGCGGTGCATTTCAAAAGGGAAAAATCGCAGAGCCCAGCACCACCACCAGATTATTAGGGGAGTACCAGTTCACTTCTTTTTATTTATTTTTATTTGAGTCTGTTTTGTTGTCCGTCTTATCTCTTGAGTTGTACCGTGAGGACACAGATGAATTTAAGTGTGGAGTGGGGTGTTATAGAGTCAGTTGTGTGTCGTGTCTATTTTTAATTTTTTTGAGTCTCAAATCATGTTATGTGTCGTGATTAATTGATGATGCACTGTTATGCTTTTCTCATATGTCAAAAATCTCATTTCCAGCTTTTTATGACTATTGTGCTCATTTGACTAAAAATGCGAAATTTAAAAAAAATTCGATGCTTTGTTCTTGTGAGTTGTGATATGCAGGGATGTGGAGTTGACAGAAATGTCCTAGAAGGGTACGGCAAATTGCAGGAAGTTCTGAGTTTTTGGTTCTGATGATTGAGAAAAGTGGTGGAGGTTGACGCTTCACTAGCCTAGTCCTGAGAGTAGCTCCATCACCAAGTAATTCAAGTATATTCATGCGTTCGCAGTGGTGGCGGGACAGAGAAAACGAACTGTCCATCTCTAGTCGGAGTAGCTGGGAATGGGTGGGTGATGGACCAAAATTATACGAATCATAAACACAGTATAACCCCCTTATTTAGACATTTTGTCTATTTAACTTTTGCTTGTTAGTTCAGATATATTTTTGCAGGGTAATTCAGAGCTTAGAGAGAATACACATTAAAGAGGAGCTTTTAGAGCAGAAAAGATGTTACGAGTCAATCCAAAGTCAAGATCATATGCCGACTGAAGAAATATTAAGGATCCTGACGTTGAATCACTCATAACAAATTAATCAGAAGAATCAGGAGAGGAATCAAGACAGCCCGAGGAAGAAACACATTGACAGTTTTGTGAAAAGACTGCACAAAACTGTACAAAACTCACACATGGGCAAAGTGACCGGCCACTTGTTGAAGAGGTGACCAAGGGAGGAGCTCCTCCCCTTCCACCACCGGCAACCGGCGGCTCCTCCTCCCTTGACCGGCGGCTTTTGGGCTCCTCCACATGTCTCCTCCTCCTTCCTCCTCTCCTCCTCCCTTGGATCAAAAACACATGTTTCCATCTCCACCACCCATCTCCTCCCATTTTGGCTATAAAAGGAGGAGCTCCTCCCCTCATTTGTATCATCCCATAAGCAATTCACTTCTCTCTCTAAAAGTTTTGTAATTGTAAGTTTGGCTTTGGAAATAAAGGATAGCTCCCTTGGCGCTTCAACGGTTGTAAGTATTATTTCTAGTAATTATTCAACTGTTTTTTATTTCCTCAGTTATAATGTTTAGCGCGATGAATAGTAGCTAAACTAGTAGTTCGGTCTAAGGGGCGCACTTGTATTATAAAATGCTTTAGACTATTAACTTAGCGTCTCTCCTTAGTATTCAAAACTTATTCTATGTGCCATAAATTCGGTTAGAACGTCCAAGGTAGAGTGGATGCTTGGAATGGCAAAACTCTACAGCGGGGTTCGTAAACTTGTACGGATAAGTGGATGCTTGGAATGGCAAAACTTATCTGAGAAGTTTGACTTATCTTAAACACCATTTGGTTGATCGGGAATGATTGATCAAATGGATGCACATAGGCTAATATAACCGGGAATGGAGTATTAGTCTAAATAGAATAAGTGCTCTACGTCCTTGGAATAGGCTAGACAGTGTACGCAAATCGAGTGCTTGGAATGGCCTTGATACACCGTTTGAATACTTAGTATAGTCACTAAAGGTCAATGATAAACAGGATATAATACAAGGCCCCTGACACCGAACGCTTTCCTTTAATTATAAATTGCAATTTACTTTCTAGTACTAAAACAAACCAACCAACCAATCAATCAATCAATCATTTAGCTGGTAGCTTTAAAACCAACCAACCGACCTAAAACACGCTCTCTCGCTGGACAACCCCCTCAAAGAACATCTATTCCCCTGATTCCCTTGGGTTCGACCCCTACTTACCACTTGCTACCCAGTAGTCTAGTCGTGAGTAGCGGATTATAAATTTATTCTTGACGTTTGCACATAACGACTGTGCATCCATCAGTGGGTAACCCCTATCTTGCCTCATGCAGAAACGACGAGGATGAGAAAAGAGCGGGACGCACTCCTATGCTGTTATTCGGAGGCTATGATTGGAGTGGTTCAAGGGCGCAAATGATTATGTGGACAAGAAACAAATTCAAAAGCCGAAGGCAAACCATCAATTAAGAAGAAAATCAAAATTTTATTGATTCAAGCAAAGATGTGTCGTTTATCAAAGTCCATACAAGTTAAGGAATTCAAGGCTCAACGGAACGAAAGCAGTGAATTAATCACGTGTCAGAGAAAGCCGCCGACTCAATCAAAAGACAAAAACTCAGAAAAGAATGCAGTGTCCGTGGTACCTATAGGGGACTATCTCCCAAACATCCAAGGTCGTTTGGATTGCAACTCGCGAGGTAACAAGTATCGAAAAATCTATCTTCACTCGCATGGTTAGAATCTTAAGAATGATAAGATTAGTGGCTGGATTTGGGATTGAGATGTAAGGATTAGCATGACAGTGCATTGTAATTCGTTCTGTGGCTTTGTTCTGGTTCGGGATGAACAAGTTCAAGTGTGAGGTAGTTTGATAAGTCGTAGTTGTACGACTATTTTATATGTTTAAACCCCGTCTCTTAGTGTTATCTGTATATTATTTCACTACCTGTGTGTAGTTTTCATTCTCAGGTACATTCGGAGACTATAAAAGGAAAACCGGCTAAAGAGAGCCTATTAGATGATGTTCTGTGCGGAAAGAAATGAAGACCGAAGCACTTTGGAATTTTCATCAGTGCATTACGCGGACGGAGGAAGATTAAAGGCGCGGACGTCTGAATATTTACCGTAATACAAGAGACGTCCGCGGAGCACAAATTCAAGAGGCGTCCGCGCGTAAGTCCAGCTGTCAAATTTCCGAAAATCAATTTGTGTTTTCTCGAGGCGAAAAAAAGATGAAATCGAAGAGCCAATCTCGAAAGAATGACATCAAAATTCGAGGAGTTGAAATGGAAGGATAAAAGAAAAGAGAAAAGAAGAAATCAGGGGTCTTCCTTTAGTCGTGTGATTTGGTTCTTTTGGAGAAGACACCATTGGTGGATTGCTGTGGTCTCTCTCGGCAGTGTGAATTTTGGGAAGACAATTTGGAGAAGAATTGAAGAAAGCTTGGTGAAGAGTTCACCATCAGTAACATCATTTCGTTCCATTCAAATACTTGATTATGTATTGCATTATGATGAGTAGCTAAACTCATTTTGTGTAGGCTAGAACTTGATATTGTGATGCTTTGATTTGAGACTCATATTGAATTTCTATGTTTTGAGCTATATTACTATGCATTGTTTATGGATTTGATACGCTAGCATTAGTGCAACCTAGCGGGGAGCTTTTGTTTGTGTGTCGATTTCAATTATCACAGTTTACTAGCAACCTAGCGGGGAGCTTTTGTTTGTGTGTCGATTTCAATTATCACAGTTTACTAGCAACCTAGCGGGGATAGTAAACTAGGATACAAGTAATATACCACTAAGATTAACACCCTAGGACAACTTGTAGTGCAACCTAGCGGGGAGCTATAAGTTGTAGAACATTAGAAATCAAAACGGTTGGGTTAAGGATTTAGTCTTGCATCACAATCAAAAGTTCTAGCTTGCACTTCTCTTTATTTGATACTAGAATTCGTGTGACTATTTCTCTATTGATTATTGATCGTGTTTTGATACTTGCGTTTTTAATTAACTCGTTCGGAATTCACCCCCCCATTGTTACTTTTATACTTAGTGAACAGATTCTCACACCGATCTATGTGGATACGACCCGACTTACCACAAGCTAGTCGGAGATAAAGAAATATTATTTTTGATGGGTACAACGACACCCGTCAAGGACCCATTGATGATTGAAGAAGAACCGGCCGAGAAGAGCCATGACCTCATTACCGAGCTGGCCAAGGAAGGCCCGGACATCACTGCCGAAAGCTCCCTATTGGACCCTTCTCCCTCAGTTTGCATGCAGACCTCAGATCCCGAAGATGAAGTACTCAACAATGATAAGGTACAAGGAAAGTTGGAGGCGGAACAAGAGCAAGAAAGGCCCATATTGGAGTACCCACTCATCACGAGCCAAGAAGAGCCAACTGAAAAACACAAAGATCCGAGGCGACCATTCCTCTTGGCTACCAAGACAAGGATTAGCAAGGGCACATGCTTGAAGTCATTTAATGGCAAGGTGCAGAACTTCCACGGTTGCAAGGATGCCAACCGAGTATACATAAAGAAGCGACCACAACATGGCCCGGTAGAATGGAAACCCGGATGGAGAAACAAGAGGGCACGGCTTGATGAATCAGTGGCTATGCTCAAGAGATCTCCTCCTCCTCGGAAGGATGTGAAGACAAGGCCACCTGACCGGTTGAAGGCAGAACCGAGCCCGCTGCAATGTGAGAACCTTGGGAAGATTAAGAGAGCAGTTGGGAAGAAATTTGACCTCACCCGCCCATGGGATCCCAACTTATGATCCCTAATTAGGGTACTGTCGAGCCAACGACGTTAAACAAAGGCGCTCGCCGGGAGGCAGCCCGGCATTTTACAGTATTTTTTGCATTTCTTTAGTATTTCTTGCATTTTACTAACCCTCACCCATCTATGTTTGGAAAGGAATAGTGCGGTTTTTGTAGGTCGGGATCCAGTTCTGCTACGCATGTTACCGGGTCTGCTACGCATTTTAGCAGATCCGGGTGAGTCCAAGAGGAGACCGGATGCGTCCGAGGAAGAGCCAGGCCCGACTTGCGGGTTTACTTCTGCTCCGCATGATACCTCACCCGCTACGCATTTTATGCAAAGCCCGAAGAGTACCAAGTGCGTTCGGGACGCGTCCGATAGGAAGCCGAGCCCGACCTAGTCTCCCATGAACTTCAGCCGATTGGAGCGAGTCCAAGCCTTGTCATTTCATGGCATACAAGGACATCATAAGGGGAGTTCCGTTTCACTTTAGCACCTTGTTCCTTTTCCTTGATATTGTGCATATTGTCTTGATTGAGTTGTGCCGTGAGGACACGGTTCATTTCAAAACTTTGGGGTGGGGTGATTAGTAGTTTGTTGTGTCTCACGTCTATTTTTCTTGCACTTGCATGAGTCAGCACGTTTCCCTTTGAAAAATTTAAATTTTTTGAATAAAATGCGTAGTTTTGTGAATAAAATGCGTAAGAGTGGGATGTTGAGCTTTCATGATGTGAAATAGATGGATCCTAGTACATGCATTACTCTTATGAAATTCTAATTGTGCGACTAACATGTGATCTAACTTCTTATGTATCCTTATGAGTTGGGATAAATAGGGATGTGGAGTTGATAGAAATGTCCTAGTGAGGCTTGACAAAAGCACTTGTGGAGGCTACATTTCGAGACTTGTGGTATAGAGTGACTCCACCATTGCAGCGTTTATGCAAGTGGTGGGACGTGAATCAAACCGTCCTATCTCTAGTCCTAGTAGCCGGGAAAGAGGTGGGTGACCCCCATCTTGACTCGCGCGAAACGACAAGGATGAGAAAGAGCGGGGAGGTATTTCCATATGCTTGAGGGTGATGATTGGACCTCCCAAGAAGGAATGGACAAAGAAACTCACGAAAGGAGCAAAGCTCAAAGAAAAATCAACTCATGTGAAGGTTTACCCGAAACAAAGTGAAAGATCATCAAAGTCAAACAAAGGCCGAAGGCCAAGTTCACTACAAGTATGTCCAAGCAAGTACCAAAGACTCAACCCTTGATGCTCGAACTTATCACGTGCTAGAAGAAGCAACAAGTATAACCATGTAGCAAGAACCGGACCCAAGAGTGTAGATCATGGGTCTAAAAAGGACTACCTCCCACTCATCCAAATTGGTTTGCATCTCGGCTCAAAGGTACATGTATCAAGTTAATTCCATGTTTTAGCAAATGCCTTGAGTAGTGATTGAGAATGCATGGAAAGGGGACATCTAGACTAGCATTTATCTAGGGGTGCCGCGAAGGACTTGTGATGTTTTGTGCTTATTTTTCCTCTTGTGACTTAAGGCCTTGTTCGGGACGAACAAGTTCAAGTGTGGGGTGGTTTGATGAGACGTATTTATACGACTCATTAAGTTAACAAAACCCACCATTTACGACATTTGATCATGAGAACGTTTACTTGTTAATGTCGTTTTGGATTTCAGGGCCTTTTGGAGGTTAAAGAAGAATCGGGCTTAAAAGATGGCATTTAAGCCCAAAATCACCACAAGAAATTATTGGCCCACACGTGAAGCCCAAGCCAAACCTAGCCCACTTGTAAAATCTTGATGATTCTAGAAGCATCTCATTATTCACTCATGCCAATCCGTTTTGACTACATCTAAAGCAAGAGTGCCTTGATGATTCTAGAAGCATCTCAACATTTGCAATGGCCAAACCACTTATGCCACTCCAACTTGGTGCCCAAGACAAGAGAAACCCTATCTCATTTCCTATAAATAGAACCCCTTGGCCTTGTGTAATCTATTCGAAAATGTAGACAAAAATCACTCATTTGTATCCTTGTTGGTTTGGCATTGGAAAGTAACAAAGCTCTCAACTTCTCCCTACTCTTCCTTCTTACATTACGCATTTTACTCTTTGTTCTATGCATTCTAGGTTGAGCCTATATTCCGATTGTGATTCCTTAGCTCTTGTGTTCTTACCATGAATATGAGTGGCTAAATCCTTCACAATTTGGTTTGGGGTTCCCTAATGTTGTAGCAAGGCTTTGAGACCTTGATCTTAATGCTTATTTGTACCCATTCGCTAGTTAGCCAATGGTTTGGGGAATGAGTACCTAGGCTAAACTAAAGCTTGGAATGGCAAGGTTTAGTCGTGTGGTCTCTTCACCACTATTGTGTTTGTTTTCATTCGAATGTGAAACAAGCTTTTGCACCTAGTCTAGTACACCTTGGAAGAGGGTATTAGTCTTATGTACACTAGTGTTCTATTCTTGGAATGGAATAGAGCATGGAGTAAGTGCTTGGAATGGCCTTAATTTGGTGATCTCTTGGAATGGAGTAACCACGCTTATGGGCGCAAGGATAGATCATTAGAGGTCAATGATGAGTTGAGCTATAACAAAAGGCCCCTAGACCGAATATCATTCTCTTGATCACAATCCATTGCATTTGCTTTTAGTTCTTACTTTCACGTTCAAAACCATTTTCCAAAACCCCCAAAACTTGTACTTACTTTCTTTTACTGTTTTTCCTAGAACAACAAGTAGCCATTACAACTCCTCTGGGTTCGACCCCTACTTGCCGCTTTCTATCTTTTTAGTAAAGCCTAAGGTAGTGGAGATTATAAATTTAGATTTTATTTGTCCCTCACGATAAGGGCCTGTCAAGTTCACAGATTCATGTAGGGAGGCCTATAATGAGCTGAAATAGGCCCTCACCAACACGCCTATTATTCGAGCACCAGATTGAGACCAGCCATTCGAGATTATGTGCGATGCCAGTGACTATGCTGTGGGAGCTATACTAGGCCAAAGGGTGGAGAAAAAGCCAGTAGTGATTTACTACGCTTCGAGGACTCTGGATGCTGCTCAGCGAAACTACTCGACCACTGAGAAAGAATTATTAGCAGTAGTTTTCACCTTGGAGAAATTTCGGCCCTATTTGCTTGGTACTAAAGTAGTTGTTTTTTCTGACCATGTAGCTATCAGGTACCTGACGACGTAGAAGGAGGCCAAGCCGCGGCTGATCAGATGGATTCTACTGCTGCAGGAATTTGAACTGGAAATCAAGGACAAGAAGGGGATAGAAAACACCGTAGGTGACCACTTGAGCTGATTAGTACGAGAAGAGGACGCCGGACAGATCACAAAGACCTTCCCAAACGAGCACTTGTATGATCTCACAGGTAAAGTACCATGGTATGCTCCCATTGTGAACTACCTGGTCAGAGGTAAATTTCCACCCTCTTACTCAAAAGCTCAATGCCTGAAACTTAAGCATGATTCGAAATACTATGTGTGGGATGACTCGTATTTGTGGAAAATTGGCATAGACCAAATACTTAGGCGGTGTATCCCTAATGATGAAATTGCTTCTGTGCTTAGTTTCTGTCATGAGCATGCATGTGGTGGTCATTTTGGCCAGAAGAGGACTAGCAGGAAAATTTTAGATAGTGGTATTTAGTGGCCACATGTGTTTAAAGATGCCTATGATCATTGTAAGAAGTGCGATAGATGCCAGAGAGTAGGTAATATTTCTGCTAGGAATGAGATGCCCCAAATACCTATTATAGTTGATGATGTCTTTGACATATGGGGGATTGATTTTATGGGTCCGTTTCCTACATCGTTTGGTTACCTGTATATTCTTGTTGCAGTGGATTATGTGTCTAAATGGATAGAGGCTAAGGCTACTAGATGCGATGATGCTAAAACTGTTGTGGATTTTCTTCGCACTAACATATTTTGTAGATACGGAGTGCCTAAAGCTATAATCACTGATCAGGGGACACATATTTGTAACAGACTGATGGCAGCTGCTATGAGATAGTACCATGTTCACCACCGTACATCCACAGCTTATGATCCCCAGACGAACGGACAAGCAGAAATCTCAAACTGAGAAATTAAGGGGATCCTAGAAAAGATGGTGAAGCCGACTAGGAAGGAGTGGAGTCAGAGGTTAGATGATGCACTTTGGGCGTACATGACAGCCTACAAGACACCGATAGGCACCTCGCCTTTCTGGTTGGTGTATGGGAAGGCATGTCACCTCCCAGTCGAGCTAGAGCACAAGGCCTTTTGGGCACTTAAGACGTTCAATTTCAATTTCAAGAAAGCAGGATTGGAGAGGAAGTTATAGCTCTGTGAGCTTGAGGAGCTGCGCCTAGAGGCTTATGAGAGCCAATCAGACTACAAGGCGCGAACCAAGCTGTATCATGACAAATTCATTCTACGACGCACATTCGAGATTGGCCAGCAGGTACTTTTGTTTTCATCACGTTTACGACTGATGCTTGGCAAATTGCATTCTAGATGGACAGGTCCCTACACGGTGACGAAGGTTTTTATCCACGGAGCACTTGAGCTGGAGAACCCGAGGAATGGAGACAGTTTCAAGGTCAATGGACAACGGGTCAAGCACTACCAAGGTGAAATCAAAACACCTGTGCAGGAGTTTGAGCTTGCCGAAGCTCCCACTGAAACATAAACGAGGTACCGTCGAGCCAATGACGTAAAACAAAGGTGCTCGCAGGGAGGCAGCCCATCAATTTTTTGCTTTTCTCTATTTTCATGTGTTTTGTGTCAGTTTGAGTCTTATTTAGTTTTTGTTGTCTAACCGGTCTACTTTGACTTGGTTTTTTCGTGGAAGGAAGTTGTTTTGCAGATGAAATACAAGTGCCAATCAGTGCGGATCACGTCCGGAGGGAACATTACAGCCACGTTCGGAGTGAACATTAGCGCATTGACCACATTATAATGTCTCTACAGAACGCGGCAGATGGTTGCCCAGAGTAAAAACCCTAATTTTGAGCTTCTCTCATCCATTCCACTAAAACATCAAACGCTCTGACCCAAACGCCCTCGAATCGTCCAGCAAAATTTGGTAAATTGAATAAGGGGTTCGCAGTAGGATTGCTCAAATCAACAACCACAATCATTCCTAGGGCTACTCTTTCAAGTCGGATCGTTGCGAGACCACAATCAAGGTAAACATCCGTTCAATTTTTTCCAAGATTTGGTTTGTCGAAGTTGGGGTTTGCCTACAGGATTGTTGTAGGGAGTGTTTGGCGGGTATTCAGTGGATTGTCGTGCTTATTTGGTGTCCAAAAGTGGGGGTGTGTGATTGCCGATTGGAAACCAGTCTATAGGCACCGAGGCAAGTTTCACCATACTCTCCTTGCCCAGGTGAAGGATATATTTGGTTGGCCAGCACGTGGGGAATTCGTTCGTAATGAAGTCCGATTGGTAGATGCTTGGAACAGAATCAAGGTGGAGGGCGAAGGTACATTTCAGCCATCTGATTCCAGGGCAAAATGTATGCATTGTACTATTTATGGAGGGTGCTGGGAGGCATGCTACTCGCCAGAGATAGCGGGGGCGACAAGGTGACCTTCCCCGATATGATATGCTTAGATGCCTTTGACCGAGGGCGGCCGATCGACTTCTTCCACCTAGCGTGCCATTTCTGGGAGCACCGCCTGTCGGCAGGACCTATGCATGTGGAGGGATGATCACTTTTATGCTGCACCATTTGCACGGGCAGCCACGCTTCGAGACTCATCACCACATCCCTCCAGCTGAATTCAACATTGACTACTTCAACAGTGGACACGCTATTAGTAGGCGTCCCCGCAGGAGGGAGCAGTACACCTGGACATACCATGATGACCCGATATATCACACAGCTATGCCCAATGATCGGCGCCGCGCTTCTTCATTCAGGAATAGACCTGAGTCCTCATCAGCCGTTGCTCGCCGACGCCGGACTCGAGAGATAGAAGAGTCCTTCACAGCTCAATAGAGACGTGCCAGAGCACTAGAGCCACCAATAGCTGTTCCATCTAGGCAGCAGCGAGGCATGGCCTTCAATTTGGCTAGAGCTTTATAGTTTATTCTGCCACCAGGGACACAGCCAGTACCTGTCCCACCCGGATGGGAGTTCGGAGATCATGTCCCTACGGAGTTTGCTATTCCTCATCCAGCATCATCATCGGATTCCGACTAGGGGAGTATCTATTTTCCTTTCCTTTTTCTTTGTTTCTTTTTCTCTTTGTCAGAGTCAGTCTGTTTGTGTGTCTGAATTGTCTGCTGTCTTTGAACACAAGTTGTACCGTGAGGACACAACTTGGTTCAAAAGTGTGGGGTGGGAGAGTCAGTTTGTTGCGTCTGCACGTTTATTTCTATTTTCTTGCATATTGTACTGTGTCTGCACGCTTCTTTAAAAACATGAAGTATGAAATTTCTCTGTTTCTTGGATATGCAGAATTTTATTCTGAGTATGTGAAATTTATGATACCGATTACATGTATTTTTTCTCGTGAAATTTGAGTTATGTGAGTACATGTGAATTTAACCCACTACGTGTCCTTTTGAGTTGAGATGAACAGGGATGTGGAGTTAATAGCAATGTCCTAGAGAGACTTGCCGAAGCATTCAAAGGGCCAAAATTCGAGTTCTATGGTTATATGGACTTTGTGGAGGCTAGCACTTCGAGACAATATGGTTCAGAGTTAGCTCCGCCGCCGCAGCATTTATGTGAGTAGGCGGGACAGGAAAATAGACCATCCTATCTCTAGTCCGAAGTAACCGGGAAAAAGGTGGGTGACCCTCATCTTGACTCGAGTCAAAAAGGGCGAGGATGAGAAAGAGCGGAGAGATATTTCCATATGCTTGCGGGCGATGATTGGACCTCTGAAAAGAAAAGAAGAAAGGACAAGCTATTCACAACAAGGAGCAAAGCTCAAGAAAAAAAATCAGCCACTTGTGAAGTCTCATACAACAAAAAAGTGAAGTACATCATTCCTACATCAAGAGCCAAAGGCAAAAGAAACTCACTACAAAAGCTGTCCAACATAAAAACGTCAAGAACAACTCAAAAACCTTGAAGCTCGAATGAATCACATGCAAGAAAAAGAAATGAAGTGTAACCATATAACCAGAATTTGGGACAACAAATGCAGATCATGGGTCTAAAAAGGACTATCTCCCGTTCATCCGAATTAATTTGAACCTCAGCTCAGAAGGTAACATGTATCAAGTTAATTCTGTGTTGAGCATGATGATTTGAGTAACGATTAAACTTTGCATGGAAAGGAGGAATTTAGACTAACAACTCGTGTTCATGTAGTACTATTCAGGACGTCGAAGAAATTGTGGTGTTATATTTTCATTCCTTCTAAGACTTAGTTCTTGTTCGGGACGAACAAGTTTAAGTGTGGGGTGGTTTGATGAGTCGTATTTATACGACTCGTCGAATCAACTAAACCCGTTTATTTTGACACTTTATTATGCGATTAGTTACTTTTTAGTGTTGTTTTGCATTTCAGGTGTTTCGGAAGCTCTAGGAGGAAACATGCATTAAAGATGGCGTTTTGCGCCGAAAACATCACAGTGCCAGATCAGACCTTTGGACGCTCGACGAAGAGCTGGTAATTGACCACTTATCAGAAAACTACGAGCTACATGGCGTTGCGTAGCTGACTCGATTCCCTACTACTCTCTAGTTCACAACAAGAGCATCCGAGGGAATATAGGAAGTCAAATTCAGAGTTGAAGTCAGAGCTGGTGCGCAGAAAAGGGATTTGGACTCAGTGTGGATCACGTTCGGTAGAGACATTAGCGTTAACGCTAATGTCGAAGCCGAACGCGGCTCTAATGTTACTGCCGAACGCGTCGAGTCGACAAGGTGATGACATCAGCAATCCGTTTGATGATGTCAGCAAGTCCGAGATTTGATAATTCTAGCCCAAAACAGATTTGGAAACCAGTTTATTATAAATAAGAAGCTTGTGTTAGGGTTTTCATTTTTCATCACATAACGAAGACTGAGACAACTCTGGAGAAGACGAAGAACACGAAGCTTTCGACGATATAGAGATTTCCTACTTCTTTTTTCATCAAAAATATTTGTGTTTATTTCCATGACAATGAGTAGTTAAATTTCTCTTTCGGTTTAGGGTTTTCGTATGTTATGAACATGTTTTGAGATTTTCGTTCTTAATGCTATTTTATATTTTACTAGTTCTTGTGCTTATTCTCATGAATTAAATTGTTGGACTAAGTGGAAGCTTTGTCGCAAAGCTATGTCAAGCAACTAATTCTTATCGTTAACATCTACTGGATACTTTGTCGTAAAGGTAGATAGTAACGCCTAAGCTAAATAATACCTTTGTCGGATTTTTTAGTTTAGGAAGGAACTAGAAGTCTAACACCTTTGTCGGGTTAGATTGTGGCGTATCACCTTTGTCGGGATACTCGGGTTGTTATCTTTGTCGGAACAACCACACTTTAAAATATAAACTTGATTATAAGATATCTATGATAAACGTGTCACAATAGAAACCCTAAGCTGAATGTTTTCTCTGATTGCCTTCGTTAATCTTTTCTCTAGTGCGTTACAATAAATGCTCACAAAACCCTTTTTTTGATTTGTTACAGTTACAACTTTACAAATTAGCTCTCTTGGGTTCGACCCTGCTTGCCGCTTTTACTAGCTTTTAGCAGGAGAATATAAATATTAAATTTGACGTGTCAAATGACGCACGTCAATAACAGCATGAGAAGATTGCATCGCCTTAGGCACCATCTTCTCAAGGAGAGCATCGTGCAGACTGATAAGCTCATCATCTGATTGAATAACGTGAGTCCATTTCACTGTTAGGATCGCGCAAACAGCGATACTGAGAGAAAAACAAAGAAACTGATGAGAGGACACCAAAATTTGTTACCCATTTCGTTGTTACACCGTGACTACGTCTGGGGGCACTATCAAGATAGGGTTTTCACCATGAGATGTTAGATCCAATAACAATAATCAACTTGGGTATAAATAGGGAGACATCTAACTCCTAATTATCTAATTTGAAAATAGAAACCTTAAGCCTAACTGTCAAGATTATGAACTTCCTAAAGAAGACCAGCCCAATAATCTAATCGGGCTCCATAGCCCAACAGCCTCCCACCTGGAGACGAATTCCAATCGTAATTGTCTTCATCCTGAACAACTCATGCAGGTGGTAGTGCCAAGTCTTCAGCTCACGTCTTGAGCCATGTTGAAGCAATGCACCTTCTTCTTCTTCTCCAAAGTTTTGCTACCCTGCAAAACTTCACCGTGCCATAAATCTGTACCGCCACTCCCAGTGATGACTTTCCGAACATTTCTCATCTTCGACAACATTCCTTCCTTCTTTCCTTGAGCTATCACCTTAGCTCCCTTTGCTATCTTCCAGTTCCTGCAGCTGAAGGTTACATCGAACATGTCTTCATCCTGCTGCCCAACTGATAGCAAATTCTTCTTTCTCGCTGTCGCCCTTGTTGTTGTTACCGTCCCGCAACAATTCTCTGGCAAAGACGATAGTAAAATCCGCGCTAGCACCACATCCTTGAATTTAATATGAATCGAGCCCAACTGTGCGATTGTCATATTAAACTCGCTTAGGTGTTTAGCCACAACTACACCCTCTCCCATCCTGAGATTGAAAAGCTGTCGCATAAGGTGAACCTTGTTCGCCGTAGTTGGTTTCTCATACAACACCGACAGCTGATCCAACATCTCCTCCCTGTTCAATAGCTTCCACTCGCTGCCTTTCATACTCTCTGATTTCTGGCCGTCTACAGGTAGATACAACTCACTACCATACATGTAATCCTCGATCTGTATCTTCCAGAACCCGAAATCCAACCCATCAAATTTCTCCACCGGATGTTTTCCATCTCTCATCATGACTGCTACAACCTCAGCTCTTGATACTTATTGTTAGGATCGCGCAATCAACGATGCTGAGAGAAAAAAAAAGAAACGATGCGAAGACACCAAGATTTGTTACCCTGTTTGTCACTACACCGTGACTACGTCTAGGGGCACTACCAAGCCAGGGTTTTCACTATGAGATGCTGGATATAATTACAATAATCAATGTGGGTATAAATAGGGTGATATTTAAACCCTAAGTATCTAATTAGGAAATAGAAACTCTAAGCCCGATTGTCAAGATTATGAAATTCCTAAACTGGACCAGCCCAATAATCTAATCAGGCTCCACAGCCCAACAGTCTCCCACCTGGAGAAGGATTCCAATCGTAATTGTCTTCATCCTGAACAACTCATGCAGGTGGTAGTACCAAGTCTTCAGCTCACGTCTTTAGCCATGTTGAAGCAATGCACCTTCTTCTTCTTCAAAGTTTTGCTACCCTGCAAAACTTCACCATGCCACAAATCTGTACAGCCACTCCCAACGATGACTTTCTGAACGTTTCTCATCTTCGACAACATTCCTTCCTTCTTTCCTTGAGCTATCACCTTAGCTCCCTTTGCTATCTTCTAGTTCCTGCAGCTGAAGGTTACATCGAACATGTCTTCATCCTGCTGTCCAACTGATAGCAAATTCTTCTTTCCCGCGGTCGCCCTTGTCATTGTTACCATCCCTCAACAATTCCCTGGCAAAGACGATAGTAAAATCCGTGCTAGCACCTCATCCTGGAATTTAATATGAGTCGAGCCCAACTGTGTGATTGTCATATTAAACTCGCTTAGGTGTTTAGCCACTACTAGACCCTCTCCCATCCTGAGATTGAAAAGTTGTCGCATAAGGTGAACCTTGTTCGCCGTAGTTGGTTTCTCATACAACGCCGACAGCAGATCCAACATCTCCTTCCGGTTCAATAGCTTCCACTCGCCGCCTTTCATACCCTCTGATTTCTTGCCGTCTACAGGTAGATACAACTCACTACCATACAAGTAATCCTCAATCTGTATCTTCCAGAACCCGAAATCCAACCCATTAAATTTCTCCACTGGATGTTTTCCATCTCTCATCATGACTGCTACAACCTCAGCTCTTGATACTTATTGTTAGGATCGCGCAAGCAACGATGCTGAGAGAAAAAAAAGAAACGATGCGAGGACACCAAGATTTGTTACCCAGTTTGTCACTACACCGTGACTACGTCTAGTGGCACTACCAAGCCAGGGTTTTCACTATGAGATGCTGGATACAATTACAATAATCAACGTGGGTATAAATAGGGTGATATTTAAACCCTAATTATCTAATTTGGAAATAGAAACCCTAAGCCCGACTGTCAAGATTATGAAATTCCTAAACTGGACCAGCCCAATAATCTAATCAGGCTCCACAGCCCAACAGTCTCGAACCTGGAGACGGATTCCAATCGTAATTGTCTTCATCCTGAACAACTCATGCAGTTGGTAGTGCCAAGTCTTCAACTCACGTCTTGAGCCATGTTGAAGCAATGCACCTTCTTCTTCTTCTTCTTCAAAGTTTTGCTACCTTGCAAAACTTCACCGTGCCATAAATCTGTACCGCCACTCCCAGCGATGACTTTCCGAACGTTTCTCATCTTCGACAACATTCCTTCCTTCTTTCCTTGAGCTATCACCTTAGCTCCTTTTGCTATCTTCCAGTTCCTGCAGCTGAAGGTTACATCGAACATGTCTTGATCCTGCTGCCCAACTGATAGCAAATTCTTCTTTCCCGTTGTTGCCCTTGTTGTTGTTACCATCCGCAAACAATTCTCTGTCAAAGACGATAGTAAAATCCGTGCTAGCACCTCACCTTGAATTTAATATGAATCGAGCCCAACTGTGCGATTGTCATATTAAACTCTCTTAGGTGTTTAGCCACTACTACACCCTCTCCCATCCTGAGATTGAAAAGCTGTTGCATAAGGTGAACCTTGTTCACCGTAGTTGGTTTCTCATACAACGCCGACAGCTGATCCAACATTTCCTTCCTGTTCAATAGCTTCCACTCGCCGCCTTTCATACCCTCTGATTTCTTCCCGTCTACAGGTAGATACAACTCACTACCATACAGGTAATCCTCAATCTGTATCTTCCAGAACCCGAAATCCAACCCATCAAATTTCTCCACCGGATGTTTTCCATCTCTCATCATGACTGCTACAACCTCAGCTCTTGATACTTGTTGTTAGGATCGCGCAAGCAACGATACTGAGAGAGAAAAAAAGAAACGATGTGAGGACACCAAGATTTGTTACCCAGTTCGTCACTACACCGTGACTACGTCTAGGGGCACTACCAAGCCAGGGTTTTCACTATGAGATGCTGGATACAATTACAATAATCAACGTGGGTATAAATAGGGTGATAAGCCCGACTGTCAAGATTATGAACTTCCTAAACTGGACCAGCCCAGTAATCTAATCTGGTTCAATAACCCAACATTGACTAGACCTAAAAAATTCCTTAGGACAAGTAGCGTATGATCGAGGAAAGCAGCGCCTTGATGACTTCCGAGCAGTGTATGAGTTGAGAAGCTCCACCTACATGCCTGGAAGCGCCCCTTTCAGCTTAACAAACTTGGCCTTTTCATGGCCAAGTGGCGTCTCTTGAAGCGCAACCTGGTGCCCCAAAAGTGAAGCATATCCGCGTCGCGTAGAATCTTCATTTCTCACTTCCAAACCATCTAGATTTGGCTAGATCCACAATGGCCAAGGATGTTTCAGTACAAAGTCCATTTTAATGGCAGTGCCCATCTGGGCTTAGAACAATCGGCTAAGGGCTAAGACATAAAACCTCTGATGCCCTAGTGGTCGTGAGTTCAAATCGTAAGGGATAAAAAAATGATAGTATTTTATATTTACTACGTTCCTTATGTTATCGCTTGTGGTAATCGACCCATCCAATGTTTTCTGAAAGGTTGAATACTATTCTTCACGCTTATTTGATGCATGGTTAGATAATATTGGATCTAGTGAGTATTCCGTACTTTTTGCATCCTTATCTTTAGCAGTGTCTCCAGGGACGGATGCACCATATACCGGGGGTGGCACATGTCACTCCCACATTTTTTCAAATTATATATATATATAATAATATTGATTTTCATATTAGTATAATAATATTTATTTATATTGTAAATTTAAATTTAATAAGCTATATTCGTCCATCGAGATTAATTTTTTAGTATTCATGAGATTTTGTAATGAATTGATATGTTATACAGTCATATGAGATGATTTTTAAGAATTATAGTTTGTGTTCTTTTGACTTTTGACAGCTCGAATCGTATGAAACAGAGTATGTTTATTTATGTTGCTTTGACCTTAAAAAAACAAAGAGTCAACTAAGATAAATAATTAAATTAGCTCAACTTTAAAAGTCTACAACAAAGTGCTCACATTCAAATTGTAACATTATATTGAAGTTTTGTGTTAAGATTTTGACCTTTCAATGTTATTTTAACATTTTGGTCGGAATTCTCGAACTATGTGAATAGTTGACAAGAACAATAAAATCAATATGATTTTTTGTGCAATGTAATAATTTTTATTTTGGCGCTTCCAATTTCCACTCCTATCGCACTCTCCTTTTCAACATTGAATACAAAGCAAGAAGATGTAAGAATATTTCTTATCACATTGTTTGGATGTCAACATCGAGAAAGAAATAGTTATAATATGTTTGTGATGTGATAACCAATTTTTTTTGAAATACTGATAATATTTTTAATATTGTAGTACGTTTCATTTGCCACCCCCTGTCTCAAATCCTGGATCCGTCTCTGAGCGTCTCCTTTGGTCAACATCATTGTCGTGTAATTGCTTTCAATCTGTCAATGTCTAAATTTTTTTAAAGAAACCGCCATGATCAAAAGCCCCAAAAACAAACCAAAATTGATCTGATGACAACCAGGAAACTCAAAAGATTATTTCCCTATATTTATTCTTTTTAAGGCAAATTTTTGTTATCTTGTCAGATTAGTAGAAGTTGCAATAGAGGTTTGAAATACTATTTTCTGTTCAAGACTGAGACCAAGGTGGTGTTCGAACCGAGTCTCGAACAATTATCAAACAGTCACCGGAGACTGAACAATGGAGAGACACGCAAAGTGGTACCCAGTTCGGCAATAGCCTACTCTAGGGGGCTTCCCACACCCTAAAGGATAGCAAATCTTTATTGAAAAGTTTAGGCCTACAGATGGTCTTACGCATACTATCTCCCGAATGTAATCGCGTAGCCTCTAACACTTCTTCTTTCAGATTGACGATCTCGCCTCCCCCTCAATTCCCTATGGGTAGGACGAGACTCCCTCCCGACCTAGTCTTGGACCTCTCTTGAAGTCCAGTCGCCTTCTCCCGAATGCGCGTAGTGATGATCACCGTGTGTGTGTGCTTGGTTGTTCAGCAAGAATAGTCTAATCAGCACACTGAACACACTGCTTCTTTGCCGTTGATTCTCTGATGTGGCAATCTCAACCGGTCGTCGCTCCTCCTCCTCCTCTACTCAAGATCACTCTCGTGTTTTCTATTTCTTCAAAAGCGATGCTGATCAAGGAAACCATAGCCTTGTATTTATAGTACACATCTGGTTCCAAAATCAGTTAGGATATTCAAACTCGAGTTTTTAGGAAATATTTCCTAAATATTCTCAAGCTTCCTAATCTTTTATATTCAAGTATCTTTTGAATATCATCTTGATAATCTTGGCATTTTGATAATAAAGCTCGAATATCTAGCCAACTGACAGAACCGCTCGTCGTCAAAGCGATTGTGCAAATAAATTTATAGTCTGCTACTCGCAACTATACTACTGGGTAGTACTTGGTAAGTAGGGGTCGAACCCAAGGGAACTAGGGGAATAATTGTTCTTCGGGGGGAATTACGCAGCGTGGTAACGTGTTTAAGGTCGGTTGGTTGGTTTTAAAGCTACCAGCTATTTTGATTGATTGATTGGTTGGTTGGTTGATTTTAATACTGGAAAGTAAAATACAGATTATAATTTAAAGAGAATTGTTCGGTTTCAGGGGACTTGTATTATATCCTGTTTATCATTGACCATTAGTGAATCATCTAAGTATTCAAACGGTGAATCGAGGCTAGTTACAGCACAAGACTTGCAACACCGGTTTAAAGCAACTCCTGTTCTATTTCAGTCTAGCGCCAATACCCTAAGGTATGCTAGCCTGGGTGCATCCACCTGATCTCACAGTTACGCTCGACCAGATGGGATTTAGGATGAGTCGAACTCCTCAGATAGCTTTGCTTGTTACAGCTTCCACTACCTGAGTATGATCACGAATTCCCACAGAAGAGCTTTGCTTGTTACAACATCCACTCAACCTTGGAAACTCTGACTATATATGGCACATAGAACAAGTTTTGAATACTAAGACTAAACACTAAGTTAATAGTCTTAAAACATTTTATAATACAAGTGCGCCCCTTAGACCGAACTACAAGTTTAGCTACTATTCATCGCGCTAAACATTATACTAAGGAAATTAAAGACAACAGTTAAATAAATACTGAAAATAATACTTACAACCGTTGAAGCGCCAAGGGAGCTTTCCTTTATTTCCAAAGCAAAATTACAACATTACAAATGTTACAACTTCTAGAGAGAGAAGTGAATTATGGATTGAGGTGTGTTGAAATGAGGAGGAGGAGGCTTGTATTTATAGCCAAAATGGGAGGAGATGGGTGGTGGAGATGGTGGACATGTGCATTTGATCCAAGGGAGGAGAAGGGAGGAGGAGGAGGTGACAAGTGGCGGAATAGTAAAGCCGCCGGTCCCTCCTCCCTTAGCCGCCGGTTGCCGGTGGCCCAAGGGGGAGGAGCTCCTCCCTTGGCCACCTCCTTGAGTGGTGGCCGGTCATCTTGCCCAAATGTGAGTTTTGTACAGTTTTGTGCAGTCTTTTCACAAAACTGTCAATGTGTTTCTTCCCCGGGCTGTCTTGACGCCACTCCTGATTCCTCTGATTAATTTGTTCTGGTCAATTCAACGTCAGGATCCTTGATATTTCTTCAGTCGGCATATGATCTTGACCTTGGATTGACTCTTGTTATCTTTTCAGCTTAAAATCCTCTCCTTAGCGTGTTTTCACTTCAGTCTCTAAAATGCCCTGTGGAAATATATCGGGACTAACACGTAGAAGTTAGATAGACAAACAGTCTAATTTGGGGGGTTTTACTGTGTTTCTGACTCGTATAACTTTGGTCCATCAGATTACCCCCCACTTTTAGTTGCTCGTCCCGAACAATGCTATTAAAGGGCGTAAGTTCTAAGTTTTGCTTTGGAATATGAAAATTAGACTGTGGTACTCGATCTATCCTAATTCATGCATTGCTTACTTATTACCAAATTAAACTGCGTAAATAAATAGAAGAAACTTAATACTTGTACCTCCGTGCTGAGATGCAAATTATATTGGATGTTTCGGGAGATAGCCCTATTCAGGTTCCTGGATTGCAGCCTCGGGATCGTCTCGCACTATATGGTTTTCTTGTAGCTTTCTCATGCACGTGATTCGATTCGGGTTTCAGTGAGTTGAGCCTTTTTGATTTTCTTTTTTGGCGAGGGACTGCTTTTGTTGTTGTAGTGAATCGGCCTTTGGCCTTTGATTTGACTTTTTGAGTGCTTCACTTTTGCTCGGTTAAAACCTTCACAATTTTGGGCCTTTGGCCTCTTTTGATTTGCTTCTTTGAGCTTTTCGTCTTTTTGTGACTGCTAGTCCATTTTCTCAAGCCTTTTTTGGGAGGTCCAATCATCGCCCGCAAGCCTATGGAAATACCTCCCCGCTCCTCTCGTCTTTGTCGTTTTGCGCGGGTCAAGATGAGGGTCGCTCATCTGTTTTCTCGGCTATTTTGACTAGAGAGAGGACGGTCTGATTCCCGTCCTCGCATTTGCATAGATGCTTCTTGGCGGAGTTAACTTCAATTATTCACTGAAAACCCGAAGTGCAGCCTCCACTGACTTCGAAAACCATATAGTTTGATCTGATCCTTTGATTGCTTGCCAAGCCTCTCTAGGGCATTTCTATCAACTCCACATCCCTAGTTATCTCAGCACAAAGGACAAATGAAAAGTTACATTCTAAGTTTTTAAACAGTTGAATTTTCACAAGGTTAATGCATGAATTATGATTTATCTTTTTCACATTCTTAAGTTCATATTTTCAAAAAGGTACTATTACTAAAAAAGAAAAAACAGCTGCATGTTATTTATGTACATAGGTGGTTCTCACCCCCCCACTTTTGAACGAAGGCGTGCCTTGGTTCAAAAGTCATGCAAGCTTAAAACTAAATACTGAATTTAAATGACAGAAATTAAAGTGCGGGAAAGTAAGATAGTGTCGGGTTACCTCCCGACCAGTGCACTTGTTTAACGTCGTTGGCTCGACGATACCTCGTTGTGGATTACTGGTTCGGGTCCCATGGGTGGCTGAGGTCAAACTTTGCCGTGGCAAAGTTGACTTCGTCATGATAGTGTTTGACTCGTTGCCCATTTACATTGAATTTGCTTCCATTCTCCATGCTTTCCAACTCAAGCATCCCATGGTTGTATACCTTGGTTATTGTGAAGGGGCCGGTCCATCTAGATTTAAGCTTCCCGGGCATTATCTTCAGTCGTGAGGAGAAGAGTAATACCAGTTGTCCTTCCTCGAATGAGCGCCAGAGGATGAATTTGTCATGATATAATTTTGTCCGTGCCTTGTAGTCTGTTTGCTCTTCGTAGGCCTCAAGCCGCAACTCTTCAAGTTCGCATAGCTTAAGCTTCCTATCTAGTCCGGTAGCTTTTAAATCTGGATTGCATTGCTTGAGCGCCCAATATGCTTTATGTTCTATTTCTACCGGAAGATGGCATGCCTTCCCATAAACAAGCCAAAAGGGAGAGGTTCCAATTGGTGTCTTGTATGCCGTCCGGTAAGCCCAAAGGGCTTCGTCTAACCTCTTGCTCCAATCTTTCCTGCTTGGTTTCACCATTTTTTCTAAAATTCCTTTGATTTCGCGGTTAGAGATTTCTGCTTGACCATTGGATTGGGGGTGATATGCCGTGGACGTCCGATGGTGGACATGGTAGCGTTTTAAGGTAGCAGCCATCATGCGGTTGCAGAAATGAGTTCCTTGGTCGTTTATTATGGCCTTAGGTACCCCATACCTACAAAACAGGTTAGTGCGCAAAAATTCTATGACAGTTTTTGCATCGTCGCACCTTGTGGCCTTAGCTTCTACCCATTTTGACACATAATCTACTGCAACTAGAATATAGGTATAACCGCATGAAACTGGAAATGGTCCCATAAAATCAAGACCCCAAACGTCGAAGACATCGTTGACGAATATCGGGACTTGAGGCATTTCATTTCTAGCTGACACATTTCCTACTCTTTGACACTTATCGCATTTTTTACACTTTTCGTTGGCATCTTTAAATATACTTGGCCAAAAAAATCCGCTATCTAAGATTTTTCTAGCGGTTTTCCTAGGCCCGAAGTGTCCTCCACATGCAAACTCATGGCAAAAGTTAATAACAGAAGCTATTTCATTATCAGGGATGCATCTCCTAAGTAATTGATCTACTCCTATTTTCCATAAATAAGGATCATCCCATAAGTATTGTTTAGCATCGTGTTTAAGTTTCATGCATTGTGCTTTAGTAAAAGAAGGAGGAAATGTACCTCCTACAAGGTAGTTGGCGATTGGGGCGTACCATGGCACCTTGGTTGAGATGGCGTATAGGTGCTCGTCAGGGAATGACTCGGTTATGTGCCCTTCTTCTTCCTCTTTGACAATCCTGCTTAGGTGGTCTGCCACAGTATTCTCGATCCCCTTTTTGTCCCTTATTTCCACATCGAATTCTTGCAGTAGTAATATCCACCGAATAAGCCTTGGTTTAGCCTCCTTCTTCTTCATTAGGTATCGGATGGCGGCATGGTCTGAATAAACTATTACTTTTGCTCCAAGTAAGTAGGGTCTGAATTTTTCCAGAGCAAATACTACTGCAAGAAGTTCCTTTTCAGTGGTGGAATAGTTCCGTTGGGCAGGATCTAGGGTTCGTGAGGCGTAATAGATTACTCCTGCTTTCTTTTCAATCTTTTGGCCGAGAACTGCCCCTACAGCGAAGTCGCTTGCGTCGCACATTATTTCGAATGGTAGTTCCCAATTTGGTGTTTGGATGATGGGTGTGCTGGTGAGGGCTTTCTTTAGATCATCAAAGGCCTTTTTGCATGCGTCGGTGAATTCGAACGGAACTTCTTTTTGTAGAAGAGTGGACAAGGGTAATGCCTTTTTAGAGAAGTCCTTGATGAAGCGTCGGTAAAATCCCGCATGGCCAAGAAATGATTGGATGTCTCGGACCGTGGATGGGTATGGTAGAGTCGTGATTAGGTCAATCTTTGCTTCGTCCACTTCCATGCCTTTTTGTGAGACAACATGTCCTAAGACTATTCCGTGTGTTACCATGAAGTGGCATTTATAATTGAGCACTAAGTTCATGGATACACATCGTTCCAAAACTGTGTTCAAATTGCTCAAGCATGCATCGAATGTGTCTCCATGGATGGTGAAGTCGTCCATGAAGACTTCGATGAATTCCCCAATCATGTCTGAAAAGATGCTGGTTACAACCCTTTGGAAAGTTCCAGGAGCATTGCAGAGGCCGAATGACATTCTTCTGAAGGCAAATGTACCGAATGGGCAGGTGAATGTAGTCTTCTCTTGGTCCTCAGGTGCTATGGGGATCTGGTTGTATCCTGAGAACCCATCCAGGAAGCAAAAATATGGTTTTCCTGCCAATCTGTCTAGCATTTGATCAATGAATGGGAGCGGGAAGTGATCCTTTCGAGTCACCGCGTTCAGCTTTCGATAATCAATGCACATGCGCCACCCATTCTTTACCCGTGTTGTGACCATGTTTCCTTCAGCATCTTCCTCAACTGTGATTCCACTTTTCTTTGGTACTACGTGAACAGGACTCACCCATTGACTATCTGATATGGGATAGATAACGTCTGCATCTAGAAGCTTTTGTATTTCCTTTTTGACGATCTCCATCATGATTGGGTAGAGCCGTCGTTGGGGCTCTCTTGATGGCTTTGCTCCATCCTCAAGTAGAATACGGTGCATGCACACAGCCGGGCTGACTCCCCTTAAGTCGGCCAAAGTCCATCCAATAGCCAACTTGTGTTGCTTCAGGACTTTTATCAAACTTTGTTCCTGGCTTGTTTCCAAGCCACTCTTGATGATTACTGGTAGTGTGTCATTATCCCCCAGGAAGGCGTACTTCAGATGTCCAGGAAGGGGCTTTAATTCTATTTTGGGGGCTTGCACCACCGAGGGCAGAAAAGTATTCAATTTGAATAGTTTTACCTCGTTGACTTCAAACTCTGATGTGAGAGGCTCTGAGATCGTTAAGTGGGCCACTGTTTCGTGCAAGTCTTCGGTTAATTTGTATGGGCTTATGGCTCCATTGAGTACGGCTTCCAAGGGATCTGTTCTAAGTTCTGGTCGAACTTCTTGGACCAGGTCGTCCAAAGTATCGAGTGCGTGTATTTCCTCGAATTCCATAGGGTGCTTCATTGCTCGGAATATGTCAAAGCTGTAGACCTCTCCTTCTACTTCCATTGAAAGCATTCCACTTCCACAATCTATCTTCATTTTTGATGTTTTGAGGAATGGACGGCCGAGAAGAATAGGTGCATGATCAGTAGGTCCGCCATTTTCCATCTTTAAAACGTAGAAGTCTGCTGGAAACACTAACTTGCCTACTTGAACCAGGACGTCTTCTATTTTGCCCTCTGGTTGTTTGCAGGACCGATCCGCTAGTTGAATAGTGAGACCGGTGGGTTTGAGTGGTCCAATCTTAAGACATGAGTAGATAGAGAATGGGAGGACATTGATTGATGCTCCAAGGTCTAGCATGCAATTCTCGATCCTTATGTTACCAATTGTGCATGGAATGGTGTAAGTTCCTGGATCTCCACATTTGGGGGGAACTTTTCGTTGTATGACGGCCGACACATTTTTACTCATCAGTTCTTGATCGTTTCCACCATTCCTTCTCCGGTTGGTGCATAGTTCCTTTAAAAACTTGGCATACCGAGGAATTTGTTTGATGGCTTCTAAAAGAAGAATGTTGTTTTCGACCTTGCTGAATAACTCAAGTACTTCCTTATCCATGACATGTTGTTTTTGCACGCGACCCGGTACTGGAAATGGAAGTGTCGTGCTTATTTTAGGGGTTTCGATTCTGGGTACCGGGTTAGGCCTGTGTTCTTCAGACGTATTCTTTTCTTCTTCGGTAACTTCCCGTTCTTCCTCAAATATGTCGTCATCTTTATCGGTCTCTTCTTCATCTAGAACTTCGAGAGGCTCGGGCCTTATTTGCTCTTTTCCGGGTAACCTTGGGTCTCTGTCTTTTATTGGCTCCACAGGTTTGCCGACAAGCGTTTTCCCACTCCTAAGAGTCACAGTATTCATGTTCTCCTGCGAGCCTTGAATAGTTTGAGACAGGAGTTTGCCGGGTTCACTAGAGAGTGCTGATACTGATGCAGCTAGTTGGGAGATATGCTCCTTCAAGTCTGATAATTCTTTTTTTGTTTCGGTTTGATTTTGATGCATAGTAGTATTCAACTGCTGCACAGTACTAGTTAATTGCAGCATCATGTCCTCTAGTGATTCGTTTGGCCCTTGAAAATTGTTTGAGCTTGCATGGTACAGGCTTGGCTCCTCTTGTTGGTATTGGCTTGGTGGTGGGGTGGCCGAGTTGTACTGTCGGTGGGGTGGTTGGTAGAATGACTGCGCTAGTTGAGGGACAACTGGTTGTGTCTCCTTCTGAGGATAGCTGTTGTTGTTACGCCAGCCTGGGTTGGACGTTTGACCGTACTGTCTAGTTTGTCCAGCTCTGACGTTGTTGTATCCTTGATATCCTCCCACTGCATTCACATCAACCGGATCTTCTTCTATCAATGTTGGGCATGCGTCCGTTTTGTGGTCCGTAGAACCACAGAACTCGCAAGGTTTTACCGTAACTGGCTGTCTACGTATGATCTCAATCATCATCTCCTTTAACTGTTTCATTTCTTCAGTTATGGAGTTTACTGATGCCTCGGTTTGTGCTACCCTTTTTGATCGAGAGAATTCATCTTGGCGAGTGGTCTCTTCTCTAAATCGAGCATTTTCAGCAACGTTGGCGATGAGATTTCTGATGCCACTTAATGATAGATTCATCATGGACCCTCCTGCTGAGGCATCCAAGAGCATTTTATCTAATGGTCTTAATCCATCAATAAGGTACTCGATGACGAGTTTCTAGGGCAGTCCAAGGGTACAGCAGCTCCTTTCTAGGTGATTGAACTTTTCCAGGTAATTGTACATGGTTTCATTGGGACCTTGTTTGATTTCCTGTAGTTGCTTCCTTACTTGTATTGCTCTTCCAGCCGGATAGTATTTATCTAAGAATTTCTTCTGCATCTGAAGCCATGTTCTAATGCTTCCGGAAGGCAATGAAAGGAACCAGTCGCTTGCCGAGTCTATGAGGGAAAAATAGAACGCTTTTAACTTGAAGTCGTCCATATTCACTCGATTGGGCTTTAGATTCTGGCAAATGCCATGTAGGCGTTGAAGGTGAGTTGCGGCAGATTCTCCTTGAGATCCTGAGAATTTTGGCAGGCTGTGTGCCACTGATGCATTGATGGTTATATTTTCTAATTCAGGGCTCTCATAGATACACCACGGCTGTGTCTCGAAATTAGGGGCATTTAACTCGCCCATCGTCGGTTCACGGTAGTAGTTATCTCCGTAGTAGTTGTCGAAAGCGGGTTCTCTTCTTGGCATGTATCGAGGTTGAGGTTGTGGTCGTGGGGGATGGATAGGAGGTTGTAATGGACCAGCTGCATTTCGGTCCTCGGGTAATTCTTGGTTTCTCCTGACTGCTTCCCTATCACGAGCTCTTCTGTTTCTGATGAGTTGTTCCGGATCGTCGACGAATGGAAACGGTACCTCATCATTCTGATCGTACAGGTTTATTTCTTCGTCATCCTGGAAGTCATGGTGACTATCTTCGCGAGACATGGTTTGTTTTTGAAGCGCGTAACGGTTCAAAGAACAGTTATCCGATGACTAGTTCCCCGGCAACGGCGCCAATTTGACAGAACCGCTCGTCGTCAAAGCGATTGTGCAAATAAATTTATAGTCCGCTACTCGCAACTATACTACTGGGTAGTACTTGGTAAGTAGGGGTCGAACCCAAGGGAACTAGGGGAATAATTGTTCTTCGGGGGGAATTACGCAGCGTGGTAACGTGTTTAAGGTCGGTTGGTTGGTTTTAAAGCTACCAGCTATTTTGATTGATTGATTGGTTGGTTGGTTGGTTGATTTTAATACTGGAAAGTAAAATACAGATTATAATTTAAAGAGAATTGTTCGGTTTCAAGGGACTTGTATTATATCCTGTTTATCATTGACCATTAGTGAATCATCTAAGTATTCAAACGGTGAATCGAGGCTAGTTACAGCACAAGACTTGCAACACCGGTTTAAAGCAACTCCTGTTCTATTTCAGTCTAGCGCCAATACCCTAAGGTATGCTAGCCTGGGTGCATCCACCTGATCTCACAGTTACGCTCGACCAGATGGGATTTAGGATGAGTCGAACTCCTCAGATAGCTTTGCTTGTTACAGCTTCCACTACCTGAGTATGATCACGAATTCCCACAGAAGAGCTTTGCTTGTTACAGCATCCACTCAACCTTGGAAACTCTGACTATATATGGCACATAGAACAAGTTTTGAATACTAAGACTAAACACTAAGTTAATAGTCTTAAAACATTTTATAATACAAGTGCGCCCCTTAGACCGAACTACAAGTTTAGCAACTATTCATCGCGCTAAACATTATACTAAGGAAATTAAAGACAACAGTTAAATAAATACTGAAAATAATACTTACAACCGTTGAAGCGCCAAGGGAGCTTTCCTTTATTTCCAAAGCAAAATTACAACATTACAAATGTTACAACTTTTAGAGAGAGAAGTGAATTATGGATTGAGGTGTGTTGAAATGAGGAGGAGGAGGCTTGTATTTATAGCCAAAATGGGAGGAGATGGGTGGTGGAGATGGTGGACATGTGCATTTGATCCAAGGGAGGAGAAGGGAGGAGGAGGAGGAGGTGACAAGTGGCGGAATAGTAAAGCCGCCGGTCCCTCCTCCCTTAGCCGCCGGTTACCGGTGGCCCAAGGGGGAGGAGCTCCTCCCTTGGACACCTCCTTGAGTGGTGGCCGGTCATCTTGCCCAAATGTGAGTTTTGTACAGTTTTGTGCAGTCTTTTCACAAAACTGTCAATGTGTTTCTTCCCCGGGCTGTCTTGACTCCACTCCTGATTCCTCTGATTAATTTGTTCTGGTCAATTCAACGTCAGGATCCTTGATATTTCTTCAGTCGGCATATGATCTTGACCTTGGATTGACTCTTGTTATCTTTTCAGCTTAAAATCCTCTCCTTAGCGTGTTTTCACTTCAGTCTCTAAAATGCCCTGTGGAAATATATCGGGACTAACACGTAGAAGTTAGATAGACAAACAGTCTAATTTGGGGGGTTTTACTGTGTTTCTGACTCGTATAACTTTGGTCCATCACCAACCAATCTGATCTTCAACCGCCTCAAATCTGTAACTGACTCCAATCAGTATATATTCGACATTTAGGAAATTCCAAAATTAGGAAACTCCTTATCTTTAGTTTTGCGCTTTATGCGGGTTCCTGATTGTTCTTGAACATTTCTTGGCCTGTGCTTGAACACTCTGAAGACATTTTTCCAAAACCATGCCATACGTTGGAACATCAATCTCCCCCCTTGGCATTTTTGGCAAAACCAGATCATCTAGTTCTATTATCTAGACTTCAGAGACTTATTGAGGGAAACAAACATTCGCCTCAAATTACTCCCCCTTTTTGCCACAAAATTTGCAAGAAGGGTTCAAGCATAGTTCAAACAGAACAAACCAGAGCGGAAACAAATGTACGGCGAAAAGTAAAATTTCAAAAGTCAGATTCAGTTCTAAGTGTTGTAGCATGGACATTCACATGGAGGAGTGATGAGCCGTATTTATTATGCAAACAGTGACTTCTTAGTGTTGTTTTGCATTTCAGGAGATTTGGAAGCTCTAGGAAGAATCACACTCAAAAGATGGCATTTGGAGCCAAAAACATCACAAGGAGTTCTAGACCGGCTTTTACACAAGTTAAAGGAGGAACGCCCGAAGAAAGCAAGGCCGGCCCAAGCCGGGTCCGAATCCACAATTTTGGCTCGTGAACAGTAATTTCTGGCGTGAACAGTATTTTTGGCCTGTGAACAGTAACTCTGGGTCGTGAACAGTACTTCAGGCCATGAACAGTAACTTCGAGAAATTTCCTAATTCCACCCACGCTTCTGGAACCTTCTGGAAGACTTGCTAATCAAGTAAACTTACTAGTTAAGTTTGCTTAAAGATCAAGCAAAGATAATCTTAGGAAATATCTCTTAAATCTACTTGGATTTGACCTAATTTTGGGCCGACAACTTTGGAAACTTTTGAAGCCTCTCTACTCTATAAATAGAGACTCAAGTCAAGAGAGAAAATCATCCCTCAACAGTTGAAGCAATTCACAGCTCGAGCTCTCCTCCTCTCGTCCGAAGTCCACTCGGCCGAATTCATCCCGGCGTTCCTCAATCATTCCGGCACAACTCAGCCCTCCTGGCCCGGCCCCCCCATCATCCTCTCGGCTATAGAGAAGTTTCACCTTGTCTTTATTATTTTCGTCTTAATTTCAATGTCCATGTCTAGCTAAGCCCTTTATTCGGGCTAGGGTTTCGAATATTGTGACGATTGTTTGAGACTTTGTTCTTAATGCTAAATTCATGTTTTACTAATTCTCGTGCATATATCCATGAATTATTGCTAGTCTAGGTGGAAGCTTTGTCGCAAAACCTAGTTGAACAATAATTCTATCTTTATTATCTATCTAATACTTTGTCGTTTGGATAGATAGCATATCTAGGTTAGATAGCACCTTTGTCGGATTGTTTAACTTGGAAGGGAATTAGAATCCTAACACCTTTGTCGTGTTAGGTTGTGGAATAACACCTTTGTCGGGTTATTTGTGAAGTCACCTTTGTCGGGACGACCACACTTAGAAACGTTGATTTAGATTATTAGTAGTCAAGGATAACAAGTCACAATTAAAAACCCTAGTCTGAATATTCCCTCTCTGATAGACATCTTTCATTTATTTCCTATTTTCGCACTTATTTCCTAAATTGCTCACATCCAACTGTCTTTCCTTTCTTAGAACAATAAGTAACCATCTAGCTCCCTAGGGTTCGACCCTTGCTTGCCACTGTACTAACCCACAGTCCAGAGTAAGGTAAATTTAAATTTAAATTTGCAGGTACCGACGACGACCTGTCAAATTTTGGCGTCGTTGCCGGTACCACGGTGAAATTGTTCTTACTCAGTTTCTAAATTTTGTTTATTTCCTTTCTTTTAGTTTCCTAGTTCGTGCACCACTACTCGTGTGCCATGGCTCATGCAGGTAATTAGATCTATGAAGACGAAGGCCACTACGAAGAGGACCCACCCATCCACAACAATGCAGACCCACCACCCGTGATCTACGAGGACCCGGAGCAGCTAGTCCGGGCCCGGAACCAAGCCAACCGAGAAGCGGCCTGATTGAATCAGGGAGCGCCCGAAGCACAGGAAGGGGCAGGCCCGAGACCACCGGTCCCGGCTCAGCAGCAGGCCCCGGCCAGACAGCATGGCCCGAAATGGTACCCGGCGTAACAAGTCCCAGCCCGACAGCAAATCAGGCATCCCAGACAGCCGGTGTTTGACGATGAGTACGACAAAGAGTACGATGATCAAGAGCCATCCATGGGAGAGCTCTCGCCCCCCAGCTTCAGAGACCAATCTGGGTGCATCTACGAAGGGCCGGACATCGCAACTATAGCCATCAACACGGCGGTTGTTCACCACCTACCTAAATTCTCGGGGATCAAAGGAGAATCAACCATATCGCATCTGCAGCGCTATCACGGCAGCTGCCAAAACCTCAAGCCATACGGAGTCGAAGTGGACGATTTTAAATTAAAAGAATTCTATTTTTCACTTACAGACTCTGCCACTGATTGGTTTCTATCTTTGTCCTCAGGTAGCATATACACATGGGACCAGATGCAGAGGAAGTTTCTCAACAAGTACTACCCAGCAGGCAGAGTAATTCAGGTCTGAAGGCAGTTGCAAGAGCTCAGACAAGGACCCAATGAGATCGTGTATGAGTACGTGGAGAAATTCAACGCCCTGGAGCAGAGCTGCTGCAACCTTGGGCTACCAGAGAAGCTGCTAGTGGAGTATATGCTAGACGGACTGAGGCGACTGGACAGGAAGCTACTAGATGCCTCGGCTGGGGGAAACCTCATGAACTTGTCCCCAACCGGGGTACGACGCAAGATCATGGCGGTGGCCGA
Organism: Rhodiola kirilowii; assembly: GCA_033675215.1. Lineage (NCBI taxonomy): Eukaryota > Viridiplantae > Streptophyta > Magnoliopsida > Saxifragales > Crassulaceae > Rhodiola > Rhodiola kirilowii. The sequence continues at coordinate 30,958,430 of CM066194.1, read as the reverse complement.
GAGCGAACGGTTCCAGGATGAGTCTAACAAAGAAGAAGAGTACAGTCGAACCAGGAACGTGTCGAAAGTTGAGCCCCCATCCAATGCAATGGCCGAAGAGATCAGACAACTCAAGGAGATGATGCAGCAAGTGATCAGAAGGCAGCCGGTCCAGGTCAAGCCGTGCGGTTTCTGTGCCGCCACGGATCACAAAACAGACGAGTGCCCAACCATAGTAGAGGATGACCAGGCCGGGCCGCACTGGAGGAATAACTAGGCCGGGCCAGTCCGACAATATGGATCGACTGGAAATGGGCAAGGACCAAACGGGCCGCACTGGAGGAATAACAATTAGAATAACCACTCCCAGAGAGAGCCAGCACAGCAATCCGCACCTCACCAGACCCAACCGTACTACAAGCCTCTGTTTTGCCAGCAGCAGGGACAGAATGGGCCGAATCAGTATCAGCAGAGTCGCAATCAGTTATGCCCGAATCAGCATAGCTCGAGAAAATCCTTGGAGGATGTCATGAAGGACTTGGCCACATCAGTCCATCAGTTCCAAGCCAAAACCGACGGGGCCATTGCCGATCTGTCCAAACAAATGTCCCAGATTGCCACCACAGTCTCGAAACTCAAGAATGACCCAGGGAGACTGCCATCACAAACCATTCAGAATCCAAGAGGGAATGTAAGCATGATGGAAGCAGTGGACGTGGACGCGACACTAAAGGAGTCTACTTATTGGGTGAACAAGATGCTCGAGACGAAGGTGAGGGGTAGCGAGGAAGAGCCTAGTTCAGATTGCACTGAGCCCATTGAAGACCTCGGCCCGCTGGCGACTGAAGAAGAGCCGACCGAGACTCTCGGACGGACGTGTTCAAATCTACCCGGCCAGACCCGGTCCTCACGGCTGAAAATTTTGAAACTAATGTTTCCTCGTATTCTATGCAGGTGATTGCTCCTGAAGGCCATGTAACCCACAAGGACGAGCTAGAAGGCAGATTGGAGCCAAGGCCTAAGCAGAACGACCTGATAATGGAGCACCCCCTCGTTACAAGCCATGAGTCACCAAGAAAGAGTAAGGACCCAGGCGCCTTCACAGTCACCTGTGGTATCGGTAAGGCTCAGATACATAACCGTTTAATTGATTTGGGAGCAGCCGTTAATGTTATGCCATATTCCTTGTATTGCTCATTGAAACTTGGCTCGTTAAAACCATCTAACTGTTAATTGAACTAGGGGATAAATCGTGTACTCGGCCTGATGGTTTGCTTGAAAACTTAACACTCCGAGTAGGAGATCTTGTTGTTCCTGCAGATTTTTTTGTCTTGCAGATGGGAGATGCTAGAAATGATGATCCTCCAGCACTTATCTTGGGACGACCATTCCTCTTCACCACCAAGACCAAGATTGACATGGGCACAGGCTTGTTGTCGCTTGCATTCGGTGGCAAGACATTAGATTTCTACATCTATGGGGATGATGACCGTCCATGCGCGAGGAAACCGCCGGACATATTGCACACATCTAATCTTAGTGCCCTAGTTCTTGAGCTACCAGAAGAGACCGTGCATACGAATGGACCAGTAGCTATGAACAAGATGTCCTCACCAACTCGGGAGTATGTGAAGGCGAACCCGCCTGACCGATGGAGAGCAGATCCAAGCAAATCATTACACGGTGGCCTTGCGCAGATTGAAGGAGTTGCAGGAGCAAGGTTTGACCTCACACGCCCATGGGATCCTAACTTGTGATCCCTAGGATGAGGTACCGTCGAGCCAACGACGTAAAACAAAGGCGCTCGCCAGGAGGCAGCCCGGCATTCTTTCGTTTTTCTTAGTTTTAGTGTCGTTTATGTTTATTTGAGTCTTGAGTCATATTCATCACATTGTACTTGGGAAAGAAGATGATTTCATGCAGGGGACAGATGCGAACGCATGAGGAGACTGTGCGAGCGCACACGGCTGGGAATTCAACCGCATGCAAGCACACAAGGCCATCCGAGATGTTTGCGTAAGACTGCTATCCATCGAGGGTAGTTTCACACCTTGAATAAATTGTGTCGAGAAAAATAAGCTTTTGAGGATTCTGTCACCAAGACTTACGAGTCTAAGGAGATTTGTTTTTAAGTGAGACCGTTTGTGACTCCACCAATTTCCTGGGTATCCTTTATTTGTCTTAATTTCTTTGACATAGTCCTTTCATTTTGTGACGAACTCACGTTGCGATACAAGTTTCTACCAAAGGAAGGTAGGCGCAATGGTGCTCTTCGAGGACTCAAAGGAGAATGGTCAGCTGTTTCTGAACATCACGCATTGCACGAGGGAAGTGCCTGTCCAACCTTACTCTCTTCTTATTTCCCAATTGTTTGTTTGCATGCATAGTCGTGTCTCTGAACTTTATATGTGTCGTAAGGACACGTCAGTTCAAAAGTGTGGGGTGGGAGTGTCCGTCATCGAGTCAGCACGTTTACTTTCCTGCACCTGCATAGAGTCAACATGTTTCCCGAAATTTTTAAATTTTTTTTACATGTTTCTTCTCTATTTCCTAGATTTGCGGTATTGAATGATGATGATGCGAAATAGATAGACCCAATTACATGCATGTCTTTGGTGAAATTAGAATTGTGCGATTACATGCGAACTTAACCCATTACGTGCCTTTGTAAGTTGAGATAAACAGGGATGTGGAGTTGATAGAAACGTCCTAGAGAGACTTGATAGAGCATTCAAAGGATCGAATTCAAGCTATATGGTTATGTGGATTTCGTGGAGGCTAGCACTTCGAGACGACATGGTTAAGAGTCTGCTCCGCCACTGTAGTCTTTATGCGGTTCGGTGGGACGGGAATACATCACACCGTCCAAACTCTAGTCCAAGTAGCCGGGAAAATAGACGAACGACCCTCGGCTTGACTCGCGTCAAAAGGACGAGGATGAGTGAGAGCAAGTAGGTACGAGCAGCCACAATCCGTAGCAAAAGAGACAAATTCATTCCATTGTGAAGTTTTACACCGCAACAAAAGTGAAGTACCCCAATGATACATCAAACCGAATCACTACAAGCTGTCCGAAAAGAACTCAAACACCGTAAAGCTCGAATCAATCACGTGCAAGAGAAAGCAATGAAGTGTAACCATATGGCAAGAGCTCGGCCCCGAGGGTGCAGTTCATGGGTCTAAAAAGGACTATCTCCCGAGACATCCGAATTGATTTGCATCTCGGCCCAAAGGTAACACTTATCATTATTTCCATGTTTGAGCACAAGGCTTTTAGTAACGAGTATGCATGGAAAGGTGAAATCTAGAGTAGCCGAGTCATATACATGTAGCAATATCTAGGATGCCGAAGCTTTGTGAAGTTTACAGTTTATTTTCCTCTTATGACCTAGTCCAAGTTCGGGACGAACAAGTTTAAGTGTGGGGTGGTTTGATGAGCCGTATTTATACGACTCATCAAGTCATCAAATCCCACCAATTCCAGCACTTTATTTTGCAAACAGTGACTTCTTAGTGTTGTTTTGCATTTCAGGATATTTGGAAGCTCTAGGAGGAATCACACTCAAAAGATGGTATTTGGAGCCAAAAACATCACAAGGAGTTCTAGACCGGCTTTTACACAAGTTAAAGGAGGAACGCCCGAAGAAAGCAAGGCCGGCCCAAGCCGGGTCCGAATCCACAATTTCGGCTCGTGAACAGTAATTTCCGGCGCGAACAGTGTTTTGGGCCGTGAACAGTAATTTCCGGCATGAACAGTATTTTTGGGCATTGAACAGTACTTCGGGTCGTGAACAGTACTTCAGGCCGTGAACAGTAACTTCGAGAAATTTCCTAATTTCACCCACGCTTCTGGAACCTTCTGGAAGACTTGCTAATCAAGTAAACTTACTAGTTAAGTTTGCTTAAAGATCAAGCAAAGATAATCTTAGGAAATATCTCCTAAATCTACTTGGATTTGACCTAATTTCGGGCCGACTACTTTGGAAACTTTCGAAGCCTCTCTACTCTATAAATAGAGCCTCAAGTCAAGAGAGAAAATCATCCCTCAACACTTGAAGCAATTCACAGCTCGAGCTCTCCTCCTCTCGTCCAAAGTCCTCTCGGCCGAATTCATCCCGGCGTTCCTCAATCATTCCGGCACAACTCAGCCCTCTTGGCTCGGCCCCCATCATCCTCTCGGCTATAGAGAAGTTTCACCTTGTCTTTATTATTTTCGTCTTAATTTCAATGTCCATGTCTAGCTAAGCCCTTTATTCGGGATAGGGTTTCGAATATTGTGACGATTGTTTGAGACTTTGTTCTTAATGCTAAATTCATGTTTTACTAATTCTCGTGCATATATCCGTGAATTATTGCTAGTCTAGGTGGAAGCTTTGTCGCAAAACCTAGTTGCACAATAATTCTATCTTTATTATCTATCTAATACTTTGTCGTTTGGATAGATAGCACATCTAGGTTAGATAGCACCTTTGTCGGGTTGTTTAACTTGGAAGGGAATTAGAATCCTAACACCTGTGTCGGGTTAGGTTGTGGAATAACACCTTTGTCGGGTTATTTGGGAAGTCACCTTTGTCGGGACGACCACACTTAGAAACGTTGATTTAGATTATTAGTAGTCAAGGATAACAAGTCACAATTAGAAACCCTAGTCCGAATATTCCCTCTCTGATAGAGATCTTTCGTTTATTTCTTATTTTCGCACTTATTTCCTAAATTGCTCACAACCAACTGTCTTTCCTTTCTCAGAACAATAAGTAACCATCTAGCTCCCTAGGGTTCGACCCTTGCTTGCCACTGTACTAACCCACAGTCCAGAGTAAGGTAAATTTAAATTTAAATTTGCAGGTACCGACGACGACCTGTCAAGGAGTCTTCATCAGTTTCACTGGCACTTTCATCAGCGGCTTCATCTTCATCATTGCTAAGATATCTCAGCGCACACACCAATTGATTGATTCTTTTTCTTTGCTCCAGTTCTGCTTCCAATATGATCTCCAGTTCCTTCAGCATTCTTTCTCTTTCAGCGCGGAGCATGTTCTCGCCAACAACAGTTCTCCTCATTGAATATTTAGGGACGTCTGTCCTCTTTAGTCTGGGGTCTTTCAGTTCATTGACATGCTGACCCTTAAACAACTTGTGGTCAATAGTTAACTTCTGTGGTGCTCTTGAAAGGCTGTCCTTGGATGTCTTCAGCTCTGGATGTTGATTAATGATGAGCTCATAGATGAGGGAAGGAAACACAATCAGGTGCAGAGATTTGGTGGAGGTGGCATGCTCAGCAATCTGTTGGAACATAAGTCTGCCCATGTTGAAGAGCATTCGATTCCCAATTTGATAGAGCAGCTGCCCCATACCCTTGCTGACTGTGGTTCGGTGAGAGGTCCGCTTCCAGTTCACAATTGCGACGAAGAAGAGCATTGAATAAAAAGTAGCCAGGTCTGCCACAGGAAGGGAGCTGTCTGCCCAGAAGGGGTATGAACCAGACGTTAGACACTTGGCAATCTTGTCAAAATCGCTTTCCTCCTCATCCATAGCCGGATCATTCATTGCATAGTAGACGTTGAAGAATTCAGGATCAAGGACGACCTTCTTTCCTCGCACAAACATCACTCCATAGTCTTTGTCGCCAATGATGCCAAACTGTTTTGGCAAATTTGCAATGGTCTCTCGTACCAACTGCTCATTGAACGGCTTACTCCTTGTCAGCGTCCAGTATAGATCTATCTCTTTCAACAGATGTACAACCTCCTTTCCCATGTATCGCTTTTCATCAAGCAGTCTTTCTGGAAAAAATTTACTCTTTTGAATAGCCTTCCATTTGTCAGCACCGTCTCGGCTAGCAAACCATACCCCACCTTTTGCGATGCCTACTGGCACCCCACATGAAACATAGGATGGAACACCTCGCTTCCTTTTCTTCGATAACCTAGCTCCTCATGCTGCTGGGTTTTCTCCATCCTTCTTTTTGTGAACCTTAGGTGAGGATTTCTGAATGAACACCTTCTTCTTTGGTCTCTTCTTTTTTGCTTTCTTGAGCTTTGATAGAGGAACTGCGTCAAGATCAGCCTCCTGTGTAACATTAGTAACAGGCTCCTCTTGTTCTATTTCAGCCATCTCTACTTCTTGTTCAACAGACTTCTTCAGTTCCGTCTGAGCCTTAGCTTCCGTAGGTTCTTGCTCACCCACATTCTCTGTCTCTGTCCTTTTGACGGATACATCTCCTTCTTTAGCCACTACTGTCTTTGTACTCTTTTTAGAATTTTTGCCTTCTTGATCTAGGTCCTTCCTTCTGCAGATCTTGCGTAACTTCATCAATCTCTTATACATGCCATCAAGCTCATCATTTTTCTCAGAAGGATCTGATTCTTCTGATGTGTCACCTTCCAGTTGTTGTTGTTTCTGATCATCTGTCTCCTTAAGAGCAACTTCAACTCGTGACTTTTTCATTTTCTTCACCACCTTATTACTTTCTGATGTGGTGTCTTCCTCAGACTCTTCACCCAACACTAATTTTCTTTTTCCAGAACTCTCCACAAGCTTTTCATTCCCAGAGTCTGATGTGGTGGTCATCCACTCTCTGACAACACTGATCTTTCCTGCATATTTCCTGGGAGTATCACTTATGCGCACTACAACTTTCCTGCGTAACCCCTTCTTTGGTAGCACAAATCCAGTTGCATGCAATTTAGCTTTCAACGCATTCTTCCTATTTGTAGTTTCAGACTCAGCCATGCTAGTTCCTGCTTCTTTCAACAAGTCAGTTCTGTTGTCAACATTCTCAACCCTTCTAGCTTCACCTTCTTTCACAACCTCAGGCACACTTCTTTCAATAGCCTGTGGTTCAACTACAGAAGTATCCACTAATTTTTCTCCCTTTTCACGACCCGTTTCCTCCACACTCCTTCTTGATTTCATATTCACAGGAATAGATATAGAAATTAGAGTTTCGGAACTAGGGATTACCTCTTTTAATGGTAGTTATGCCATCGACTGGACTACCCTCAACGGTTGCTTACTTGCTTCAGTTTTTTTAGGGTTCGCTGTTGAAGTCTTTGAAGTCACTTCCATCTGTTTTGGCACATCATCCTCTTTTCCCTTCTTTTTGTCAACTCCAGTCTTAGGGTTTGTTGGTACTGTTGCCTCGTGCGACTTTGATTCAGTTGCTTTCTTTGATTTCTCACTTTCCATCGCATTCATCTTTTTATCCTTTAGCATCTTTGGTTTCACAGCCTTGGCGATCTTTGGATTTGCCGTCAAAAATTCTACAGAGACACCTTTGGGTGATACCTTAATTTCTTTCTTTGGTTCAGGCGAGGCCTTGACTGCGTTGTTGGTATTCTTTTGTGTATTCACCATCTTCGTTGATTTGTAGTCGCTTAAAGAAATTTTGAGAAGAATGTAGCTCTAGGGTTTCAGAAGCTTTGGTGAGAGCGAGCAGCTGTCGAACAAATTGATTTTCAAATATTTGGACCTCTCAACTTCCCAAAACTGACTTGCGTATACTCATAAGATATTTGTCCAATCACCTCTCTCCTCTTAACGACTCATAAATCTACGAGATAATTTTTGAATTTAGAACTTTAATTGCAGCCCCGTACCATCTGTTCCAGCTCTCCTTCTTGATAGGTTAGTCCAACTAATTTGCTAGAGTTCTGTTCTTAACTGAACTCTGCCTGGAACATTTAGTTATTGACAACACATAAGCCCAGAAAGGATCTAAGTGTCTTGAACTGAGTAGCATCCCGTTGCTTGGTGAAGATGTCAGCTGGTTGCTTATCTGTTGTCACATGCTTCAACGTAATTGCCTTCTTCTCCACTAGCTCTCTGATGAAGTGGTGTCTGATGTCAATGTGCTTTGTTCCGGGGTACTATACCGAGTTCTTGGATGTGTTTATGGCGCTCATATGGTCACAGTACATAGTCATCTCTTTCTGTTCCACTATGTGTTCAGATAACATCTACTTCATACATAAGATCTGAGCGCAGTCACTTCCAGCAGCAATGAAAAAGTGATCAGCATCATTCTTAGCCAAGTGCGTAGCAGTTGGAGTTCTTTTCTGACTTTCCTTCTTCAGAACGGCATTCTTGCTTAATGAGATGAAAATGCCATCATCCTTCTGTTCAACGTGGAGTCCAAGCCAATATATCATCACTCCTACCATGCTCATTTTTAGCTCCGTTTGCATCCTTTCCATAAACTGGTGCTTCTGTGTACTGGACCCAAACACTATATCGTCAACATAGATATGTACCATAATCTCTGACCTCGTGTGCTTGTCGAACAGAGTCAACAGAGTGTTATCTACTCCCCTCGCACATAGCCATCGTCGTTAAGGAATGTCGTGAACCACTCATACCATGCTTAGGGCGCCTATGTAAGTTCGTCCATAGTCTTCTGCAGACCGCAACTGTGCGCAGAATGATGTAAATTGCACACATCACTTATGGTGAACTCTCCTAGTGCCACCTGTATACCCGCGTCATCAATAAGTGCTTTGTTCACATTCTTCGGCACTAAGGTGGACAGAAGGCAAGAGTGGGTGGCCAGTTCTCGATAGTTGATCTCCTTCCCTTGACGCTTCATCCCTTCAGATGGACCTCCAATAACTTCAGAGATCAGATGACGTTTGGCAAGTGTTTCAGACGATGTCCTACCTCTATCTTCATCATCTGCCAAACCTGATTTCATGACAACTTCGTCCTTCACCTCTGCATTAGAAGACATCACAGCTGTGCCTCCCAACTTCACTTCATCCGTTAGGCTCGTCAGACAGACAGAGTTAGCAACTGTTTCATCAGTGCCTAGAACATAGCTTTTGTTTGTTGACCTGCTTCCTTCAATAATTGTGTTTCCATTCTTATTAAGCACTTGACAGGAATTACGAGTGAATTTGACATATTATCCTCCATCACATAATTGACTAATGCTAATCAGATTCACCTTCAATCCATCAACCAGGAGGATGTCCTCGAGGTCAGGTAGATCCGGAACCTTCAATGTCCCACACCCGATCACCTGGCCCTTCCCACCATATCCAAAGGTGACACTCTGACTCTTGCAAACATATTTAACATTAATGAGATGTTCAGGATTACCTGTCATGTGAGCTGAGCATCCACTGTCGAAGTACCATCGGTCCTTCTTCATGTGACTGGATGAGCTAGAGGCTGCTAAACAAACTTCCTCCATAGTTTTTGGTCTCTAGACTTGTCTAGGGGTGACTCTGGACTCCATTGCCTTTCGCTCAGCTAGAAAGATATGATACCTTGATTTGATGTGTCCCATCTTATAGCAGTATGAACATGTACGATTGTCTCTCCTCCATTCAAAGCCAAGTCTGCCATGGTTGGCCATGATTTGCTTCTTTCCTTGATTTCAAACCCGTCTCTCAGGGTAGTGGTCCACTCTCTTATCAGGTCTGTATGCAGGTTTTGGGTTTCCTTTAACAAACGTTGTTTTTCCTGAGTTACTTTCACCACTGAAACCAAGGCTTCTGTGTCCATCTCCAGTTCTTTGAGACTTGAGTATGGCATCCAGATCTTTTGAACCAGAGTTCAACATCTTTACTGATCTCTTGAACTGGCTGAATTCCTTCATAGTGATCGCATGGCTTCTTCTCTCCGATTCCATCTATAGTTCCAATGCTTCCACTTTGTTCAAGATATGAACCTCTTTGCAACTGAGGTCAGTATTTTTCTTTCTCATCTCCATCATGCCTCTAGGATGTATTTCCCTGTTTTTCTCCATCTCAACTTTTAGAGAGGACACATCGCCTAGGACTTCCACTTTTTGTGCGAGCAGAGATGATTTTTCCTGATTCATTTCGATCATTTGGTTCTTTAGGGAGGTGACTTCATCTGGGAGTTCAACCTTCTGAGCAACCACAACTTCAACCTCCTATCATATCTTGTCTTTTTCTTCAGTCAAGCTGGTCACAGTTTCTGTAAGTTTTTTTTTCAGATCAATCACCATCAGCCACTTCTCATACAGCTCTTTGTATGTTTTGGCCAAGGTCTCCTGAGTGATTTCATCATCATCACTATCTGAGGTGTCGTCAACAGTGTGTTCAGATATTGCACTGGAGTACTTACTTTCACTTGACTCACAACTATCTTTAATAGTAACGACGAATGCAACGAAGTTGGTAGTCTCATCCTCTTCTTCCTCATCGTCAAGCTCACTGTCACTCGGATTTACAGCTAGTGCCTTCTTCTTTTTGAGTGTGTTGGCGCATTCAGCTTGGATGTGACCATATCCTCTGCATTCTCGATACTGAATTTCTTTCCCTTTGTCACTGAAGTACTCCTGCCTGTCTTCACCTGTCTTTGCTTTTCCTTTCTTCCAGTTTTGAAAGTTGTTAGACGATGACTGACCTAGTTTTGATCCACGTCTGTTAATCTTCCTCACCATTTTGCCAAAGTTCTGTGCCATTATAGCCAACTATTTAGTCGAGTAGCCGGACTCGTATTTTTCTTCAGATACTTCTATTTTTAGGGCAATTCCCTTGCCTCATCTGGGTTGAACATCTTGCAGTTGATTCATCTCGTATGTTCTCAGTCATCCCATGAGGTCTTCCAGCTTCAGTTTAGAGATATCATGCATTTCTTCAATTGCAGTTACCTTCATGGCAAACCTCGGAGGGAGCGATCTCAGTACCTTGCTGGCAATTCTGTTCTCTTCAATGGGTTTTCCCAAGGCTGCAGCTTTGTTAGACAGATCTAGAACTCTTGCATTGAACTCGGCAATGGTTTCTTCTTCCTTCATCTTCAGATCCTCAAATTTTTAACTCAACATTCGCGAGTTTCTTACTTAGTCTGTACCTTTATAGGCTGTCATGAGAATATCCCATGTTTCCTTAGCAATTTCACAGTTACCAATCAGTTTGAACACATTCCCATCCACTCCAGAGAAAATTCCATTCATGGCCTTTGCGTTTCCCACATATGCTTTTTCATCTGCATCTGTCCCTAAGGCATCAGGTTTGACTACCGTAACTCCTTTAATGTTGGCCATCATAGGCTGTGTCCAACCAATCAAGACAGCTCTCCAAGCTTTTTCATCTAGAGATTTCAGAAAGGCTTTCATCTTAGACTTCCAGTAGCCATAGTTTGGCCCTTCAAGCATCGGTGGTCAGTTAGTGCTTTGTCCTTCCTTCAAACTCATCTTGAACAGTCTCCAAATCACACTCTGTATATTGAGTTTCAGCTCTGATACCAATTGAAATATTATTTTTTATTTAAGATTGAGACCAAGGTGGTGTTCGAACCGAGTCTCGAACACTTATCAAACAGTCACCAAGACAGAACAATGCAGAGACATGCAAAGTGATACCCAGTTCGGCAACAGCCTACTCTGGGGGACTTCCCACACCGTAAAGGGTAACAAATCTTTATTGAAAAGTTTAGAGCTACAGATGGTCTTACACTTACTATCTCCCGAATGTAATCGCCTAGCCTCTAACACTTCTTCTTTCAGATTCGCGATCTCGGCTCCCCCTCGATCCTCTATGGGTAGGACGAGACTCCCTCCCGACCTAGTCTAGGACCTTTCCCGAAGTCCAGTCGCCTTCTCCCGAATGCGCATAGTGATGATCACCGTGTGCGTGTACTTGGTTGTTTAGCAAGAACAGTATGATCAACACACTGAGCGGACTGCTTCTTCGCCATTGATTCTCCGATGTGGAAATATCAACTAGCCGTCGCTCCTCCTCTACTCAAGATCACTCTCGTGTTTTCTATTTCTCCAAAAGCGATGCTGATCAAGGAAACTCTAGCTTATATTTATAGTACACGGCTGGTTCCTAAATCAGTTAGGATATTCAAACTCGAGTATTTAGGAAATATTTCCTAAATATTCTCAAGCTTCCAAATCTTCTATCTTCAAGTATCTTTTGAATATCTTCTTGATAATCTTGGCATCTTGATAATATATCTCGAATATCTAGCCAACCATTCTGATTTTCAACCGCCTTAAATCTATAACTGACTCCAATCAGGATATCTTCGGCATTTAGGAAATTGCCACATTAGGAAACTCCTTATCTTCAGTTCTGCGCTGTATGAGGGTTCCAGATTGTGATTGAACATTTCTTGGCCTGTGCTTGAACACTCTGAAGAAGTGTTGCCAAACCCATGCCATACGATTGGAACATCAAGGTGTATGAGTGGTTGGTATCAGCGAGTAGTACAGCCAATATCCGAGAATGTTAGCTGCTATTCTTGCTGTTCAAGGTAACGCTAATATGAGGTATTGGCCGTTGACAACTTGACATTTATGCAAGATAAGCCTTCATGGGTTATTATTGGTTTATCATATACTTAGCCTTGATGTCGGTTTACTTTTTTTTTTTTTTTTTTTTTTTTTTTTTTATGATGTCGGTTTACTTAAAAACATTTGACAAGGGTATGTTCTGTTGAGCTTAAATTCATTTTTTCTTGTTCTGTTGAGCTTAAATTTTTTTCTGCTTAAGTGCAATAAAGTTAAATTAAATTCGATACAGTTTTTTTTAATCCAAAGACTATTATTTATTATTTTTGAAACAAGACAAGTAAGAAACACACCTCTGACCGACACAGCAGTCATCAAAGGAGTGCTTTCAGTTTAAATTCAATAAAGTTAAATAAAATTCAGTATAGTTAAATAAATTTTTTTCTTTCAGTTTTCAATATTGCTGTTAACGTTGATCTCAATCTATATTCAATACCTTTATAAAGTTACACAAAATTAATTTAAATTCAGTACAGTTAAATTAAATTCAGTAAAGTTAAGTTCAATAAAGTTAAACAAATTCCAGTTTAAGTTTTTTCAGCTCAAGAAGACCTCCAAAGTCACGAGAAATAGTTAGCAGAAAATTCTTAAACAATGCAAGAAAAACAGCAGGAAAGCAAGTAAATGGAAGCTGAAACCCATTTTGAGACATGGAACCAACTAGTTAGTTCCGCCAAGAACACCTTTGAGTTTCTTGATCTGGGCAATATCTAGGAATGTGGTCTTGGCAACTAAGGTGGTGGGTAAGTCGTTGGCGAAAAGAGCAAAGTCGAGGATTTGAAGTCCCGGGTCTGAGCTGCTGAAGATGACAAAAGCTACGGCCGGTATCCCGGCTGCATTGATCTGGTAATGGAGCAGGCCTTGTGGGAATACCATGATGTCTCCTTTTTTCAGCGTCTTGGAGTAAACAACATTTGCTGAGGAAATGAAGGCAGCTTTTATGTAACCTTGGGTGACAACAAGGACCTCATTTGCTCCCGGGTGAGTGTGCATTGGGATGACACCGCCCGGGGCCAAGTCCAGGCGAGCAGAGGATATCCCTAGGCCATTGACTCCAGGAAATTGAGATGCGAATGCTGGGGTTACAGCGGCCTTTATGATGTTAGTGGTGTTTCCAGCCTTAGTAAGGCCGGAGAACACGAAGTCATCTGCAGTTACATCTACTACTTTCTTGCAGGGAAAGCCTGCAGGACTTTGCGGTGACTTGAGGTCCCCGACACAGAAGTCTTGGACAGTGGCGTCGGTACTGAGAGCCAAGAAGGATACGAAGAATAGAATGATGACATGCATTTTGTTCTGTGTTCTGATATATTCCTAAGGTGACTTCACTGGCTTTATAAAGAGAGGAGTGAGCTCAGACCATCCTTGTAGAAGCTATCTTATTCTTATCCGAAGTTTCGACAATCCGATGGGGAAGGGATGAATGAGAGCCACTGGCTTGAATTCTCTTCTTGTGAAGACATGGTGGCCAAAAATACAAGGTGGTCCTTTTTGTTTTTGCTTGCAGAAGAATACAAGGTGGTCCTTTTTCTCTCGCACATGTTAAGGCATGAAACTAAACTATCCAAAAATATCTCATGGCCATTTCAGTGTCACCAAGAGATGCTGCATATTGGCACAACCATGATCGGGGATTGAGGGTCACACCTAGGTAAGACATCAAAGACAATTTTAAGCTACCAAGGGCATTCAGCATGATACATACAAGACTTTCAAACTGGTTTCAGTTAAGGTTAAGGTGTTTATGGAATTAATTGGAGATTCAAATGGCAGAAAGTAAGGTAGAGATGTGAATTTTTTGGTCGAGGACATCACATGGTGGGAAAGAGAAGAAAGCTAAGCGCGAGACACCTGCTTCTAACCCAGTGAGAGTTTTTTTGATTCTGTTTGTCCGATGTCATTCTTATAGAAAAGATAAGAACGACATCAAAGAATGATCGGAGAAGGTGATCGGTGATCCGTGATCAAGCTTTTCTAACCTAGCCTTTTGAATTAATTAAAACAAAAGGCGCAAAAGTCTATTATAACAGACTTTTGCAAGTTTACAAGATGTACACTAGGGACCCCTGACTTAAGCCTATATACAAACTTAACTATTTATAATTGCAAAGATGCCCCAGCCGATCGGCTGGCGACAGACCAAAACTTAGCCGATCGGTTGGCGACTGACCAAAACTCAGCCGGTCGGCTGATTATTCCTTAACAGACTCCTTAACACCCCCCTCAAGCTCGACGTGTGAAGCATGTTAAGCACGTTGAGCTTGCCACACATGTGTTCCAACTAATCAGCTGAGAGAGCCTTGGTTAAAAGATCTGCAGGTTGTTCAAGACTTGCCACAAAATGAGGACTGATGAAGGTTACCGGACCACATGACAGTCAAGTTCAACATGCTTCAATCTCTCATGAAAGATAGGGTTCCTTGCTATATGCATTGCTGCCATGTTGTCACAAAAGAGTGACACATGTGTGGGAACCTGAACTTGAAGATCGGCCAATATCCTTGTTAACCAAGACACGTCACAACAAGCATGTGCCATGGCTCTATATTCAGCCTCAGCAGATGATCTGCTGACAATGGCCTGCTTCTTGTTCTTCCAAGAGATGAGGGAATTGCCAAGGAGAACACAATAACCTGAGACAGACTTCCTTGTCAATGCACAGGAGCCCCAATCAGCATCACAAAAGGCTGAGAGCTGTAAGGCCTGATTGCTGGGATTGAAAACACCATGAGCTGGAGAACCTTCAAGATATCTGAGAACCTTGTGAGCAGTAGTAAGATGATCCTCATTACGTTCATGAATGAACTGGCTGAGGATATGAACAGAATATGCAAGATCTGGCCTTATGTTTGTGAGATAAATGAGCTGTCCAACCAGTCTTCTATAGGGAGCTGGATCAGGTAATATAGGAGCTGTGGAGAGACTCAGCTTGTGCTTAGTGTCCATGGGAATCTGGGATGGCTTGCAAACAAGTAGGCCAGCCTCTGAAATAAGATCTAAGGCATATTTCCTGTGATTGCGAAACATGCCCTCATCTGATCTGGCTGCCTCAAAACCAAGAAAATATCTCAGTTGTCCAAGGTCTTTTATATTTAAATGATCATGAATAAACTCCTTAACAGCTTGAATGAGTGAGGAAAAAGAACCAGTGATGATCACATAATCCACATAAACAAGAAGAGCTAGAAAAACTCCATCTTTGTTATATGTAAAAAGGGAGTAGTCATTATAACTTTGTGTGAACCCAAAGGTTATAAGAGCATCACTAAACCTGGAGAACCACTGCCTGGGGTCTTGCTTCAGGCCATAAAGACTTTTGAGTAATCTACAGACTTTACCTTGTGCCCTCTCTTCTTTGTAAAAACTAGGAGGAAAGAAGAGGTGATATGATCAGTAGCACCACTATCAATGACCCAAGTATCCTAACTCACTTTAACAGTTGAGAGACAAGTGATACCGGACATTTGATCAGTGGAATGAGCTCTATTTTCTTCAAGAAACACCATTAGCTTGTTAAGTTGATCTTAAGTGATTTGCAAGGAACTAATTGGAACTGCTGATGGCTCAGAAGTACAAGCTTGCTTTTGATCATCTATTCCTGCAGTTGACAAGTCAGTAGCGACATTGTTAGCTACAGCCTTGGTGTTGCCTTTATTAGTTCCAGCTCCTCTAGTGAACCTGTAATCAGGAGGATAACCATGAAGCTTATAGCATGTTTCCTTGACATGGCCTGAAAGCTGACAATGAGTTTAGAACAAGGATCTCCTCCCTCTACCATGAGCAGAGTTTCTACCTGCAGAGTTTTTGTTTTGAGATTACCCTGACTGATCATTTTGTGACAGCTGAGTGCCTCCAACAGAAGACTGACCAACATATAAGGCTGACATCTCATACAATGGAGACTTCTTTGTTTTTCTTTGATTTTCTTCTTGAATAAGTTACTTGTAGCACTCTTTTAAAGATGGATAAGGCCTCATCTGCAGAATATTGGACCTTGTGGTAACATAAGATTCATTAAGGCGAACTAAGAACTTCATCCTCCTATCCCTCATTTTTTTATCAGCAGCACACCTAGATGCTTTACATCTCGAACCAAGTTCACATGCAATTTCTTCAGTGAGAGCATCCTTATCACCCCAACATTAAACCAACTTATTGTAATATTGAGCTATACTCTTATCATCTTGCATAAGCAAAGCAATTTCTTGTTGTATAGAGAAAATAGTAAAATCATTGGAACCTGAGAACCTTTCCTCTAAATCTTCCTTAGCATGCATACAGTTATTAGCATGAATAAAAGAAGATCCTATCTCCAGAGACACAGAATTGATCAACCAAGATAGGACTAGATTGTTACATTTGTCCCACCGAGCACCTTGATAAGCATCCGTAGGTCTAGGAAACTCACCTCGAACAAATCCAAGCTTCATTTTGATTCCAAGAGCCATCTCCATGGATTTGCGCCAGTTGAGGTAGTTCTTGTCACCTACCAAGGGCTGAGTAACCAGAAAAACTGTAACATTTTCATTGCTATTGACAAACAAAGGATCATCCGCAAGGCACGTGACAGTCGAAGTAGATGTAGAGGAAGGCGCAAAAGTAGTGTACGATGCCGAAATCGTAGCGGAAGTCGACATGATCGTAGTAAAAGTAAGCAACTAACACAACAATAAAATTGCAATTATTAAGCAAGAATCAATCGAGATCGAAACCATACATCTGGTACCATGTAGAAAAGATAAGATCGGCATCAAAGAATGATCGGAGAAGGTGATCAGAGATCAAGGATCAAAGATCGGAGATCAAGCTTTTCTAACCTAGCTTTTCGAATTAATTGAAACAAAAGGCGCAAAAGTCTATTATAAATAGACTTTTGTGAGTTTACAACATGTAGACTAGGGACCCCTAACCTAACCATATATACAGACTCAACTATTGATAATTACATAGACGCCTTAGCCGATCGGCTGGCGACTGACCAAAAATTCAGTCGGTTGGCTGATTATTCCTTAACAGACTCCTTAACAATACTGCTTATGTTACATGGCAAACTAGATGTGCTGTTAGTATGGTTTAGATTAGTTAGGAAGTAGTGTTGTAGTGGCATCTCATGTTGTGGTTGTTTTACTAATAGTGGTTACTTAGATTAGTGGATATTAACCGTAGGTCATCAAGTGTTATAAGTAGATGTGTTTTTCCTTAGAATGGACAAGCAATCAAGTAGTAAAATAGTCTATCTCTCATCTCAGTTTCTATCTCAACCCAACTCAACCCCATTTTGTCTATCTTCAACCACTACTACAGAAGAGAGATTAGGCAACGGTTCCAATATTTGAGTACGCAACGGTAGTTATTTACGCAACGGTTCTATAAACAACCGTTGCATACGGTATAACTTAGGCAATGGTTCTAACGAAACCGTTGCATAAGTGGTAATGTATGCAACGGTTTATCAGAACCGTTGCCTAAGTTATACCTTATGCAACGGTTGTTTAAAACCGTCGCATAAGTAATAACCGTATGCAACGGTTGTTTAAAACCGCCGCATAAGTTAGAACCGTATGCAACGGTTCTTTATATAACCGTTGCATATATCTATACCTTATGCGACGGTTTCGTTAGAACCGTCGCATAAACGCAAACCTAAAGTTAAAAAACACAAGTCTTCTGTGTTCTTTCCAATCCCGCTCGAAGTAATTTGTCCATATCCTCCGCTCGCCAGTCGAACTCCGTCGCTCTCACCGTCTCCGCGCCAGTCGGTCCGTCGCTCTCAGCCAAGTTCGTCGCCCCTCGTACCTCGTGTCACTGCCTCCGCTCCGCGACGTCAAACTCCCTCGCCCAGTCACTGCCTCCCTCCCTCGCTCAATTGAATCTGAACGAATTTCGGTTAGTTCCCAATATGCCAAATGGTTCATATTTGTCAGTCACTATACTAGTTTTATTGATTGCTTGTTTGTTGATTTGGCATTGTGAATAGCAAGAGGAATTTGCGTACTAGTTGTATTACTTGTTAGCCGAATAGCAAGAGGAATTTGCGTACTAGTTGTATTACTTGTTTGGATATATGAAGTTGTATTATAGCAACATGTTATTGCATTGATTTGTTCTCAATTTCTTACCGATATTCGTTCACTACTTGTAGTACTTGTTAGCCAAATAGCAAGAGGAATCTTCACTGTTCTACGCAAGCTTCTATTTTAAGGTAAATTGCCCGATTAAACTAATTTCCTACTTATGTTTCCATTCAAATTGGATACTTGATATTTCTTCGTTTACTAACTTGTTGTTGTTTATAACTTTATAGAGTCGACGCTGCATCCAACCTTTGGCTATTTTCTCCGAGAGATTCTACTCTAAGGTAAAATACACTATGTAACTCATTTACAACTTTTTTAATTGTTAGAGTGTGCTTCATGGAGTGGATTTATATGGTCTATTTCTACTAATAATTATATCAACCATAACAATATATCTTTCTAACTATGAGTATATAATGCTTTATGTAGTTATGATGAATCGAGATTGGGTATCCGGTAGTAGGTTAAGTGTACAGTACGACCAAGGGATTATAGATTTTTGTGCGTTTGCATCTTCGTATGCGTCCAGAAACAACATTGAACGTGTTTATTGTCCATGTATGGGTTGCTGGAATAACAAAAAGGTCAAACCCAAGAAATTACGGAAACACCTTTTGTTAAAGGGAATTGACCCACAGTACAAGTTTTGGTATATGCATGGCGAGGTTGAACCACAAAATGTTCAACCTCAGCCCGTTGAAAGTTTACCGGTGGATGATGATGATGATTGGGAGGAGGACAATATAATTGACATGGTCAACAATGTTGCCGATGATTTTATTGCTAGACCTCAAGTTTTGGAGTCATTGAGGAACGATTCAGAATTACCATTGTACGAAGGGTGCTCCAAATACACAAGGCTATCGGCAACTTTGAAAATATTCAACTTGAAAGCAAAAAATGGATGGAGTGATGTAAGTTTCACTGAATTGTTAACTCTGGTGAAAGATATGCTTCCAGAGGATAACACCCTACCTAACCATTGTTACGAGGGTAAAAAAGTTATGTGTCCGATGGGTATCGATTACGAGAAGATACATGCTTGTCCTAATGATTGTAAATTATATCGGAATTCCTATAAAGATATGGTTGAATTTCCGGTGTGCAAGTCTCCTCGTTATAAGTTAAACAAAGAACCAAAAAATGGTTCCAAAGGCACTCCTTCTAAAGTACTATGGTATCTTCCACCAATCCCCAGGTTTCAGAGATTGTTTGCTAGCTCGGAGGATTCTTATAATATGCGTTGGCATGCTGAGAAACGTGTTATTGATACGAAAATGCGTCATCCTGCTGATTCACTACAATGGGCAAAAGTAGATAACACATTCCCGACATTTGGAGCAGAGTGTAGAAATTTACGCATTGGCCTTTCTACTGATGGGGTGAATCCACATGGAAACCTCAGTACTCAGCATAGTACATGGCCTGTGATATTGGTTATCTACAATCTTCCTCCCAGGTTAACCATGAAGCGTAAGTATATGATGCTTTCTCTGTTGATATCGGGTCCGCGACAACCCGGAAATGATATTGATGTATACTTAGCTCCATTGATAGAAGATTTGAAGCTTTTATGGAACGAAGGAGTACGGACGTTTGACGCGTCAAGGCAGGAATATTTTAATATGCGTGCCATGCTAATGTGTACCATCAATGACTTCCCAGCTTATGGTAACTTATCGGGGTACAGTATTAAAGGGTACAAAGCTTGTCCAATTTGTGGGGAAGAGACACATGCACGCCATCTAAAGAATTGTCGAAAAATGGTTTACATGGGACATCGACGGTTTTTATCGAGGCATCATCCTTACATGCGGAAAAAGCTGCATTTAATGGTGAGACCGAACATGGAATAGAACCTCGACCGGCTTCTGGAGATGAAATACTTCAAAAAATTCAGAATATTACAAATCGATTTGGGAAGCCCAATGCACGCACTGAAGGTACTCCATGGAAGAAGCGATCAATATTTTTTGATCTCCCTTATTGGCATACACTTGACGTCAGACACTGCATTGATGTGATGCATGTTGAAAACAATATATGTGACAGTCTTATTGGTACTTTATTAAACATTCCCAGAAAAACAAAGGATGGATTGAAAGCTAGACTGGATATGTTGGATATGAACATTCGTACCAAATTAGCACCTCAAACTGAAGGAAAGCGTACATATTTGCCTCCATCATGCACAACTCTTTCTAAGAATGAAAAAACAATTTTGTGTGGATGTCTGAAAGGAGTTAAAGTTCCGTATGGGTATTCTTCGAATATTGCCAGCTTGGTTTCAATGAAGGATCTGCGGTTGAATGGATTAAAATCTCATGAGTATCATGTATTGATTCAACAGTTGTTGCCTATTGCAATTAGAGGTGTATTGTCTCCTAAAGTGAGATCCGCTGTACAAAGACTCTGTGCCATTTTTAGCTCTTTGTCTGCTAAGGTTGTTGATTCATCAGAGCTTGATAAACTACAAGACCATATTGTTGTTACACTATGCCAATTAGAGATGTTTTTTCCACCTAGCTTTTTTGATGTAATGGTGCATCTTACTGTTCATTTGGTGCGCGAGATTCGCATTCTTGGACCAGTTCATATGAGATGGATGTACCCTTTTGAGAGGTACATGAAGATTCTAAAGAGCTACGTGAGAAATAGACATCGTCCAGAAGGGTGTATAGTGGAAGGATACATAACTGAAGAGGCTGTCGAGTTTTGCACTAACTTTTTAGGAAATACAGCCGCAGTTGGGATTCCCAGGCCACGTCATATTGATCGATTTAATGGAAAGGGCATAAGTGGTCAGAAATATAAGAACCCATCATTTGATGAGTTGATGGTTGCTCATTTCTATGTATTACAACATATGCCTGATATCACGCCTTTCATAGAGCAGCACCTAGACATATTAAGGAGTGCATTCCCAAGAAAATCCGAGCAGTGGTTACAAAAAGAACATAGTCGGTCATTTTGTAACTGGCTGAGATGTAATGAGATTTTAAATAATCAGGCCAACTCTGAAGAAGAGTCTGATGACTTAGTAAAGTGGCTCCTGCCGGGTCCTACGCCAGCTGTATACTCGTGGAACGCTTACGACATTAACGGATTTTGTTTCCACACAAAAGCTCAAGATGACCAAACCGTTGTGCAAAATAGTGGTGTCACACTTGTTGCTGAAACCACTCTTGTTTCTAGTGCTAGAGATCAAAATCCAATATATGCTCCTATTAATTATTTTGGCCTCATCGAAGAAATATGGGAGTTGGATTACGTAAAGTTTTGAGTGCCTGTGTTTAAATGTAAATGGGTTAATAATTCGGCGGTTTGTACTGATGAATATGGAATGACGTTTGTGGATTTTTGAAGAGAAGGGTCCAAGGATGAGCCATTCATTATGGCCGAACAAGTGAGACAAGTATTTTACGTCAGTGACCCTGCTGATAACAACCATTTTGTTGTCCTCCACGGAAAACAACAACTAACCAGTGATGCATCTGAAGATCTAGTTGAGGAATGCATGCCCGTTTATACGATAGTTCCCGTGGAGAACGATGATAGTGAAGCTGATAATGAAATTCAACTACGAGAAGATCATGGAGAAGGAATATGGATTGATAAAGAAATTTAACTTGTGTATGTTATTTATTTATGACTTGTGTAGTTATTTATGACTTGTGTAGTTATTTATGACTTGTGTAGTTATTTATTTATGACTAGTGTACTTATTTATTTATTTCTGAGAATTAATTTCATGTTTACATGATCATGGCCATTTCACACAGCAGTAGTAGCAGCAGGGAGGATGACCATAATGACACTTCTGGTAAAGTTCCAAAGAAGAGAGGTCTTGTATATATGAGCAGATTCGTTAAGAGACACAAGGACGCTGGTACCAAGGCCACGGTTGAATGGGATAGAAGAGGGAATCCAATAGGGAAGGTTGGAGACAATTGGAGGAGCTACTTGGGAACGTTGGTTCGATGTCGTGTTCCTATCGTACACTCTGATTAGAGGAAGCTCCCTAAACATTTTAAAGACAATGTGTGGAGAGAGGCAACTGTAAGAGCTTGTTTAATTCTAACATTGTATTTGTTTTAAACATGGTAACTAACTTTTGTATTAATTAAAACTTGTTTTATATATTTTCAGGCAGTTTTTGATGGAGTCGAGGATCATAAAAATCAGGAGCTTAGCGCTGCGTGCAAGATGTGGAAACAATTTAAGTCACGCCTCGCACAAGATTACATCTACGGTGACGGAACAGATGAAGATGCTTTGAAAAAGTATTCGTACATTGACTCTGATCATTGGAAGACTTTTAAGGAGCAGAGGCTCTCCGAAGCTGCAAAGAAGTTAAGGGACACAAACAAGGATCTGGTAAAAAAAATGTATATCAGCACGTCTTGGGTCGAGGAGGATATAGAAAATTAGAAGAAGCAATGGCAAAAGAAAAAAGAGATGAGTTAATTTCTCAGGGGGCAATTCAAGAGGAACAAGCTTCTAATGTCTCTATAGAGAGGCATGATTTGTGGAAGAGGGGACGAATGAGAAAAACGGATGAGTTCGTCTCTGAGGCATCTCGAGGAGTAGCTACAAAGATTGTAAGTTCGTTATGTGTGGTTTAATAGCTAAGTTTTTTTAAATTATACACTAACTATTGGTAATTTTTTGAAATAATAGGATGATTTAGTGGATAAGGCCGCTCGAGGAGAATTTTCATCACAAGGCCGACGTGACATATTGACGGAGGCTATTGGCACGGATGAGCACCCTGGACGCACTCGTGGACTCGGGTCACACATTCCATGGAGGATTGGATTACCTAGCTCTAGCTCTTCGAGGGTGACACCCAGTGCTAGTGCTATTCGCAATATTCAGCCGTCTGACCGACAGAGTCAATACTGCTTCCACGGTGCTCCCACAGATACGGACCCTTGGAAGAGTATACCAAAGGTACTTGGAGATTTTTAAAGTCATTATTTCCTTACTGTTTGGTTTATATTTTTCTTACAAATGTAAACATCCGTTTGAATTATTTACGTTGACAGATTGGGCTAAGAAGCCTATTATATATCGAAGAGGGACTTAATAATGAGAGACGAGTAGTGGCTGTCGGTCGAGTCATGAACGGTCGTTTGCTACGTGCTATACCACTGCCCGATGAAATGGTGAAGGTGAAGGTCGATAGTTCTCTTGGTCAGATTAATGGACTACCCATTCCCCATGGAGAGAAATTAAAGACAACACGAGATGCAGAGGAGAAAGCAGACTTGGTTGGATGGCCGAAGCACTTGATTGAAATCAACCCAATGGTAATAATATCAACTATTTGAACCATCTTTCCATTATTTAATTTATCAAATTTTATATGAATTATTTACTAACATTCGAAATTCAGGAATATACCATGCGACTATACTACCACTTGCCACCGACCTCAAATGGTGAAGTAGAGAATTATTCCATCGACTGTCGATTTCTACACGACATGTACTCTAACTTGGGCAGAGACGTTGTTAGAGTACGCATTGCTGACGAATTGTTCGGTGACGACTACACTTCCATAGTGGGCCCAGATGATGTCCGTGATATATTCGCATTGAAACTGTTGTCGAACTCACATTGTGATTTGTATATAAGGTAATACTCTTGTCATTAATTGTTCATCATTTCTTGCAGAAGGTCTAACTTTACATCTTTTTCATGTTGTAGTTCTTTATACGATCAAATGCTTGAATCAGAGGTTCGATTCGGGTTCTTCAATCACACGGCCGTGAGCCCTTCCAATGACGTAGATGAGAGGATTGAGTCGTTTGTATCAAGACTCAATATGCCAGACAAGGATCGCAATTATTGCTATTTTATGCCTTATATAAATGCTACGGAGTAAGTACATAAATTACTTGTATCATATTACCTATTTTTTGAAATATGGGTTTATGAATTTAGTGTGTTGATGTAGGTTTCATTGGATGTTGTGCGTTATCTTCCCCAACCAAGGTGTAGTCCATTGGTTCAACTCCTCAAAAAGCGCCACCGTTATACACCGCGATGCAAAAGCTTTAGTGAACTCGTATGTTTCGAACTTACTATTAGTTTGTAACTTGCATTGACATTCACTAATTACGTATTGTTATTTATTTTAGGGGGTTGCAACGATACTAACAAGGATGTAATCCGAGGATTGATCGTCAAGTCGAATGGAAGATAGTGAAGGTACTATTTATAGAAAAGCATTCCTTTACTATACTTGTAATTTTCATTAATAAAGTGTTAACTGAGATTACTTATAATGTAGAGTCCGAAACAACCCCCAAAGACTAATTTATGTGATTATTATGTTCTGAGAAATATTCGGGACATAATGGAATTTGTTCGTGCTACTAACGGCGCATATGTGGAGAACTTTGACCAAGTAATAATGCTAGTCTCGTCTTACTCTATTAGAATGTTGACAAATGTAGCTAGGTTGTGTGTTCTCTTATTTATTTTTGTTCTAAATCCATGTTCTACTTATGTTTGTTCTAAATCCATGTTCTAGCTAAGTGTGTTCTAAATCCATGTTCTAGCTACGTTTGTTTCTAAATCCATGTTCTAGTTAGGCAAATTTGTTCTAACTCTATTTTTTTTATATTCATGTTTATCGTATTCTTATTTGTTATAGGTTTTACCTAATGGGACACAAGCATATGAGTTGGGGAAGGTACAAGACGTGCGAGATGAGATCGCCGCCTACTTGTACAACTACTTATTCGAACATAGTGTTTACATGTGAATATTATTTATATATGTGACGTTTGTATATATCAATGTATATATGGATGGACTTGTATGAATGGTTGTATTTTGAGTAAAATGGAAGTGTTTCTATGTTTGGAAATGTGTAAAAGCAGGGTACTAAATTTGGTTTAGAATGTGTATTCAATTTTCAGGGGGATTTTGAGCTAAAACAGCTGAAACATGCCAAATTTTTTCATATTTAGTGCAACGGTTCCACAAAAACCGTCGCATAAGAGCTACACTTATGCAACGGTTTGAGCACCAAAACGGTTGTATAATGGTTCATCTTATGCGACGGTTCTAACAACAAACCGTTGCATAAGTGTTGCTCTTATGCGACGGTTCTAACAATAAACCGTTGCATAAGTGTTGCTCTTATGCGACGGTTCTAACAACAAACCGTTGCATAAGTGTTGCTCTTATGCGACGATTCTAACAACAAACCGTTGCATAAGTGTTGCTCTTATGCGACGGTTCTAACAACAAACCGTTGCATAGGTGTTACGCTTATGCGACGGTTTCAGGAAACCGTCGCATAAGGTATGGACCTTATGCGACGGTAGCTTATGCAACGGATGAGAAACCGTTGCATAAGCTACGTCAGAACCGTTGCATAAGGTCCCTTCTGTAGTAGTGAACCCCTAAATTTATCTTAATTCTCCTCTTAATCGCATCTCAATCTCATTTCTATTCTATTCAACTTTTTGTTTGCATCATTTGGTGCTTTCACTGAGAGTTGATCAATGTCGTTCTATCCTCAACCGATGCAAACCGAAAATGTAGAGAATTGGATTCCATCAATATCCAAATTCAAGATGCCATGAAGCCTCTTTTAGATGCCATTAAATCGGAAATCCTGTGACCACTATGGCGTCCTGTGACAACTATTGTGCCCGGCTGGCCTAAAATTGGAAATCCAAGAAGTCGGCCTGGAGATGAGTATGGGAGGTGGAAAGTCGGCTCTACGTAGCAAGAATCGAACCCAGACTTGCCAAAATCTGGCGCTGATAACTCATAATCTGACTCTGGGACTCCTGAATTCGGTACTGGGAGGCCTCCATGTGTGCAAAGCGCTCCTCGAATGTCGAAGGAGGCTGGTCAGTAGTAGGTGGCTACGGCGGAGGAGTGGGGATGCGGTCGGGTGCCGGAGGCTCTTGTGCCTAAGATGTCGGAGGCTCCTGTGCCTCATGTGCATCGAAGTCTGGCTCTACAGAGGGGGCTCGAACCTGCTCGCGCTCTATGTGCCTCTTCCTCCCCTCTAGGCGTCGCCCCTTAACTCCGTCCTCTGGAATCTCTGGTCTATGGAACCACTGACGTTCCCTGGTAAGAATCTTGCACTGAATCATCTTTGGAACGTTGAGCTTCCAGAAGTCGGAATTGAAACTGGCACTGAAATTGACACCAAGGCTGTCGGCAAGTAGAGTGATGTAGAGACCTCCACTAATAGCGAGGTTAGGCTTCATCCCGAAGCTCGCCCATTCCTTAAATTGAGCAGTGAGTATCTCGAAGAAATCCACCTTAAGGCCACGACTCATGGAGATCAAGATGTCTATGTCCTTCTCATTCACAACAGGTCCCTCCTCCATCTGAACATTAACTGCCATAGCGACCAAATGGTGTGCAACCTTCCATTCATGTAACTTAATACAAGTGGCCGGATGGGTGGATAAATATACCACATCGATCTCAAAAATATACCTCCAGAAAGCATTCTTGTAAGAGTCAAAGTAATGCGGCACGTGTCCCCTCAATGGAAATTCCAGAAGACGGCACACGTCGGATTTATCCAATGTGAAATCAAAATCCTACAGCCGAAATGACCAATGGGTGGTCTGTCCTAGTGGTCCATGAGGGCAAAATGAGGCCACAAATTCAAATAAAGCAGTCATATGTGTGCTGGCTTGATGAGAAAATAATACGCCTAGCCCTGAATCATTGAACATTGGACAGACTGTGTCTAGCAAATGAAAACCTCCAAGAGTAGTAAGGCAAGGGACAAGTGTAGGCTTAACTATTTTCTTGATACGTAGTTGCTTGTAATTGGCCAAGGTAGCTGGGTCGGGAAATATCGGATACCGTCGATCATCCAAAAATTATACTGTTGGAAGGGCTGGAACTGGGGGAGGTGCGGCTGGTGCATCGTCACAAGTGGGATGACGCTGACTCTGCCGGCGAGACATGGTGGAGCGGTGGCTGAAATTGAAGTGTGGGGAAGTGCTCGGGTGGACAGGGCATTGGCGGACAGGGAGTGAGCGGCAGCTGTTCGGTCGATTTGGGTTTTAAAAACCCTAATTTCTTTTTCTATACTCGAGCAGGTCCCGTGACACCTTAACTGTCACGGGTTTTCATGGGATATCACGGGACTTAGAAGTGTCATTGCAACGGCTGGGTCCTGTGACAGTTCCATTGTCCCGTGATGGTTCTTGTGTCACATGCGGTCACGGACCCCTTGAAAATGTCAGTGCCACGGCTGGGTCCCGTGACAGTTCCATTGTCCCGTGACAGTCCTAGTGTCATGGGTGTCATGGGAGTTTCTGAGCTGTTTCGGCATGTCCTTGTGCTGGCACTCCACACTTTAAAATGTTGCACACACAAGAAATCACGCAATACAAATGTAGATGAAAGACTACCTAAATACTTACAGCGCGGGTTACTCCCCGAAGAGGCTTAGTTTAACGTCTTGGCGAGACATAGCTAGGGAGGTAGAACTAGAAGCATGCTCGAGAAGTCCCTTGCTGAAATCCCTTCCCGAGAAGTAGGTTATCGTCGATCCCTTCATGAGGTGCCAGATGCTTTAGTACGTGGTAGTGCTTGAGGCGTTGCCCGTTCATCACCATAGATTTGCCTCCCTCAATGCTAAGCTCCACGTGGCCGTCTGGATAAGCTCGTTCCACAGTGTACGGACCACTCCATTTTGTGCGCAGCTTCCCAGGAAATAGTCTAAGGTGGGAGTTGTAGAGAAGAACTCGCTCGCCTTCATTGAATTCTCTATGCACTATTCATTTGTCGTGCCGTTTCTATGTCCTCTCTTTCTAGATGCGAGCATTCTCATAGGAGTCTAATCTGATTTCATCAAGCTCGTTGAGCTGCAGTAATCTCTTTTCTCCAGTTGCTTTCGTATCCATGTTCAGCTCTCTAATAGCCCACAGAGCCTTATACTCGAGTTCGATCGGCAGATGGTAGGTTTTTCCATAAACAAGTCTGAAAGGATTCGTTCCAATAGGTGTTTTGAATGCAGTCCTATATGCCCACAGCGCGTCATTGATGACTCGTAGTTGTACGGCTATTTTATATGTTAAAACCCCGTCTCTTAGTGTTACATGTATATTATTTCACTACCTATGTGTAGTTTTCGTTCTCAGGTATACTCGGAGACCATGGAAGGAATACCGGCTAGAAGGAGCCTATTTGAAGATGTTTGGCGCGGAAAGAAATGAAGTCCGAAGCACTTTGGAATTTTCGTCAGTGCAGAACGCGGACGCCTTAAAGATTAATGGCGCGGACGTCTGAACAATTACCGTAATTCAAGAGACGTCCGCGGGGAGTAATTGCAGGAGACGTCCGCAGGTGACAGCTGGCAGTCGAATTTCCTATTTTCGATTTGGCACCTCGTGGAGTATAAAAAGCAGAATAAGAAGACGAAACCCTAAGCGACCAGAGGCGGCCAGACCTCGAATTCCAGTGTGGAAAAGAGACACGAAATAGAGAAGAGAACTCTCGGATTAGGCTTCCAATTGAAGAAAGCTTGGAGGATTATTCGACATCAGTATTTTCATGTCATCTTACTCAATTACGATTATGTATTCCATTGCGATGAGTAGCTAAACTCATATGTGTAGGCTAGAACTCGACATTGTGATGTTTTGACTTGAGACCTATATTTATCTTTATGTTTTGCGTTATATTATTCTGCAATGTTTATGGATTTGATATGCTAGCATAAGTGGAACCCTAGCGGGGGAGCTTCTGTTAGTTTGTTGATTCCGATTGTCACAGTTTACTAGCAACCTATCGGGGATAGCAAACTAGGATACGAGTAATATACCACTAGGATTGACACGCTAGGACAACTTGTAGTACAACCTAGCGGGGAGCTATAAGTTGTAAAACATTAGAAATCAAAACGGTTGGGTTAATGATTTAGTCTTACATCACAATCGAAAGTTCTAGCTTGCCCTGTTCTTTAATATTTGATACTCGAATTAGTGTGACGATTTCTCTAGTAATCATTGTTGCTTGCTGCGTTTTATTTACTTGTTGAATTCAACCCCCCCCCCCCCCCCATTGTTACTTTTTACTTAGTGAACAGATTCTCAACCGATCTCTGTGGATTCGACCCGACTTACCACTTGCTAGTCGGAATTATAAATGTTTTTGCACAGGTACAACGACACCTGTCAACATGGCGCCGTTGCCGGGGATTGGTAACGAAGAATTTTACTAAGTATTTTATTTCTTTTAGTTTTATTTTATTTTATTTTATTTTTGTTTGGTTTTATGGTTCGCTATGTATTCCTATTATAGTGAACCAATTCGTGATGATGAAGATGACGAGGAATATGAACACGAGGGCAGCAA
Organism: Rhodiola kirilowii; assembly: GCA_033675215.1. Lineage (NCBI taxonomy): Eukaryota > Viridiplantae > Streptophyta > Magnoliopsida > Saxifragales > Crassulaceae > Rhodiola > Rhodiola kirilowii. The sequence continues at coordinate 30,928,748 of CM066194.1, read as the reverse complement.
TGTTAAGTTTTGGATGATTCGGCGTCTTCCCAAATTTGGAGGTTTTACCATAGAAGACCCCGTGGCAAATGTGAAAACGTTCCATTCAGTCTGCTGCCGCTTAAGGCCTGAAGAAGAGTCATTAGAAAGGTTTAAGCTAAAATATTTTTATTTTTCTTTAACTGACTCTGCAAAATCTTGGTTTTACTCATCAGATGCAAATAGTGAAAGTCATTATGTGGATCTACGAGCCCGATTTTTAAAGAAGTTTTCTCCGCCATCCTTTCGAGCGGAAATTTGTGAGAAAATTTATACCATTGAGCAATTCAGGGGCGAAACATTATATGAGTACGTTGTGCGCCTCGAAGGGATTGCGGGAAGCTGTCCACACCATGGATTCACAGGTTCATTTATTCTAAAGAAATTTCTTGATGGGATGATGCCACTAGAGTGTTCTATGCTTGATGCCGCAGCAGGAGGGTCACTAATGAATTTAGACATCTATGACGCATGGGACCTGATAGATGATATGGCATAGAAATCAAGACAAGGTCAACTGCACAAAATAGAGGATGAGTCACAGACAGTGGAAGCTGATTCAGTGCAGATTGTGCACGACACCGCATTAGCCATGATAGACGAACCAGGGGCAGAGAACGAAGAAAATAAGTCAGAGGACGTGAGCATCATACCCAAAGAAAAGTTCACACATGAGCCCCTCGTGCTTACATGCATTCCGAACGAGACAATAACCTTGAAGGAGGACGCAACGAGCGAGCCATCCGCACCCGAAGAAGAGCTGAATGAAGATTCTACCTCAGTGCATGACGCGGACGCCTCTACAGTTTATGCGCGGACGGCTGAAGAATTACCGATAAATCCAGAGACGTCCGCGGGAAATATTCAGGAGACGTCCGTGGGCTGCACTAATTCAGGTAAGGAATTTTCAATTTCTAACACTTCTTTACCATTCACAATGCAGGTTATAGCTCCTAAGGACCACCCAATTGACAAAGATGAGCTAGAAGGCAGATTGGAGGTGAGACATGAGCAAAATGACCCAACGATGGAGAGCCCACTCACTACGAATCATGAGGCACCACCCAAAAAGTGTAAGGACCCAGGTACTCTCACAATCACCCGTGATGTTGATTCTTACATTTTGCGAATGGGAGATGCCAGCGATAACGGTCCCCTTGCATTGATTTCGGGACGACCACTCCTCCTTGCCACTAAAACCAAGATTGACATGGATACACGCTGGTTGTCACTTGCGTTTGGTGGCAAGAGATCATATTTTTATACTTGTGAGGATGATGACCGTCCATACACGAGGAAGCGACCGAGACATAGCACGATTGGATGGAAACCAGGATGGAAAGACACGAGAGAACCATTCGATGAGGGATATGAGTATCATAGAGGAGTAAGGAAATTTGACCTCACACGCCCATGGGATCCTAACTTGTGATCCCTAAAGAGGTAATGTCCAGCCAAAGACGTAAAACAAAGGCGCTTCCCGGGAGGCAACCCGGTGTGTTTTTATTTTACACATGTTAAGAGTCAATTAGTTAGTGGACTGGTACCCTGATAATGCGCCTCGAGTGCATTTCTTTTTATTTCTGGTGGTTTCAGGTGATTAAAGGAAGAAGGGAATTCTACATCAGTGTAGTTCGCGCACGTCTCAACTATTAGAGCGCGGACGCCTCAGCAATTATTGCATATTCTTCAGACGTCCGCGGTAGTAAATCATGAAGACGTCCGCGGTGCATTTCAAAAGGTTAAAATCGCAGAGCCCAACACCACCACCAGATTATTAAGGGAGTACCAGTTCACTTCTTTTTATTTATTGTTTTTTATTCTTATTTGAGTCTGTTGTGTTTGTCCGCCTTATCTCTTGAGTTGTACCGTGAGGACACGGGTGAATTTAAGTGTGGGGTGGGATGTTATAGAGTCAGTTGTGTGTCGTGTCTGTTTTTAATTTTTTATGTTTTCATGTTATGAACTCGTAATGAACTGATGATGCACTGCTATGCTTTTCTCATATGTCAAAAATCTCATTTCCAGTTTTTTATGACTATTGTGCTCACTTGAGTAAAAATGCGAAATTTTAAAAATTTTCGATGCTTTGTTCTTTCGAGTTGTGATATGCAGGGATGTGGAGTTGACAGAAATGTCCTAGAAAGGTACGGCAAATTACAGGAAGTTCTGAGTTTTTGGTTCTGATGATTGAGAAAAGCGGTGGAGGTTAACGCTTCACTAGCCTAATCCTGAGAGTCTGCTCCGCCACTGCAGAACTTATGCGGTTAGGTGGGACAGGAGATCATCACACCGTCCAATCTCTAGTCCAAGTAGCCGGGAAAACAGATGAGCGACCCTCGGCTTGACTTGCGTGAAAAGGGATGAGGATGAGAAAAGAGCAGAAGGCGCAAATGATTATGTGGACAAGAAACAAATTCAAAGGCCGAAGGCAACCCATCAAGTGAGAAGAAAATCAGAAATCTGATTGATTCAAGCAAAAATGTGTCGTTTATCAAGGTCCGACTCAATGGTATGAAAGTAGTGAATTAATCACGTGTCAGAGAAAGCCGCTGACTCAATTCTAAAGACCAGAACTCAGAAAAGAATGCAATGTCTGTGGTACCTATAGGGGACTATCTCCCAAACATCCAAGGTCGTTTGAATTGCAACTCGCGAGGTAACAAGTATCAAAAAATCTATCTATACTCGCATTGTTAGAATCTTAAGCATGATAAGATTAATTGCTGTATTTGAGATTGAGATGTAAGGATTAGCATGACTAGTATATTGTAATTCATTCTATGGCTTTGTTCTTGTTCGGGACAAACAAGTTCAAGTGTGGGGTAGTTTGATGAGTCGTAGTTGTACGACTATTTTATATGTTAAAACCCCGTCTCTTAGTGTTACCTGTATATTATTTCACTACCTGTGTGTAGTTTTCGTTCTCAGGTATACTCGGAGACCATGGAAGGAATACCGGCTAGAAGGAACCTATTTGAAGATGTTTGGCGCGGAAAGAAATGAAGTCCGAAGCACTTTGGAATTTTCATCAGTGCAGAACGCGGACGCCTTAAGGATTAATGGCGCAGACGTCTGAACAATTACCGTAATTCAAGAGACGTCCGCGGGGAGTAAATGCAGGAGACGTCCGCGGGTGACAGCTGGCAGTCGAATTTCCTATTTTCGATTTGGCACCTCGTGGAGTATAAAAAGCAGAATAAGAAGACGAAACCCTAAGCGACCAGAGGCGGCCAGACCTCGAATTCCAGTGTGGAAAATAGACACGAAATAGAGAAGAGAACTCTCGGACTAGGGTTCCAATTCATGTCATCTTCCATTGCGATGAGTAGCTAAACTCATATGTGTAGGCTAGAACTCGACATTGTGATGTTTTGACTTGAGACCTATATTTATCTTTATGTTTTGCGTTATATTATTCTGCAATGTTTATGGATTTGATATGCTAGCATAAGTGGAACCCTAGCGGGGGAGCTTCTGTTAGTTTGTTTATTCCGATTGTCACAGTTTACTTGCAACCTAGCGAGGATAGCAAACTAGGATACGAATAATATACCACTAGGATTGACACCCTAGGACAACTTGTAGTGCAACCTAGCGGGGAGCTATAAGTTGTAAAACATTAGAAATCAAAACGGTTAGGTTAATGATTTAGTCTTACATCACAATCGAAAGTTCTAGTTTGCACTGTTCTTTAATATTTGATACTCGAATTAGTGTGACGATTTCTCTAGTAATCATTGTTGCTTGCTGCGTTTTATTTACTTGTTGAATTCAAAACCCCCCCCCCCATTGTTACTTTTTACTTAGTGAACAGATTCTCAACCGATCTCTGTGGATTCAACCCGACTTACCACTTGCTAGTCAGAATTATTAAATGTTTTTGCACAGGTACAACGACACCTGTCATTCATCAAGCTTGGATGCCCAATCCTTCCTGTGGCTCGAGACTGTTTTCCCTAGGATGTTCTTGATCTCTCTATTAGATATTTCGACTTGCCCAATGGTCTGAGGATGATATGGAGTGCCAACCTCGTGATAAACACCGTATTTCTTTAGCAATATCTCGAAATTTCTTTCTTTGAAGTGGGAACCTCCATCACTGATAACTGTTCTGGGCACTCCAAACCGAGGAAAGATAACCTTTTGAAATATCTTCACAACTACCTTGGCGTCGCAAGTGGGAGTAGCCACTGTTTCAACCCACTTGGAAACATAGTCGACTGCTACCTAGATGTACTGATTTCCGTAAGAAGGTGGGAATGGTCCCATGATATCGATGCCCCATACATCAAATAATTTGACTGGGGCATCTCCTGCTGCTTAGAAATATTACCAGTTCTCTGGCACTGGTCACAAGCCTTGACGAATTCATGGGAATCCTTAAATAGTAAGGGCCAAAAGAATCCGAACTGCAAAACTTCCGTAGCTATTTTCGATCCAGCCCCGTGTCCACCATATCGTGATGAATGGCAACGCTCTAGGATCCATATGATCTGGTCTTTGTCTACACAAGTCTTGTAGAGACCATCAGCACACAATTCGTATAGAAAAGGGTCATCCCAGAAGTACCTCTTTATGTCGGATAGGAATTTTCTCTTCTGGTTGTGCGAGAGATCAGGAGGAGTGATATCGCAGGCCAAATAATTGACAAAATCTACGTACCACGGGGCGACGTCCACATCGACACTCATAAGCTGCGCACCTGCTAGAGAGTCAGTCATCGGGAGTTTGTCCTCTTCGCGGTCCAGCTCTCCTAGCTCGAGGCGTGACAGGTGATCTGTAACCAGATTTTCAGCTCCCTTCTTGTCTCTAATCTCAATGTCAAATTCTTAGAGGAGGAGAACCCATCGAATTAATCTGGGCTTCGAGTCCATCTTAGACAGTAAATACTTTATTGCAGCATGGTCAGTGTACACTATAGTCTTCAAACCTATCAGGTACTGCCTGAACTTTTCAAAAGCATAAACGATGGCCATCATCTCTTTCTCTGTCGTAGTGTAATTCGCTGCTGCACCGGCTAGGACTTTACTGGCATAGTAAACCACGTGTTGTTTCTTGTCAATGTGATGCCCTAGGACTGCTCCTACTGTGAAATCACTAGCATCACACATTAGTTCAAATGGCAGCTCCCAATCAGGAGGCTGCACTATAGGGGTAGAAGTAAGAGCAGATTTCGGAGTGTGGAAAGCATTAAAACATGATTCACTGAAATTAAACTCAGCTTCCTGACAAAGTAGATCAGTGAGTGGCTTGGCTATCTTTGAGAAATCCTTTATGAAGCGGCGATAAAATACTGCGTGCCCAAGAAAGCTCGTGATCTCATTCACATCTCATGGTGGGGGTAACTTTTTAATCACCGCTACCTTTGCGCGATCGACCTCGATGCCTCGGTTAGAGAACATGTGTCCCAACACGATACCTTCCTGCACCATAGAGTGACTCTTCTCCCAGTTTAAGACCAAGTTAGTGTCAACACAATGACGAAGAACATCAGTAAGGTTAGAAAGGCATGAATCAAATGAAGCGCCATACACCGAAAAATCATCCAAAAATACTTCCATGTTGTTTTCTAAAACCTTAGAAAAATTGTCCATCATACAACACTGAAAAGTGGTTGGTGCATTGCAAAGACCGAAAGGCATGTGACTATAAGCAAATGTGCCAAAAGGGTAAGTGAAAGTGGTCTTCTCCTGGTCCTCGGAGTGTATAGGGATCTGAAAGAACCCACTATAACCATCGAGGTAGCAGAAAAACTTATGCTTCGCAAGACGCTCTAACATTTGATCGATAAAAGGCAAAGGAAAGTGATCCTTACGAGTAGCCTTATTCAACTTTCTATAATCAATGCACATACGCCAACCAGTCATAGTACGAGTAGGAATCAAATCATTATGTTCATTACGTACAACAGTCAAACCCCCTTCTTTGGGACTACGTGCACAGGACTTACCCACTTACTATCAGCAATAGAATAAATAATGCCAGCATCCAATAATTTTAGAATTTCTTTCTTCACCACATCATTCAGTTTAGGATTCAAACGTCTCAAAGTGTCTCTACTAGGCCTAGCATCGCCCTCTAGATGGATTCTATGCATGCACAAATCTGGGCTAATTCCCTTGAGATTTTCTATCGAATAACCTAGGGCTGGTCTATGTTCTCGCAGGACATCTAGCAATTTCTATGTCTCTACATCAGTCAAGGATGCATTCACAATCATGGGGTAGGTCGAGTTAGGGCCAAGAAATTCATACCCGAGACTTGAAGGTAGAGGTTTCAGCTCTACCTTGCAAGGTTCCTTACCTGAATCGATTGGCTGTTCAGTTTCACCAGTTCCCTCACTGCTTGCTGCACATATATCCATCGGTATTGGGTAACCCGGTACAACCCTGTAAGACTCAACAGAGGTCAGCGTAATAGGGTTATCGGTATCAGCAGAGTCTAGTACATCACAGTCAGCTAAAAGACTAGGACTCTTGCACATATCAGGTAGATAAAAGACAACTGGTTTGCTACCCACTCGCAAAGCTATATACCCTCTATCCATGTCAATGACTACCTTAGCTGCGTATAGAAAAAGTCTACCAAGTACAATCGGGATATCAATGTCCTCTGAGATCTCTAGCACAAAAAAATCAGTAGGTATGTAAATGTTCTTCAACTTGACAGGTACGTCCTTCAAAATCCCCTTCGGGAGTCTACAAGAACGATCCGCAAGGCCAATAAAGATATTAGTGGGATAGAGATCATCTAAATTCAACTTTGCATATAAAGAGTAGGGCATGATAGACACACTAGCACCTAGATCACATAGAGCATGATGAATAGTAATACCACCAATATCACAAGGGATAGAAAAACTCCCTAAATATTTAAGCTTAGGTGGTATGGGCTGGTGCATTGTAGCACTACACTCCTCGCTCCGAGCCACTATCTCGGTCCCGTCCATTTTTCTTTTCCCCGTCAAAATCTTCTTCATGAATTTCGCATAAGTAGGAATCTGAATGATTGCAATGGTGAAGGGCATGGTGATGTAAAGAGTACGAATCTTATCAACAAACTGCATGAACTCTTTATCTCTTCTTGTAGCTTTAAGCCGTTGAGGGAATGGTGCTGGTGGTATATAGGGAGCTGGCTCCACTATCTGCACAGAATTTTTAGCTCGGTATTCAACTACCTTTGATGTGTTCCTCTTCCGGAGGTGTAGGATTAGGCACTGAAATTGTAGCTGGAGGTCGAGTAGTCTGAGTTGGTGGCATCTCAAGCTGTTTCCCTCCTCAGAGTGTGATGGCATTCACTGATTCCTTAGGATTCAAATATGGTTTTGATGGGAGTCTCCCATGTTCTCTAGTCGCTGAGTTTGCTTGCTGAGCCACTTGAGTCTCCAACATTCTGTTTTGAATAGCGAGCTTCTCTACAGTCCTTCGCAAGTCTCTTACCTCAGCAGAGGTTTGCTCAGAGGCATTCCGCTGTTCCTCAATTGTCTTTTGCTGATCGGATATGAAGCTAGCTAGCATGGCTTCTATGTTTGATGAGGAACCGGAGTTCTGATCTCGCTGTGGCTGATCTCGGTTGTTGTAGTTCTCTGAATTCTGATTTTGTTACTGCTGGGGCTGGTTGTTATACTCGTTCTTGGGTTAGTATGGTGCATTGCTTTACTGCTATCTGTAAGGGAAACCTGGCGGTGCCTGATTCTGTGGCTTATAGGAAAGGTTGGGATTATTCCTATTCGGGTTATCCCACCAGTTCATGCCTGATCCGGAGGTGAAATTGCTTCCTTGATTGTTTTTCCAACCATAATTTGCATCCTTCTGGTTTCCACTGTTATCATCTTGTCCCATCACCGGACAGCTATCTGCGAAGTTAGAGAGTGAACCACAAATCTGACAGTAGACAGCCACATTAGCAATAATCGATGGCTTCATAGCAGAATCTACCTTCAGACTTTTTATTTCAGTTGCAAGCATCTTCATTGTGTTGGTCAACTCAGCAATGTCATTGGTGCCATCAGCGTGACAGAGATCTTGCACACCCTTTCTACCCTTGGGATTACCTCGATCACTCGTCCAGAGGTGATAGTCTTGAGCAGCTTTCTCTATAATATCATAGGTCTCTTCTAGCGGGACTCCATTTAGTCCTCCACCAGCTGCTTGATTTATCAAGGTGCGCATTCCCCTGGTCGATTCCATGATAAAAAGTGTCAATAATCTGCCATAACTCTAGGTTGTGATGGGGGCACAGTCTCATCAGCTCTTTGTACCTCTCCCAAACCTCGTAGAGAGTCTCACCATCCATAGATCAGAACGAGATGATATTGTTCCTTAAATGTGTTGTCTTTGATGGTGGGAAGTATTGCTGTAGAAAGGCTTCGGCCAGTTTGCCCCATGTAGTGAAGGTGCCCTCTGCATGACTATCGAGCCACCTACTAGCCTTATCAGAGAGTGAGAAAGGGAATAGCCTCAGGTAGTAGGATTCTAGAGGAACACCATTGGTTTTCACTATGTTTCACATCTGGACAAACCGCTTTAGGTGTTGATGAGGGTCTTCAGTCATCCTCCCTAAAAACTGGTTATTTTGTACCATCTGAATAAGCCCGGTTTTGATCCCCCAAATGTGGTTGTCTACACCTGGCGGTGCAACGGCAGATTGGAATCCTGAGACACGTGGGGCGTTGTAGTCAACAAGAGCCTGCGAGCTGGCTACTGCGCGAGACGCTGCTGGTTGTCTTCGACCAGCCCATTCAGCAATGCCGGATTTTGATTCATCCTAAATGCTGTGAAATTGCGATTCTGTGCTCGGAGTTGTCGAGCTTTGTTTTGGACCTGGCAAAGAGTTCTTCGTTCGTCCGGAGTGTCCCCGTTTGATACCTGAACCTGCTTCTTCTGTCGGGGTGTTTTCCTTGGCATGAACTAGCTAGTACCTGCAAGAGCCAAGAATTACCGTGAGTGAAGAAATTCAGAAAGAAAAATTCAAGTAACAACAAGGTGGAATAGTCTAAACTACACACGCTAAATCTAATATCACACTAAACGCTGCTCCCCGGCAACGACGCCATTTTGACAAACGTATTTTTAACCCTTTATAGTTGTCAATTTATATGTTTAGGGGTCAAGTTGCAGTCAAACAAAATTTATAACCTTGGTAAGCCAAGAGTCGATCCAAGGAACAGACGTGTGTGAATACTAGTTAACAAGTGACCTATTTAGCTTATTCTGATTAACAAGAGGTTTGGTTGTGTCAAAAGTAGCAGAAATAAAATGCAGAAAAATAAAGGTTTGAACTATATCAGAGAGAGAATTCCAGAATCGTACTTCACCCGTGCCAACCCTACTAATCATGCAATCATGTCACGTAAATTATTCATGCTATCGAATATGGAAATAAATCGAAATAATACTAGACAAGCCGCCCATCCACGGATCATTGTCTAGATTAATCTCAATCATTGAACGCCGCCCATCCACGGATTATCAACGATCTCGAATATTAAACTTAGGGTTTTTCATACGAAAGTCAACTTTCCTATTAATTCATTTACTACCATTGTAGCAATCATGACCTAACATCAATTTCATGCAATCCGGTTAATACCTATGACCCATCCATCTTTTGGTAATTAACCTAAATACGTTCTAGCATGCAAACATCCCATTCAATGTAAAACTTGCAAGAACGATAAAATTAAGCACAATGAAATTGAATATTCGAATCGCATAAATAAAAATGTTTAATCGTTTGATAAAGTAGTGTTGATAAAGAGATTAAGGATGAGGAAACCGTAATGACGCGGGTGCTCGTTGAATTCTTCGATCTCTCGTGACGAACTCTGGCTTCTCTTCTCAAAAATTAGGTCGGGTCTCCAAAAGTCAAACGCCCCTTTTTCTAGCCCAAATTGCCAAATTAGCAAAAGTTGAAATTTGGAAAGTCCTGTGACACCCCGTGACAGTAGTGGGTGTCACGGGCTGTCACGAGTGGTCAAGGGCTCTTCAATTCTGCACAGCCACGGCCTTGTCCCGTGACACTTTTATTGTCTCGTGACAGCATGAAAGTGTCACGGGGTCTTGACTCAAAAATGCTCCATTCGCTGATTTCTTTGTCTTTTCACGCATTCAGGCCTACATCGAGCCACCGGGTAATTCAAGACTGAAACACTATAAAAAGCTATCAGAAGACACTAAAATGCCGGGGTAATCGAACTAATCCATCATCGAGTGGTGCAATTATTCGATCAATAATTCAACCGATCATGTATCTTCTTATACTCGATTCCCATGGGACACATAACCTCTTTAGCTTCGTAAGTACGGTTTGGTAAAGTATTTTCCTCGGGAAGCTTATCTTTCATCAAGGTTAATACTTCAGTGAAACTATTATCACTCCATCCATTTTTAGTCTTCAAATTGAATAACTTCAAAGTTGCAGAGAGCCTTGTATATTTAAAGCACCCTTCATACAATGGTAATTCAGAGTCATTCCTCAACGACTCCAAAACTTGTGGTCTTGCAACAAACTCATCGGAAACGTTGTTTACCATGTCAATTAAATTGTCCTCCTCCTAATCATCATTATCATGCTCAGGGAAACTACGGGTTGAGGTTCAACTACATGCAGTTCAACCTCCCCATGAAAATACCAAACCTTATATAGTGGATTAATTCCATTTAACAAAAGGTGTTTATGCAAATCCTCCACTTTAACCTTTATCTTATTGAAACAGGCCTTACACAGACAGAAAATGCGTTCAAGTTCATTTTTTAATGCATACGCCGATGCAAATTCACAGAAACCATTATCCCCTTTTCATACTTATCACTTAACCTATTACCGTACATCCACTCGCGACTCATCATAACTCCACTACATGAAGCATGTACATATTATTATTAGACTGAGAACAAATTAGCTTTCAATCAAAATATACACCATCTTGTTAAACAAAGAACAAATGGACATGAAAGAGCAACCTAACCAAAATGTTCATGTTCAAAAAATAAACATAGGAAAAACAAAAGATTACCATAAGGAATATGGCTAAGTATCAGTTGAAAGAAAAATTAAGTTCGTTAGGGTGTGAACCTTGTGTGAAATCGAGAGTGGAGAAATGTAGCAGGAGGTTGAGGAAGGCAATGAGCAAAGGGTGAAGTACGCTGGATTTGAAAAACACAAGTTAAGCAAGAATCGAACAATCAAAAATCATGAAACATGAACACAAGAACTAAACATATACATACCTTATGTGATGTTGCTCGGAGAACCAAAAGAACTATCACCAAGATGCAAGGGGACGAGAATGTCATACAAGACCTAAACCAATAAAATAATTAAATCAATAAAGGAAAACTATAGCAAGTAAAAGGATTAATATACGATAGTTGATAACGGTGAAAGTACATATGCTTACTTTAAAAAGCAAGTGGTTGATCGGAAGCACTCAATCGACTACACTCCTACAAAGACGGCGGTAAAACTGAACAATGCCAATGAAACCAAACATCAATAACCAATAGGCAAAATTATGTGACTGCACTTTCAATAAGCCCTACAATCAAAGTATATCATTTACATTCAACGATAACAACAACACATAATTAACACATAACAATACCTTACGGGATATGATCCTCGGAGAATCAAAGAATATGCAACTTCTACCGTATAAGAGATCACCACTCAAATTTATGTTTTCAAACATGAAAAAACAAATGAACAAATATGAGTACAAAAACATGTTTTCTCTAATAATAACATGTACACTAACCTTCTTAACAATGGTTTGGCTTCATGAAACCTTAAATCGTCAATCGATGGATGCAAAAGCTATGGATCGTAAATATGATTCCTAAAACATTCATTCAAAAAATAGTGACATTATAATGTTTGAACTTAAAACACACAAAAAATGACATATAACAAAAAAATCATTGCCTAACAATGTATCAAATCGTTGACAAGTTCTGAATTCATAATCAATGTATCCAGTCTTAACAAGGAACCATACCCTAACAATGACATCCGAACCCTACCAAATCCATCAAATTCATATTGAGTGAAATATAAACCCTAATAAATCCGATTCATACTCAAAGCACCAATGCATAAACCCTATAAACCCTAATAAATCAGTCAAATACATCATCAATCAATCTGAAACCAAAATACCTTTGACTGTTGCTGGTTTCGATATTTAGGGGCGCTGCAAGGACTGGCGAGCGAGGACTGTCGAGATGAGCGAGGACTGTTGAGACGAGCGAGGACTTGCGAAGGCGGGCAACGGTGACAGTTGGAGAAGAGCGAGGACTGGCGAAGGCGGACAAAAGCAGTGATAGTCGGAGGTGAAGGTGGGATATGATGATAGTTGGAGGCGAGCAAGGACTGGCGAAGGAGGGCAACAGTTTGACTCTGAATCTCCAGTAAGAAATCTTATGCATTGGAGGATGAATTTGCAGAAGTAAAAAGCGCCTAGGTTAAAATTTTATTGAACTCTTATGCATCGATTCAAAGAGAAATGATGGCTAAAGGTACCCATTATGCATCGGTTTTGGTTGAACCGATGCATATGGAAGAGCTTATGCATCGGTTATATGCGGAAGTGATGCCTAATATTGAAACCGATGCATAATTGATTTTTTAAACTGATGCGTAATGTCTGTTCTGTAGTAATGTAGAGATTGTATTATTTGATTATTGATTTGAAATCCCTTACAAATGATCCCTTTATATAAGGCTAGGAATACATGGATTTCTAAAAAGACAAGTAATAAAGATGGACACAAGTCACACACCATTGGGCATCCATTGGACACTTGGGAAAAGCATTGGACACTTGGGCACACAATGGGATACTTGGACACACCATTAGACACTTAGGAAAAGTAATCCATATAATGATCATATTTATAACACTTCCCCTTGGATGACTTGTACACATATTATGCGTCATTAAAACCTTACTAGGAAAATCCTATGGGAACAATGTAGTGAAGAAAAAAAGAGTACATAATTTGTATCACACGCATAAATGTTACCTCATTAAAAACCTTATTTATGAAATCCCATAGGGATAAAACCTAAAATATGGAAAAGATCTTAACTATCTCACCCTCAATGTAGCCTTCAACATAGATCTGTAAGCTTTCACATGCCCATTTTATAGACCAATTTCTCAAAGGGAGCTGTGGAAAGTGCCTATGTAAACAAATCGGTTAAATTGTCATAATAACGAATTTGACAAATATAAACCTCTTCATTCTTATGAAGTTCATGTGTAAAGAAGAACTTTGGAGATATGCGTTTCTTTCTGTCACTCTTTATATAGCCATTCTAATTTGAGATATACAAGCAGCATTATCCTGAAACAAGACTATAGGGCTTTCTTTGTCGCCTGAAAGATCACGTGATTCTCTGATATGATGGATTAAAAACCTCAGCCACACACATTCACGACTTGCTTCATGAAGTCCTAATATTTCAGCATGATTTGAAGCAGTGGCTGTAAGGGTCTATTTTGTAGAGTGATAAGTAAAGAATTCGGCTTATTTCTCTCCGCATCTTCTTTAGGTTTTGATTCATTTTCGCTTATTATTGATGCCATTTGACTCCCTTTGCCCTCTCAGGTACAATATACAAGCATCACCATCCAACCCCCTTGGAAATGCGGGACTAGCCAAAACAAGGCAAAAAGGAGCTAAAAAGAGTCAAAAGATGGTGATTGACGGCAAGGTCGTCCCGACTGCCCTTAGCCGAAGAGCTACTAGCTCAAGGGTAAGGCACTCCCAATCGCTAGCAATTCAAACCAGACGACCTTGAAGTGCATCTCCTTCACGCCCGAGCATGAACGATGTCGTTTCAACCAGAATGCAGAGTTCTACAATCTCCGCAAAGACCAGACCAGTCGAGACAAATTGGTTTTGGCCGAGACAACAACTTGGAGTGTAGGTGGGCCTTCAAGTCTGCACCTATTAATGCAGACACCCTGTTTTTGCGGAAGGGAGAGCTGCGCATGCCAAATTCCTTCAAGCGGGTTTCCATGTAGGGAGAGGGTTTTTACCTAAACCGATTTCTGGTCCGGGGAGCTGCCCGAGGGGACGATAATCTAGTACATCCTTCCCTCTTGTACCCCTTTACTGTTTTAATGGTTTGCGGTGTATGGATTCCATGAAATGAACCGTGAGTAGTCTCCCTTAGTTTTTGGGGGTCCTATGGAACCCTCTTTTTTACATAACTCTCGATCTGAAGCTTAATACACCTTATTAGTGTTAAGTTTATATTCTTGTTTGTATTTCACTTATTGTTAGTGTTGTACTACATTTATAGGCATCCGAGGGGATCTCTATGAGCATAGAGTAAGGACAATCAACTATGAACTTCAGGGGTGACGCCAATGATCCCGGAAAACCAAGTGTTATACCTTAGTACAAGGTGTTCACGAGGGTGACCCAGAGTGAGCGGTTGCACGATGAGGGTTGGCAGTCGCGAGCTCCAAGCCGGTCATGAACCAACAATACCGAGGGGTTGAGGTTTGCGTTCGAGATAACTCTTAGGCTAGTTTTTACCAGTCTGGAAGGAGTGGCTGTGCGATGAAGGTTGGTAGTCGCGAGCTTCGAGCTGGACGTGGGCTAACAATATCGAGGGATTGAGGTCTACATGCAAGATACGCCTTCTGCTATTCGAAAAAGTAGCTGAGGGGTGAAATTCGTTTAGATAGGCATATTACACTACAAATTTTGTCCAAATATGCGACAAGATTATGCTACGAAATTTAAGTCGTCGCAAAAAGTTGCGACGATTTTGCCACACATATGTGCCAACCAAATGAAATGTAAAATATTGCGACAGTTATGTGACTATTTTGTATCGATAATGCGATAGTTTTTTTGGTATTTGCGACGAAGGAGAACCGTGGTAAAACAATCGCAAAATGCGAAGGCTTTACGCCCTTTTTGCGGCGACATATGTTTTCGCATTATTAAAATCTTGGGAATATGCTACTTATTTACCACTGTTTTGTCACGATTTAAGCTTCACACTTTACGACGCAGCTTAGTTGCAGCAAATCCGTGGCATTATGTGACAACTTTATCCTAGTTTTGCGACGACAATTTTTTTAAATAATGCGACGCAATTGAGTGCGAGAAAACCGTGACATTTTGCGACGATGTTGCCACGATGTTGCGACAACATTATTCCTTTCACAAATTTTCATTTTCCCCCTGACCTTTCCTTTTTAAGTGTTTTCATTTCCCCCTGAACTTTCCCTAAATTGAAAACAATTGAGTGTTTTCATTTTCATTTCCCCCTGTACTATCAACTGTCAAAAACAAATCTAATTAGATTTGTTCCAGGCACTTCTCCTAATCGAGCCACCGTAAATTGTTCCAGGCACTTCTCCAAATTTTGCACTATGTTCTGACGTCATGCTCGTTGTACCGGGAGAAGGGTAAGGCGACAGGAGAAGGTTTTACGGATTTCGAGTTCTCGTCAAAGTCTGAAGTGAGTGATAGTGGTGGTTCTGGATACATGCGCTCGGCGGACGAGCTGTTTTTTAACGGGAAGATAAGGCCTATGAAGCTGTCGTCGCACTTGCAGAGAGCGCAAGCTCTCACGACGTTGCTGGGTCTGGAAGAGGATGATGAGGCGACCAACGGCGGCGCTGATGGTGAGGGTGAGGAGACGGTTATGATGATGCGAGGGAGAGATATTCGGATGCGGAATAGATCTCTGCATTGGAAAACTAGATCTCTGTCGCCTCTCAGAAACTCGAGATGCGAGGGGCAAATCCAGGTGGTTAACGAAGGCATACTTTCCGCTGAGAAGCTGAGCGATGGAGAGCAACCGATGGAAGAAGCAGCGATGTCTGGCTCGGCCTCGTCGTCTAGGTTGTCCTCGTCAGGGAGTCGGAACTCGAAGAAGTGGATATCCCTCAAAGACTTGTTGTACAAGCAACATCGTCTAGGTCGTCCTCGTTCCGTTCTTCGATTTCCTTCTCGCCTGCGAAAGAGAACAAGTCTTCATCATCTTCTTTCATTTCCAGCGCAATCAATTTCAATTGTATTAATTTCGAAATGTTTTTTATTCGAAATTTTTGTAATCTTCTTTTAAATTATTAATTTTGAAATGTTTTTTATTGTATTAATTTTGAAATTTAATTTCATATATTCCATTTCAAATTTTTTAACTGTATTTATGTCACAAATTTTTTACCGTCCTAAAACAGTGGCATTAATGTGGGAAACCGGTGGTAAAACTATACCACAATTATGTGACAGTTTGGCAACTATTTATGTTATTGTGGTAAATTCATTACATAATAGTGGTAAAACTGTGATAACATTTATACTACCGTTATGCGACGGTTTTTTGACTGTTTTTTTTTCGCGTGGCATAATCGTCGCATAGTTGTGGCATATTCCGTCGCAAAACCGTGGTAAAAGTTATGCGACGTAGCTTTCTGCGACTAGTGGTAAATGGTCGCAAAAGTCGTCGCAAATCTTGTTTTGCGACGGTTTTGCCACTCGTTTCTCACACAATTTATCCGTGGTAAATTTGAGGAAAATTTGTAGTGTTAGACTGGGTCGGCCCAGAAAGATTCTCGCGCTATGCTAGGTAGCGAATGACTGGAGTTATGTGCGTAGGAGGGGGAAATAGAAACCCTGAGAAACGCCTTCTTTCATTTATTAAACCTACTTTATTTATCGTATTTTGTCAGTTCATTTAATACAGTCAAACAAATCGTAATTTGAAAAAATAGACAGTCTAGATCAGGATTAAATAGTGTACTCAGGTTTTGGTTAACTCCTTGGACAACCCGATACTTATTGGTTTATAAATGTTTTTGACTAAGTAGAGGTCAAAACACCCCGAACTACAAGTTGTCATAGAGCGCCAAGATATAGCGGTATCGCCTTATGTAAGCACATAATTGTTTGTCCTCGCGCTTTTTGATGGCCAGATGATACTCGACGTCAGCATATCCAACAAATCCTGATTTTGAGTCCTTTGAATAAAATAAGCCCATATCAGTTGTCCCTCAAATATATCTTAAATTCTGCTGAACGCAAGTCCATTGTCTTTGAGTTGAAGAAGAACTATATCTTGTTAATAAATTGACCAAAAATGCAATACCAGGTCGTGTACAATTAGCAAGATAGATTAGTGCTCCAATAACACTAAGATATGGTACTTCAGGACGAAGTAGTTCTTCATCCTTTTCTCGAGGGCGGAATGGATCTTTGTCACATTAAGTGATCGAATTATAATAGGCGAACTCACAAGATATGATTTATCCATATTAAATCGTTTGAGGATCCTTTCAATACATGAGGACTGATGAACAAATGTACTAAAATGTACAATGAAAAAAGGACCAAAAAGTAAAAATCTTGAAACGTTTAGCTGTCGCCAAACTAATCATCATCGTCAATACGCACATCGTCTCATAGTATTCCTCCTCCCTTGAACCCGCAGCAATGGAATTGAATGAATCCTTGTCCCTTCAAGAGTCGGCTTTTGGTGCGCTCGTTCATCACTTCCTTTTAGAAAATTCTTTTCCAGACTCCCATTATCTTTCCCAATGTCTTCTCGGCAGCAAGGTAGAGTTGCTCTCCTTTTTGTTAATGGTGACAAGCACTCCATGGTAGAGCAACTTGGAACATTCAGTAGCCTGGAATAAGAACATGTCAAGGTGAATTGGAATAGAAAAAATAGTATGAAATTTTCAACTCTATTAAAATCAATAGATTTGATTGACCTTGAAAAGGTAATCAGAAATAAGTCTGATTCCATGGAAAAATGCGACAAGGGCATTACCTTCAATTCTTCAAATACATGGCCAGTACCCTTATTTTCAATCTTATAATCCTACACAGATTTCTGTAAGCAAATTAGTTTAGCTATGAAAAAACAGTCCATCACATTTTGTGTGCAGTGTTTAGCTTTACGTGAAAGCAAGGTTGTAAAAATCGGTAGGCGCTAGTCGGGCGAAAAAGGTCCTTTAAGATTAATTGAAGATTAATCGGGGCCTAGGCGGGGATTAATCGGTTTTACAGTTTTGTATTTTTTTAATATTTTTAATATTTTAAATAATTAATAATCATATAAATATTATTATGGTATATATTTTATTGTATTTTAATACATATAAAAAGAAATCTGATAATAAAGATATTTTAATAGTTTATCAAATATTAAAATGATATATAGAAATATGTAAACTATGTAAAAATAAAAGAATTTTTTAATTTTGATCAAGAAGTTGATCATCTAATTAACGCTTAGGCAGATTAAGAGGGCGACTAGGCAGGTCTAGACGGCGAGTATGCGAGTCTAGGCGACAACTAGGCGGATTTAGACGGCGGCGACTATGCGGATCGATTAATCGGGCGAATTCATAAATTTCACCTTCTAGGCGTGGCCTAGGGGAATTTTTAGAACACTGTGTGAAAGTGCTACCTGTAACAATTACAGAAGCAAGAGTTGGAACGTAAAATCTAGCATATGACTCGCTTGCTATGTAGAATGGATTCGAGAGGAACTCCGGGTATTGTTGAACTTGAAACCACTGAAAAAACGTAAGTTTAACAACAAAGCATAACATTTGTCATTTATTCTTTTCTAAGTCTGAAACTCATGTTAGGATAAATAAAACTGATAGTGAAAATGGTACCCTCATAAAAGTCATAAACACTAGTAGGTGAATCCAGGTCCAAAATCCCTATTCAATTTGACGCCTTGTGGACTCCTATCATCAACATCGACTTATTCATTATGTTTTGTTCTTCCTTTTGGGAGTGAAACACAAGCAAAATAAAGCAGTCTACAAATTATACAGATCAATTTCAACTAAGACATCCCAAAAATTGAGTAGAATCAAAAACCTTCATGTGAAAGACAAATCAACACAAAATCTGTACAGTTTGCATTGTTAGAATAGACAACTAAGTGCACGACAAACAGACATGAAGCTTTTCTATTAAAAAAAATACAAACAACTAAATTCATGGACCACTCAATAATAAAGAAATCCCTTCAGCAGAAATAATTAGAAGAATAAATCCCTAATTGAACAAGCTGTAAAACAACTAAACATTCATCTAACACCAACCTAGGGGATTTAGGTTCTGTCCACTTTGACTTATATTTGACTTAACTTAGTTGATCTTAACTGATCTTAACTTATCTTAATTGATCTTAACTGATCTTAACTGATCTTAACTTATAGTGACTGATTTTAACTTATATTAACTTAACTGAAACTTATGTTGATCGATGAATAGTAATATTATGATGATGATGGTTATGATGATGATGAATAGTAATATTATGATGGCGATGGTTGTGATGATGATGATGAATAGTAATATTATGATGATGAATAGTACTATTATGATGATGATGGTTGTGATGATGATGATGAATAGTAATTTTATGATGATGATGAATAGTAATTTTTGATGATGATGAATAGTAATATACTGATGATGATGATGGGGGTGAATAGTAATATTATGATGATGATGGTATGATGAATAGTATGATGATGATCATGAATAGTATGATGGTATGATGATGATGGTATGATGAATAGTATGATAGTATGATGATGATGGTATGATGAATAGTATAATAGTATGATGATGATGGTATGATGAATAGTATGATAGTATGATGATGATGAATAGTATGATGATGATGTTATGATGAATAGTGTGATGATGATGATGGTATGATGAATAGTATGATGATGGTATGATGAATAGTATGATGGTATGATGAATAATATGATGAATGGTATGATGAATAGTATGATGATAATGATGATGCTGATGGTATGATGAATAGTATGATGATGATGGTTATGGTATGATGATGGTATGATGAATAGTATGATGGTATGATGAATAGTATGATGATGATGGTATGATGAATAGTATGACAGTATGATGATGAATAGTATGATGATGATGGTATGATGAATAGTATGATGATGATGGTATGATGAATAGTTAACTGAAACTTAACTTAACTGATCTTAACTGATACTAACTTAACTTAAATGATCTTAACTGATATTAACTTATAGTGACTGATATTAATTTATAGTGACTTAGGCCCTGTCCACTTTGACTTGTTTTTTTGACTTGTAAGTTAAGATAAGTTAATATCAGTTAAGATAATTTAAGATCAGTTAAGATAAGTTAATATCAGTTAAGATAAGTTAAGATCAGTTAAGATAAGTTAAGTTACTTTTAACATACCACCATACTATTTATCATACCATCATACTATTCACCATCATCATACCATCATCATCATCATACTATTCATCATACCATCATCATCATCATACCATCACACTATTCATCATCATACCATCATCATCATCATCATACTATTCATCATACTATTCATCATACTATTCATCATACCATCATCATCATCATACCATCACACTATTCATGATCATACCATCATCATCATCATACTATCATCATCATACCATCCTCATACTATTCATCATCATACCATCATCATCATCATACCATCACCATCATCATCATACCATCATACTATTCATCATACCATCATCATCATCATACCATCATACTATTCATCATCATCATAAAATTACTATTCATCATCATAAAATTACTATTCATCACCATCATCACCCCCATCATCATCATCAGTTATTACAATTCATCATCATAAATTACTATTCATCATCATCATCAACATCATCATAATATTACTATTCATCATCATAATAATATTACTATTTATCATCATAAAATTACTATTCATCATCATAATATTACTATTCATCATACCATCATCATAATAGTACTATTCATCATCATCATAATATTACTATTCATCATACCATCGTCATCATACTATTCATCATCATCATAATATTACTATTCACCATCATCATAATATTACTATTCACCATCATCATAATATTACTATTCATTATTCAATATAAGTTTCAGTTAAGTTAAGATAAGTTAATATCAGTTAAGATAAGTTAATATCAGTTAAGATAAGTTAAGATCATTTAAGATCATTTAAGATCAGTTAAGTTTCAGTCAAAGTGGACAGGCCCTTATAAGTCAAAAATTCAAGTCAAAGTGGACAGGGCCTTAATCATCTAATCAAGTTTTATATGCACAATAACAACTAATCCATCTCACAAAACCAATAACATACATCATCAATGGAAAACCAAACCTAAACAATCCAAACATCAAACAAATTTGGCTTACAGGCGTAGAGTTGCTGGCGTCGCTGGGCATCACTTGCGTTGCTAATGGAGTCGGTGACTGTCGACGTCTATAAAGATATAACCGGAAGTCAATAATGGGTGGACTCGATTCTCTGGTGTTCGGTCGGGTGGAAGTCAGTGGCGTAGATGTGAGTCGCGGTTGTACGGGGAAAGAGGCTGCAGTTTGGGCGGATGGAAGATATTCTATGATTTAGGGTTTGCAATTTGCATAAAAGGATTTTGGGTGACCGAATGGAGAATTTTTGTGGATTGAGGTCGATTTTTGAAAGTGGAAAGTGGTTCGGGAGGAAAACGAAAATTTCATTTTTAAAAAGGTATGAAAGAAATCAGAATCGTCTCATATTTGGTACGGAGAACGTGGAAATATAATCGTCGAAAAATGGTGCGGCCTTGCCACAGTTTTACAACGACCTCATCTGTCGCATAGTGTAAATAAAACACCATCGCAAAACCGTGGTAAAAGTTTTATAAACCACCGCATAATTCTGTCACAATTTTGACCAAAATTTGTAGTGAGATGCCTTATCGCCAATATTTGAGGTCAAACTAGACTTTGTATGTATGATTCGACCCCATCAAGAATTGCATGTTCCGACTTCTGTTCCTCTTCCTATTCGGAGTTCTTCTACCCACATTTTGCTCAAGTTTCTTACAGCATGAACCAATGTTTAATGAATCTAGGGCACTGCAATTTCCGTTGATACAAAACTGATCTACCAGGATATAATTACTCTGTTACACTTTTCTCATCTTGCTTGTTTGTTTGAATCATCATGCCCGGGGGAATTTTCCTATTACACAGTCGAGCTTCATCTTTACATCAAAAGCCCTCTCAATGGATTTTCTTCGTGGATTGAAATTGATTGAATAGTGATGAGTCGTATTTATACGATTCGTCGAATCAACTAATCCCATTTATTTCGACACTTTTTTTTGCGAATAGTATGGTTTTGCATTTCAGGTGTTTCGGAAGCTTTAAGAGGAAACACACATACACGATGGCATTTTGTGCCAAAAACATCACAATGACAGATTAAACCTTTGGACGTTTAACAGAGTGCTGGGAATGGACCGCTTATCAGAAAATTACGAGCCACATGCCGTTGCGTAGCTAACTCAATTCCCTATAACTGTCTAGTTTACACTGATAGCATCCGAGGACATTTAGATGATCAAATCCAGAGTCGAAGTCAGAATTGCGCGCAGAAAGGAGGAATCAGACTCCGAGAGGACCGCGTCTCGTAGAGACATTAGCTCGACGCTAATGTCTGAAGGAAACGCGGCCAGTACCAATAACATCAAGGCGAGTAGTTGCCGTAACGTCTACACGAGGCGTGGCGATGACATCATCAACGTGTTTTGATGACGTCAGCAGGCAGAAACTTGGAAATCAAGCCCAAAAAATCAGACTTGGAAACCCTACTTTTTGCTATAAATAAGATGTTTGGGTTAGGGTTTCAATCATCTCATATTCTTATATTCGAGACGGGCTCTGGAGAAGAAGATGAAGCTTTCGACGAGAGAAGATAATTTTTTACTCATTATGTGTTTAATTTCCATTATGTGTAACTAAACTCCTAATTCATTTTAGGGTTTCGCATATTGTGACTATGTTTTGAGATTTCGTTTTTAATGTAATTTTATGTTTCTCTAGTTCTTTTGCTTATTCCATGAATTAATTTGTGAGGTTAAGTGGAAGCTTTGTCGCAAAGCTTAATCAAACAATTAATTCTTATCATTAATATCTACTGGAAACTTTGTCGTAAAGGTAGATCGTAACACCTTGGTAAGTTTTACCTTCGTCGGATTATTAAGTCTAGGAAAGAACTAGAAGTCTAACGCCTTTGTCGGGTTAGATTGTGGTGTATCACCTTTGTCGGGATACTTAGGGTTGTTACCTTTGTCGGAATGACCACACTTGAAACATGAAATTAGATATTTAGCAGTCAATGATAAACATGTCACAATAGAAATCCTAAGCTGAATAGTCTCTCTGATTGGAAGTCTTCAGTTCTTTTTTCTCTTTTGCACTCTTTACTGCTAAAAACCCCCCATTTTTCTTATTTGTTTACAGAGACAGCTTCAACAACACCAGCTCTCTTAGGTTCGACCCTGCTTACCGCTTGCTAGCAGTTATAGGACATTTATATATATTAAATTTGACGCGTCAGACGACGCGCAACAAATTTTGGCACCATTGCCGGGTAGCTGCGCTTCGGTGAAGTTGTTTCTTTTTCGTTGTTTTTATTTTCTCTGTATTTTACTTGTTCGCTATGTCTCGCGTAGAAAGCCAGATCGACGAAGGTGATGATGAGCATATAGCGCCGTATAAGCCTACGATGAGGGAGCTGTCGGCCCCTAATTTTCTTAATATACCTTGGTGCATCAATGAGGGGCCAGACATGCAGGAAATCGAGATCAATACTGTGATAGTGCACTATCTACCGAAGTTTTCGGGTCGGCAAGGGGAATTAGCCACCAGGCATCTACAGGATTTCCACAGCATCTGCCAGATTGTCTGACCCTATGGAGCCACAGTGGAGAATTTTAAACTTAAGGCTTTTCATTTTTCTTTAACTGACATGGCTCGATCTTGGTTTCTGTCTCTTCCTTTATGTAGTATCAGGACATGGGACCAGATGCAAAACAAAATTTCTCGACAAGTACTACCCAGCAGCTAGGGCCGGACAGGTTCGTAGACAGCTGCAAGATCTCAGACAGGGGCCTAATGAGTCAATGTATGATTATTTGGAGAAATGTAATGCCTTGGAATAGAGCTGCTGCAACCTAGGACTTCCTGAGAAGTTGGTGATAGAGTACATGCTCGATGGGTTGAGACCGCTCGATAGGATGCTGCTAGACGCCTCAGCTGGAGGGACCATCATGAATCTGTCCCTAGCTGGAGTGCAAAACTTGATAGCGGAGGTCACCGAGAATTCGAGATTCAGAGAAGAGGCCAGCAGGTAGGAGGAGTTCAGCAGAACCAGAAGCGTTGCAAAGGCTGAGATACCATCAAACCAGGTAACTGAGGAGCTGAAGCAGATGAGAGAGATGATGCAGACGCTCATAATGAAGCAGTTGGCTCAGGTAAAGCCTTGTGAGTTTTGTGGTGCGACCAATCATAAGATAGATGCTTGCCCGACTCTACAGGAGGATACACAGGCCAACGTCAATGTAGTGGGTGAATTTCAGAATTACAATAATCATGCACCCCAACAACCTCAGCAGCAGTTCTACCGCCCACCATACCGTCAACAGCAGGGAGGCTATAATAATCAGAACCAATATCAACAAAGAGGGCACTACAATCACGCAGGCCCAAGCAATCAGAGTTCAAGCAAGTCTCTGCAAAATTAGGCGAAGAATGATGAAACTTTAGCAGAGCTGTCTAAGGAGATGTCTAATTTAGCCCAGACTATTTCCGAGTTGCAGAGAGATCCGGGGAGGCTACCGTCACAGACAGTGCCTAATCCAAGAGGGAACATCAATACATTGGAAGTGGTAGACGAATCGGGTGCAGAAAATGAAGAAAACGAGTCTGCATCAGAGAGCACCACGCCTACAATAGACATTAGCTCGATGCTAATGTCTGAAGAAAATGTGGCGATAACGTTGACACAAGACGCGGTCGTAAATTCAAGACAGGACGTGATCCCTACTGATGCATGTTCCAAAACTCATACTTCCCTTTCGTTTTCTGTGCAGGTAGGAGCTCCCGAAGGCTATGTGATCGATAAGGATGAGCTAGGAGGTAGACTGGAGGCGAAGCATGAGCCAAACAACCAAACGATGGAGAGCCCAATTGTAGCGAGTCATGAGGCACCGCAAAGAAAGTGTAAGGACCCAGGTGCCTTCACAGTCACCTGTGGTGTTGGTGAGACTTAAATACATTACTGTTTAATTGATTTGGATGCTACCATCAATGCTATGCCTTATTCATTATTTTGTTCTTTGAAACTGGGGCCTTTGAAACCGCCTAAGCTGTTAGTAGAGTTAGGGGATAAATCTCGTGTTCGGCCTGTTGGTTTGCTTGAAAACATAACCCTCCGTGTTGGAGATCCTGTTGTTCCTACAGACTTCTATGTTTTGCAGATGGGAGACGCTAGAGATGATGATCCTCCGACACTTATCTTGGGACGTCCGTTCCTCTTCACCACCAAAACCAAGATTGACATGGACACAGGCTTATTGTCACTTGTGTTTGGTGGCCAGACATTGAATTTCTATATCTATGAGGACGGAGACCACCCGAGCATGAAGAAACCACCGGACATAGTGAACACATCATATCTTGGTGCCCTAGTTCCTGACCTACCAAATGAGGTTAGACATGCGACAAAAAAGGTAGCTATGAGCGGAATGTCCTCACAAACTAGGGAGGATGTGAAGGCGAACCCGCCTGATTGATGGAGAGGAGACACGAGCAAGCCATTATATGAGGATTTTAGGCAGACTGAAGGAATCGCTTAGGCAAAATTTGACCTGACACGCCCATGCCTAAAGAGGTATCGTTGAGCCAACGACGTAAAACAAAGACGCTCGCGGGGAGGTAGCCCGGCAAATTTTTGAGTTTTTCTTTTCTTTATTTCGTTTTATGTTTGTTTGAGTCTCGAGTCATGTTTTTCACATTGTCTTTTGGGAAAAGAGATGTTTTTCATACAGGAAACAGGTGCAACTCAGTGCGGATCGCGTCAATCCTCAACATTAGCTGGCCGCGTTAGGTGTTAACATTAAATTAACATCTTTATCAGACGCGGTACGTAAAGTCTGAAGAAGACGCGGTGGACCATTGACTAGCGTTGACCAATTCGTTTGACCAGAATTCTCACCATCACGCGACAAAACGAGGGGAGTGCCTGTTCAATTTTATTCTCTATTTGTTTTTCCCTACGTTTGTGTGTCTTGCATTGTTGTGTCTTTGAATTTAAGTCGTACTGCGAGGACACGACTTGGTACAAAAGTGTGGGGTGGGAGAGTCAGTATGTTGTGTCATCACGTTTATTTTTCTTGCATATTGCACAATGTTAGCACGTTTCCCTTTTTTAAAAAAATTGAAAAGTAGAAATTTTCTCTCTATTTCCTGGATATGCAGTATTGGATTTTGATGATGTGAAATAGACGATGCTGATTAGATGTGTTTCTCTCGTGAATTTTGAATTGTGCTTTTACATGTGAATTTAACCCGCTACGTGTCCTTCCGAGTTGAAATAAACAGGGATGTTAAGTTGATAGAAATGTCCTAGGGAGACTTCACAAAGCATTCAAAGGATCAAATTTCGAGTTATATGGTTATGTGGATTTCATGGTGGCTAGCACTTCGAGACTTATTGGTTCAGAGTTTACTCCGCCACTGCAGCGTTTATGTAGGTAGGTGGGATGGGAAAATAGACTATCCTATCTCTAGTCCGAAGTAACCGGGAAAATAGGTGGAGGACCCCCATCTTGACTCGCGTCAAAAAGGTTGAGTATGAGAAAGAGCGGGGAGGTAATTCCATATGCTTGCGGGCGATGATTGGACCTCCCTCAAAAAAAAAGAAAGGGCAAGCTATTCACAACAAAGAAGCAAAGCTCAAGAGAAAAATCAGCCACTTGTGAAGGTTTATACAAAAGAAAAGTGAAGTACAACATTCTTACATCAAGAGCCAAAGGCCAAAGAAAGTCACTACAAAAGCTGTCTAACAAAAGAAGAAGAAAAAAAGAGAACTAAAAAAAACCTTTGAAGCTCGAATGAATCACGTGCAAGAAAAAGCAATGAAGTGTAACCATATAACTAGAACTTGGGACACCGGATGCAGATCACGGGTCTAAAGAGGACTATTTCCCATTCATCCGAATTGGTTTGAATTTCGGCTCAAAGGTAACATGTATTAAGTTAATTCTGTGTTGAGCATAATGATTTTAGTAGCGATTGAGTTATGCATAGCAAAGCGAAATCTAGACTAGTAACTCATATTGTGTTCAAGGTACCGTTGAGACAGTCCTTGAACTCCTTTCACAACAGTTCAGGAAACAGAACAAAAACAGTAGCACGCACAGAATGATAACCCAGTTCGGCTTCGCCTACTCTGGGGGGTTTCCCACACCCTAGAAGAGACACAAATCTTTATTATGAGTTTAGAGCTTACACAGGGACTTACGCTTACACCTTGTAATTGCCTAGCCTCTAATACTCCGTCTCTCAGATTTGCAACCGAGGTTTACCGTAGCTCCCCTCGATCCCCTTCGTCCGAACCTTCTGTCCGAACGTGCTCGACCTTCTCTTGAAGCTTGGATGCTTTCTCTCGAAAGCTTGTTCACCTTTGTTGTGTGCAGCAGTTTGATCACTTCCAGGCAGTCTGATTTGCACTTGACAAGACTGCTCTTGCACCGATGAGTTTCCAGTGGGGAAAACACAGTCGGCCATCGCTTTCTTCTTCTCCAATTGATAGGATATGCTCGTGTATGTTTGATATTGAAAGCGATGCTGATTATGGATGCCCTAGCATTGTATTTATATGCTGGGACGATATCCAAACCAGCTCAAAATAATCCCATCAAATATTCAGGAAATATTCCTAAATATTCGATGTATATCTTTCTCAAATCGGTTGGAAGAATATTCGAAGACTTCTTTCCCAAGTTAGCCACGCCGCCTTTAATTTAGATATTCATTCGAATATCTGATGTTCGAATAAGTCGCTGGCCGACTTCAAATCGACTAGATCCTCGTCGTCGAAATCTTTCCGGGAAATATCCTTGCGTCTGTTCCACGCTGTACATGAGTGCTAGGATATGTTTGAACTCCCCATGTACTCCTGCTCGAACTGTCTAACTCCGTTTTGCCAAATACATGCCACTCAAGGGAACATCATATTTCGACACTTTTTTATGCGAACGTTTATTTTTTAGTATGTTTTGCATTTCAGGTGTTTCGGAAGCTTTAGGAGGAAACGCACCTAAAAGATGGCATTTTGTGCCAAAAATATCACAATGACTGATTTGACCTTCGGACGTTCAACGAAGTGCTGGGAATGGACCACTAATCAGAAAATACTGGCCACATGCCGTTGCGTAGCTAACTCAATTCCCTACAACTCTTTAGTTCACACCGAGAACATCCGAGGTCATTTAGATGGTCAAATCCAGAGTCGAAGTCAGAACTGTGCGCAAAAGGAGGAATCAGGCTCCGAGAGGACCGCGTCTCGTAGATACATTAGCTCGACGCTAATGTCTGAAGGAAACGCAGCCAGTACCGATAACGTCAAGGCGAGAAGCAGCCGTAACGTCTACACGAGGCGCGACGATGATGTGATCAACCCGTTTTGATGACGTCAACAGGTCGAAACTTGGAAATCAAGCCCAAAAATCAGGCTTGGAAACCCTACTTTTTGCTATAAATAAGATGTTTGGGTGAGGGTTTCCATCATCTCATATTCCTACATTCGAGACGGCTCTGGAGAAGAAGACGAAGCTTTCGACGAGAGAAGACAATTTCTTACTCATTATGTGTTTAATTTCCATTATGTGTAGCTAAACTCCTAATTCATTTTAGGGTTTCGCATATTGTGACTATGTTTTGAGATTCCGTTCTTAATGCAATTTTATGTTTCTCTAGTTCTTGTGCTTATTCCATGAATTAATTTGTGAGGCTAAGTGGAAGATTTGTCGCAAAGCTTAATCAAACAATTAATTCTTATCGTTAATATCTACTGGAAACTTTGTCGTAAAGGTAGATCGTAACACCTAGATAAAATAATACCTTTGTCGGATTATTAAGTCTAGGAAAGAACTACAAGTCTAACACCTTTGTCGGGTTAGATTGTGGTGTATCACCTTTGTCGGGATACTTAGGGTTGTGACCTTTGTCGGAATGACCACACTTCAAAACATGAAATTAGATATTTAGCAGTCGATGATAAACATGTCACAATAGAAATCCTAAGCAGAATATTCTCTCTGATTGGAAGTCTTAAGTTCTTTTTTCTCTTTTGCACTCTTTACTGTTAAAAACCCCCTTTTTCTTATTTGTTTACAGAGACAGCTTCAACAACACCAGCTCTCTTGGGTTCGACCCTACTTACCGCTTGCTAGTAGTCGCAGGAGATTTATAACTATTAAATTTGACGCGTCAAACGACGCGCGTCAAATTGGTCAAATGCTGAGTGACCAAATAAATATAAACATCAACATGGGCATTGATGCTTGAAAAATAGTGGATCGCCTCTATTGGTTTCGTAGCCATTACACAACGCCGAAAGACAAAAAAAACCAAAAACAAGAGGAGACTATCTTGCGCAATTGGACATTCAAAGCATCAAATAGGCACAATCATACGTACCGTCTTCCATGATCATTGTTCTGAATATACAATGTGTGAGATTCTTGGCTCAAGATATCGTACGGTGAGAAATGGAATATGATTCAAAGATAAGGATTCGTGATTAGAGTTCGAATTGCTATGGTAACTGGCCGTGGTGCCCATTGCTGAGTTTTGCAATATATTTCAATCTGTAAAAGACAATACATACCAACACCTCTATTCATACAATGCGATACACTGGACATCTCCTACTTTTCTATACATGAGCATTGTTTTCAAACAAGGCCCTCATAACTAACTCATAAGCAGCAAAAACAGAACCATTGACCATAAATGCTCGACTCATTGTGGTTCCTAGGCCCCGATAGAGCACGCCATGCCCTTAGCGGCAGACACTCTTATAGAAACAATCAACAATGCCACCATACTTGGTTTCAGAGCAACGAAGCTGAGCCTGCAACCTGGTTTTCAGCACATCCAGTGGATAGCAACATATCCAACTTGACACTCTAGCTACACCTCCAGCAACCAACATGGTGTGCATGCCTTCTTCTCCTGGCATTTGACACCCTGGATGGAGTAGCTCCCTGCTCCATTCGTACGACCAGAAGTAGACACCGTAAGACGGGGAGTCTCTGAGCACTATCACAAGCAGGCCATGGAAAATGCCTCTTAGGCCTTCTGTCTTTATTATGGACTTGGCTAGATTCATCGGTCCTTTCTTATTATCTGCTGAAAAGGCTTTGTTTTGGAGTTGTAGTCGAATTTCGATGAGGAAGCTTTGCAAGAGTACTGTGCCTGTTCCAGCCATGAAAATTGATGTACAGGATGGAGGGTCTTTGGATGAAACCCGCGTCAATATTGCATAAGTTCGGAACACCATTACATTCTGCATCAACATGCATAGTTTATACCATAATTGACGCAGCGGGAAAATCGGGATAAACAAATTCACCAGTAATGAATTCGAGATAGCTTGTAATCCACTAGGAAAGCTTGGAATCCACCAAGAAAGTTTTGGAATCCAACAAAAATGAAAAACCAAAGGTTTATTGAAAGGAAAATAAGATACATAACTGAAACACTAAGGTGGGTTTAAATAGGAAAACATAAAACCTAATTAGGAAAGGAAATCTAAAAAGATAATTATCCGCTGCTAAATCTAAAAGATAATTATCCGTTGCTAAAAGATAATCATCAGCTGCTAAAGATAATCATCAGCTGCTAAAATCTAAAAACAAAGAAATAAAGCTAAAATACTATTTTGGAGCCCAAAACGCTCCTACATCAGTGTCATGCACTTCCAAAGAACTCGACCCCGAGTTCTCTTCTAAATATAGGACCTCATCTGCCTTGGATGGACCATGCTTGTAAGGCTGTATCACATCATCACCTTCCTTAAAAGCCTTTACTCTCTCACGCTTGTCAGCATCAACCTTCTTCTTTTTCTTCTTCTTCTTCCCCGTAGCCTTTAATCTAGCCTTAACAGCTTCCTTGACAACTATACTCCCCCCAACCACTTTCTCAGCCATTGTACTGATTTCAGGGTCCTTGCTGTTGTATGCAAATTCGGCATGAGGCAAGGACACACATTTTGGGTCGGGCTCGGACACATATTTTGCCTCAAACCGGGCTAATTGGCCGTCCCATTAACCCGGTACAAATTAAACCATAATTTTTATTTTATTTTTTAAAAATGAAACTAATACTTAATTGTAATTAATAAGAAATAAAAAAATATTTCTAATCTGTGTTCTTGAATTCGAAAAGAAATATTTTCCAAAAATAAAATAGTTAAGTGTTTTAACAATCAAAATTACTCTCAACATTCCACGTTAAAACTTTTCTGAAATATTTTGTGATGCTTTGGAAATGTTTTACTTCTATGTGGCGATTGTTTTGCATCCATCTATTATGTTACATCTTTGTAATATATTGTTGTTATGCAAACAAATTATTGTATTTTTATTTAAGTTATACATGAAAATTAAAATGCAGTGATACATATTTGTAGTGGGTTGGCCCGATGGGTAACCCGGCCCAGTACATCGGGCGGGCTTGGACAAGATTTTGAGCCCGAATTGATCAGGCGAGTTTAGCCCGACCCGACTATATGGACTATCAAATATAAAAAAGCCCGGCCCGAGCCTGCATTTGTGCAGGTCAACTTCATGCTAAGATGGCGCAACAAGCAATTGACATTGAGAACTTGGGTGAGGAAGAGGAGGTTTCTGAAGAAGAAGTCCTTGAATCCAATGCTTCAAGGGAAGAACGGGATCAAGAATTGGAGGATGAATATTGGAGAGCCACCACCGAAGCTCATTACAACCAATGGGATTGTGAATCTTGTAACAGGGACGAGATGGAATGCAAAAGTGAAGCATCCTTCACTACTAGCACATCTCAAGATCGTTTGGATGACAATACAGAAAAGCTCTCCATTCCACCAACGCCTCGGCTCTCCGATGAGGAATTATTCAATGATGATGCCTCTTACATAGAGGAAACAACTTTTATTGATGATGAAGACTTCCTCCCTCCCGGTGTAAAAGAGCCTAAATGTGAAACCCAACTTCTTGATGAGGATAAGATAGAGGAAGAGCTTATGGTGCAAAAAGAACTTCAAGGGTATGAAGACTTTGTTGAGGTCTATATGGATCAAGCTAAAGAGCCTTCTCGCACACAAGAAGACAAATGTCTAGAAAGGGAGATTGAGGGATGGGCACCCAAGGAAATAATTAAAAACCTTAAGGAGGGTGTGTCCATCAAGCTCGAGACAAATTTTGAAGACCCTTTCTTCATTACGACGTCTCGAGACAAGTTTTGGAGCTTCTTGCCGTATTTTCAAAGATTATTTGGAAAAAGCTCCCATGACCCCTTATTTCTTAAGGGATCTTCATATTCGAAGGGGTCATGCTCCCAAAGGAAAGTCCATTGTAGACTCATGGGAGGAAATTCAAATGTGATTTGAAGGTGGATTGACACGACAAAATCCAAGGCCCCGTGAGAAGGGATCCTAGCAAAGGACTTCTCAACGAGTGATTCTATGGGGCGCTTTGCTATGTCTTTGCCAAGACGGGAAAAACTAGGCCCTCACGGGAGGTAACCCGGTTTGTAAGTTGTTCATTCTCATTTTTCATTACTAAGTGTTTTACATGATTTTGAGTAGCTTAGGCTCTAAGTGTGGAGTGTGATATTTATGATTAGTGGGTCAAATTTTAAGTGTGGAGTGAGTTCTACTCACTCCAATCCCGCTTCACACCTCCATACCCTCCACATTTCCCTTGATT
Source organism: Rhodiola kirilowii (assembly GCA_033675215.1). Taxonomy (NCBI): domain Eukaryota; kingdom Viridiplantae; phylum Streptophyta; class Magnoliopsida; order Saxifragales; family Crassulaceae; genus Rhodiola; species Rhodiola kirilowii. Next base: position 30,895,855 of record CM066194.1, on the reverse strand, counting down.
TATCTATGAATAATAATGTTGCCCTTAATGCTCATGTGCATATTATGAAGGATGTGGATTACTTTCCTTGTTTGAGGTCTATTAATCTTATGCCATGATGTTATTATGCAATTAGTGAAGCTTTCTTGCTCATACATGAGTTGTATTACCTTGTATGTCACTTGTTACTTTTAACCTCTCATGTCTTATTGTTAACAAGGAAGTTATTTACATCATGAACAATCAAGCTTAGCACAATGACGTCTTTTCTATTGGTGGGGCACATCTACAAACGAGGAGAGTTCCTATGCGCCTTATTCTCATTCTCTTTATTGTTTGCGCTAAGGGACTAAGCTACATTTAAGTGTGGGTGGGGTAGTCGCATAGTTCACTCATATTATGACATGCCTATCATTTTAGAATGAACGCTTGCATTCATGTATTCTATCCCTAGCATGAGAGTCTTTTCAACCACAAAGACTTGTGACTATCAATTCTAAATACCTATAAATCACATCTAGCCTACTTGTCACAATTGTTGGATCTTGAACTTAGAACCGACCTAGCCCCTTGAATGTGAATTCTTGTGAATCAATATTATTGCTATCTCTTGTCTATCTAATTTTCTAAGTATTTTCGTCGAAATACCTTGGATTTAGTTTTAGCAAGCACTTTCAAAATTTTCATGAAAAACTTAGAACTTTTGTATGCTCCTTGGTGACTTGAGTTCTTCTAACTTAGTGCCTTACCTATGATTGTTTCTCGCGCATTCCATATATTTCTTGAAAATATTGTCAAGTTTTAAGTGTGGACTCAAAAGAGGGCGAAAAATGGGCCCCAACAAAAAAATGCTTCGTTTTCATGTTCAAAGAGGGCAAAGCCCCAACTAAAAACTTTCTTGATGTACACGAGAAGTTTTGCTCGAAAATATACAAATGCCGGGAGTTGGGAAGAAAAGATCCCCCTCGAAAACATTTGTAGGCCAAAGCCCATTTGAGAAAGAAAATAAGAAACACTTAAAACTTGACTTTACGTTCTTCCATCATTCTACCTTTGCGCGGGATGCATCATTTGTGTTGTGTGCTAGTTGGGTTAACTCTTGGACAATCCTTGTGCTTGCACGGGAGCTATCATTTGGTCTATGCTAGTTTTCTAAGAACTCAAAGTGTCGAACTCCTCTTCCCTTATGGATTACGGCTTAAGAGCCTAAGTCTTGGGAATGAGTTCCATGTCGCGAACCCATGGACTAGCCCTAGCTAGCATAGGTGAGCGGTTGACACTCTTTTGTGCAAACTAACAACTTTACTTCTATTGTATTGCCATGAAAATGAGTAGATCATTGGGTTAGACATTTGATTGCTCTAGTATTGATGATCTTCAATGCACAACCTCATGGGTACTCAAATTGTTCAATAGTTCTTTTGATGATAATGTGACGGTAGTCCTAGATTCGGGTGAGGTATTTGTTTTGAGAAATCCTCGCCTTGGTTAAGCACTCTTGAATTCATTCTCATGGGATAGGTGCATTTGAGATTTGTGAGTATTCCCATTTCTGAAAACTCTCACGAGACTATAACTTGTCCACAAGGTTAGCCTAGGGGTTTAAAGGCTTAATGCATGTGCTATATTTTCATTTTCCTTTGAAAGCTAGTGAGGCAAATACACGAAAAACATAGCACCACTAGCATTTCGCCACTTGCATGACCTTGACATATTTTCATACTTTGTTCGGGACGAACAAAGCTTAAGTGTGGAGTGTTGATGAGTCGAGTTTTTGACTCATTAATAGCCATTTTTCACTATAGCTTTGAGCCGTTTCCGACTTTATTTGATGTCATTTGACCCTTGCCTTTCACATTTTAGGTACAAAATGATACCCCATTGAATTCAATACCTCAATATCAATATTGCATGAAAATTGAAAATTTGGCGCAAAATAAGGAGTTTCGGGACAAAACAACGCAGATTGACCTTTCCGACATATTTTGCATGCCCAGGGCGAATTGGTTGATCTATAGCTTGTTGGAAAGCTAACTCACAGAGCTACAACTCTCTAGTTTACGCCAAGACCAAATTCGGACTCTAAGACAGCTAAAACGCCCCAGTTGGTTCACTGGAAAGGAACTCAGAAGGCTCAAAATCTCTCGGCATCGAGTCGATCGACTGGCGTGTCCATTCCGTTGGCTAGCCTGTCCAGTTGGTCGACTGGAACTGCTATAGTACCAGAAATTTTAGTTTCAGAGCTATAAATAAAAGGAGAGGTTTAGACGTAAGGGGTGGTTTTATAGGGAAAAAGTGTGAGAAAAAGGCTAAGGAAGGCTCACCATCATCGAAGGTTTGCTTGGGGAGAAGGGAGAAGACCAAGGAAGGATTCTAGAGCTTGCTCATTGATGGACCACAATTGTATGAATCATAAACACAGTTAAACCCACCAAATTAGACTGTTTGTCTATCTAACTTCGATGTTTTAGTCCCGATACATTTCTACAGGGTATTTCAGAGCTTAGAGAGAATACACGCTAAGGAAGAGCTTTTAGCACAGAAAAGATATCAGGAGACAATCCAAGGTCAAGATCAGACGCTGAATGAAGAAATCTAAAGATCCTGACTTGGAATCATTCAAAACAAATCAAACCGAAAAGAAACCGAAGACAATCCGGAGCTGGAATACACCGATAGTTTTGTGAAAACTGCACAAAACTCACAAGCCACTCTCCTCATGCCACCTAGCCGGCGGCTTTGCCCTCACAATCACCCCTTCTCCTCTCCCCTTCCTCCACATGTCACCACCTCATTCCCCCTCCCAAAAGCAGCCGGCGGCTTCCCTCTTGCCCTCTCCCCTTGTGACACTTGCCCTCCTCTCCTTCTCCCCCCATCTCCACCCTTGGATGCCAAACCACATGCCCTCATCTTGGCCCTCCATTCCCCTCCCCTTAGCCTATAAATACCAAGCTCTCCTCCTCATTTCAAACATCCCAAAATTGTGTAAAACACTTCTCTCTCTAAGTTTGTTACTTTGTAAAGTTTGGTTTGATATCAATAAAAGTTCAGTTTGTTCTCAAATACTTTAGTTCGATCTTGAGTACTCCTGTTGGTTCTTGAGTACTCAAGTTTTCAGTTACAGTTCAAGAGTTACTCCTGTTTGTTCTTGAGTAATCTCTTTCTCTTCTCTCTTTACTCCTGTTTGTTCTTGAGTATTCTTTTCCAAATCCCCAAGTATCCTAGTTATGATGTCCAACTCCATGGATATTCGTAACTAAACCCTTCATTCGGTTGAAGGGGAGTTCTTGTTTTATAAAATGTTTTACTTCGTTTAGTTTCTTTTCTCTGTATTCAAAACTTGTTCTATGTGCCATTTATAAGGTCAGACTTTCCAAGGTTGAGTGGAAGCTACGAAAGGGCAAAACTCTTCTGTGGGAAGTCGTGAACATACTCGGGTAATTGGATGCTACGAAAGGGCAAAGCTTATCTGAGGAGTTCGATCTATCTTTAAAACCATTTGGAAACTGGACCAAAGGGACCAAATGGGTGCACAAAAGGCTAAGATACTTCGAAAGGAGGAATTAGTCTGAAGTAGAACAAGGGTTTACAAACAGTGTGGCAAATTGAGCGCTACGAAAGGGCCTCGATACACGTTTGAATACTTAGAAGGGTTACTAAAAGAATGAACAGGATATAATACAAGGCCCCCCAAGACCGAATACTTCTCTCGCAATTACAAAACCCTCCTGTCTTTACTTTTATTGTTCAATCAACTGCAACCATCAACCACTCACAATCCGGAGGACTTGCAATTCACGCATCACCCACTGTAAGTCTCCTTTGTATTTTCAGTATTTACTTTTCTGTAATTTACGTTTCAGCAATCAAATCCGCAACCAATCAAAAAGTCACGTAGTTGTTAGCACTAAAACCTCAACCAACTTAAAACACGCTCTCTCGCTAGACAAATCCCTTAAAAGAATAACCTATTCCCCTAATTCCCTTGGGTTCGACCCCTACTTACCAAGTACTACCCAGTAGTATAGTTGCGAGTAGCGGACTATTATAAATTTATTTGCACAAATCGCTCTGACGACAAGCGGTTCTGTCACTCATCATCTACCACTTGGGTTTTCTTTACTCATCTTTTCTCCCCCATCTTATTTTGTATTGCTAACATGTAACATGATGCGCAGAGGCTTAAAAAGAATTTAGTTTGTCACTGGCCTAGAAAGGAAATTGTAGCTTAATGAGCTTGAGGAGCTGCGCCAAGAGGCTTACTAGAGCCAATCAGACTACAATGCGCAGACTAAGCTATACCATGACAAGTTCATTCTACGACGAACCTTCGGGATTGGTCAACATGTACTTTTATCTTCATCATTATTAAAGCCAATGCTTGGTAAATTGTGTTCTAGATGTACAGGTCCTTACACAGTGACAAGGGTTTTTAACTACGGTGACTTGAGCTGGAAAACCCAAAGAGTGGAGACAGTTTCAACGTCAATGGACAATGGGTTAAGCACTATCATGGAGAGATTGAACAGCCTGTGCAGAAGTTCGAACTCTCCAAGCCTCCAACAGACACATGAATGAGGTACCGTCGAGCCAACAACGTAAAACAAAGGCGCTGTGCGGGAGACAACCCGATGTTTTTTTGTATTTTATTTTGTTTTGTCCCGAGTCAAAGTTTTGTCTTGTTTTGTGAGTCTAGATAGTTTAGTTGAGTTAATTTCTACTTTATTTTCGGGTAAGAATTTCTTTTGTAGGTTAAAAATAGGTCCACTCTAGTGCGGTTTGCGACTTGCCTTCACATTAATATCTCACCCCGACTTGACGTTATAGTCGTGCTTCATGAGGACATTAAGTGTTGACCCGCCCATAATGTACACCGGGCGTGGTCCAACGTTGACCAGAGTAAATTCCCAGACCGTGTTTCTCTCTCCCCCATTCAACCAAAAAAGGGGACAATTAAGGGGCAAGATGAAGCAATGCCAATCTCCAACCACTCACACAAGTTCATCAATCAGTGGAGTCCTCGGCAAACAACAACAAACATGTGATTCAAATCTGGACTTGTTCCTCATTTCGTGAGCTCGAGGAGTTTCTAGGGTTTGAGTTGAGCCCTTTCGATTTGGACTGTTCGACTCGGAATATTGGTGCATTGGGTGTGTTGGATGTTGGTTAGGAGAGTATTCTATGTGAATTTGTGAAGATTCGGTGTTAAAAGTCGGAGTTTGGGATTAAAAATAGAAAATCTGATAGAAGGCCTCGCTTTGCAAGTTCCGCGCGCCCAACCTTGACATTAGCTGGTCGCGCTGTGAAGATGTTAGCTAACGTCAAAGCTTGACGCGACACCTTAATGTATACACTAAGCGCGATCCAAGCTCACCAGCGTTGACCGATTTGTTTCCAGTGTGTTTTCTTCGGTTTTGAGCTGAGATTTAATATGGAAATAGTTGAGCTGACATTTAAGGAGTTGTACATGGCACTTAAGGTCCGACAAAACAAGTCGAGCAGATTTGTTGAGGCTAAATTTCAGAGTAACATTGGATTTGTGGATCGGGTCTGAGTATTACAGGTAAGTGGATGACTGGGACTCCTCACTCTCTTTTGTGAAACAGGCGTCAAAGACACATTCGAATTTTTGGCATCTTTCAACTATATGGGGATATAGGATCATGATGGAATTCGTGATAGGCACAGAGGTCAGTTTCACCACATTCTCCCTGCTCCGGTGAAGGAAGTATTCGATTGGCCAGCACGAGGGGATTTTGTTCGTAATGAACTGTGACTCTGTGATGCCTAGCGCATGCTCAAAGTAGATAACGCCGGTCTAATTGTGCCATCTAACTCTAAGCCGATTAATCTTCCAGACCCAGCCTTGTTTTATCTACAGAAGGTGCTGGGAGGCACACTATTCTCTAGGGATAACGGGGGCGACAAGGTATCTTTCCCCGACATGATTGCTTGGACCCCTTCGACAATGGATGGCCGGTCAATTTCTTTCACATGCATGTCATTTATTGGAGTATCGCCCCTCGATTGGACCAGTTGCATGTGGAGGGATGATCACTTACATGCTGCGCCATCTACACAGGCAGCCGATCTTACCTTCTCATGAGCGCATCCCTCCAGCTTACTATGACATAGACTTCTTCTCACATGCACATCCTATTCGTACGCGTTCACGCAGGAGAGGGAAGTACGTGTGGGTTTTCCATGAGGACCCGCTGTACCACACCCCCTATGTCCATAGATAGGCATCGCCGCACTACGGCTGAGGGTGGAGCTGAGTCCACTTCTTCACATGCTCACCGACGCCAGATTCGGGAGAGAGCGTAGTCCTCCACCGCTCGGCTGAGTCGTGCTAGAGCACCAGAGCCACAGCAAGAGCCACCAGCAGCTGTGCTTTCTAGGCAACACTTAGACATGGGTTTTCATATGGCCAGGACATTGCAGTATCTTATGCCACCGGGGATCCAACCAGTGCAAGCGCCACCAGGATGCAATTCGGAGACCCTATTCCCTCGAAGTTTTCCATTCCACATCCGGCTTCACCTTCACTCTGACTAGTAGGAGCAAAGCTTAAGGAAAATCAGCCAGGTTGAGAAGTTTTATACGAAAAAAAAGTGAAGTTCTTCATTCATACACAAGAGCCAAAGGCCATAGAAAGTTTACTACATCAAAAAGCTGTCCAACAAAAGAAGAAAGAAAAACTCAAAGCCTTAAAGCTCGAATGAATCACGTGCTAGAAAAAGCAATGAAATATAACCAAATAGCTGGAGTTCGGGATAACGAATGCAGCTCATGGGTCTAAAGAGGGTTATCTCCCATTCATCCTAAGTAATTTGAATTTTAGCTCAGAGGTAACTTGTATCGAGTTACTTCTTTATTGAGCATATTGATGTGAGTAGCAATCGAGTTATGCATGGAAAAGCTAGTTTAGAATAGCATCTTGTATTCATGTAGCATTTATCCAGGACGTCATGGAAATTGTGGTGTTATATTTGCTTTCTTTCTATGAGTTGTTCTTGTTCAGGACGAACAAGTTTAAGTGTTGAGTGGTTTGATGAGTCGTATTTATATGGCTCTGGAGAAGAACGCGAAGCTTTCGACGAACAGAAGAATTTTCTACTACTTTCATTCCCAAAACTATTTGTGTTTTTCTGTTATGGATATGAGTAGCTAAACCTTTATTTCAGTTTAGGGTTTTATTCATTGCGACATACATTTTGAGACTTTTTACTTAATGCAATTCTTGTTTCTCTAGTTCTTGTGTTTGATTTCAAGGATTGAATTGTGAATCTAAGTGCGCCGTAAAGCTTAACCTAACAATCGATCCCTACCATTAATACTTATTTGATATTTTGCCATAAAAATAAGTAGTAACACCTAATCAAGGTAATACCTTTGGCGAATTATTGTGTTTAGGAGAACTAGAAGTATAACACTTTTGTCGGGTGAAATTGTGGTGTATCACCTTTGATGGGATACTTTGGGTTATTACCTTTGCCGGAATAACCACACTTAGAAACTTGAGATTCGATTATTAGCATTCAATGATAAACATGTCACAATAGAAACGCTAAGCTGAATGTCTTCTCTGATTGAAATCTTTACTCATGTTTTTCTCTTTTGCCATCGTAATTGCTAAAACTCCCTATTTTTTTATTTATCTACAAATACAACTTCCACAACATGCTCTCTTGGGTTCGACCCTTCTTGCCACTAACTAGTTGTTTACAGGAGATAATAAATTTAAGTTTGACGCATCAGACGACGCGCGTCAGTGGCCGATGAAAACATTCAGTGGATTTTGCACCACTGCCATTCCTCTCAGTATGGAGGACATCGAGGAGCATACAAAAGAGCAGCCAGAGTGCTCCGATGCGGATTATATTGGCCCACACTATTTGAAAATACCTATAAGTTTGTGCAAGCTTGTGATCAATGCCTGACAGAGCACAGTCGTCGTTGGCTAAGGCAAGAACAACTTTATAGTCCGTTACTCGTGACCTTACTACTAGGTAGCAAGTGGTAACTAGGGGTCGAACCCAAGGGAATTAGGGGGATAAGTTATTCTTTGAGGGAATCGTGCAGCGAGGGAGCGTGTTTTAGGTTGATTGAGGTTTTAGTGCGGAAAAGTAAGTGATTGGTTGGTTGGTTTTGGTTTTTAGTGCGGAAAAGTAAATGACAGAAAAGTAAAGTACTGAAAATAAAAGTAGAAGACTTACAGCGGGTGATGCGTGATTGGCAAGTCCTCCGGAAGGTGAGCAGTTGATAAAGTAGTTTATACTAAGAAAGTAAATGCAGGTGGTATTTGAATCTAAGGAAAGATTCGGTTTCAGGGGCCTTGTATCATTATCCGTTTATCATTGACCGCTAATGACCATACTAAGTGTTTGAAAGTGAATCGAGGCTATTCCTAGCACAAGACTTGCCACACCGACTAGTCTTTTGCAAGACGTAGTACTCTTGTCTAATATGTGCATCCATTTGACCATCATTCCTGATAAATCAAATGGTTTTTGGGAGAGGTTGATCTCCACAGATAAGCTGTGCTCTTCCGAGCCTCCACTTATCCACGGAGGTCACGAGTTCATGGTAGAGCTTTGCTCTTCCGAGCATCCCATCTACCAATGAAGTTCTGACCTAATATATGACACTTAGAACAAGTTGAACACAAAGAGACATTAAGAAAAAGGTCTAAAACATTTTATGATACAAATACACCCCTTAAACCGAATGAAGGGTTTAGCTACGATTATCCATGGAAGAGGATATCATAGTTAAGTATTTGAAAAGTAAAGGTTTTGTAAGACAGGAAAAGTAAAGGCTTTGAAAGTAAAGACAAGGAAAGTAAAGTTTTTGAAAGTAAAGACAAGGAAAGTAAAATTGCAGTTTTGAAAGACAGGAAAGTAAAAGCTTTGAAAGTAAAAGATAGTAAAGGAAAGGGGTGAGTACTTCAAGAACCGACAAGAGTACTCAAGACCGAACTATAATACTCAAGAACCAACAGGAGTATTATATATTGAAAACCAAACTTACAAATGCCAAACTTTCTAGAGAGAGAAGTGTTTATGGATTGTGGGATGAAGATTACAATGGAGAGGAGCTTGTATTTATAGGCCAAAGGGAGGAGGAGGATGTGGTGGAGGAGAAGACACTTGGCAAGCTTTCCATGGAGGAGGAGGAGTGGAGAGCAAGCTAGCCGCCCCATGTGAGGAGGAGCATCCCTCCTTTAGCCGCCCATGTGAGGAGGAGCATCCCTCCTTTAGCCGCCCATGTGAGGAGGAGCCTCCCCGTGGAGGAGTCTTCTAGATCCTTGTGATCTTTTCACAAAAGCCATCGGGTTGACCAGAATCTGACCGGAGCTTTGGCCAGAGCTTCTTGGATTTTGGAGAGTGTATTCTGAATGAAAATGTCATTCTAAGATGATCTCAAGAAGGAACCTAAGCCAAATTTTGCTTGGAACATGGTCGAAATCCCAAATCGGCTGAAATTGCCCTTGTTTGGCCTTTACCGGGCTCGGTGCCTTTGCATTGCGTTCTTGTCCAAATGCCGACTGTTCTGGCATATTTGAGTGATTCCAAGTCGGTTCCATGAAGGATGTTAAGGCTGATTTTGAGTGTAGCATGGTCGTGACCTGGAATGACTCGTACTTCAGCTTAAAAACTCCTCCTTAGCATGTATTCTCTCTAGTCTCTGAAATACCCTGCAGATAAATATCGGAACTTATAAGCAAAAGTTAAATAGACAAATAGTCTAATTTAGTGGGTTTAACTGTGTTTATGATTCGTATAATTATGGTCCATCAGATCACCCCACACTTTTAGTTATTCGTCCCGAACAATGCTATTAAAGGGCGGCACACACAATCCAAGTAAACACTTTAAATATGAAAGTGAGACTGTGGGACTAGATTTATCTTAATTCATGCATTACTACTTATTACCAAATTAAACCGTGTAAATAAATAGAAGAAACTTGATACTTGTACCTCCGTGCTGAGATGCAAATTAATTTGGATGTTTCGGGAGATAGCCCTTTTCAGGTTCATGGACTGCATTCTCGGGACCGTCTCGCGCTATATGGTTTCCTTGTAGCTTTCTCTAGCACGTGATTCGGTTCGGGTTTCAATGGTTTGGTCTTTGATTTTCTTTTGGCGAGGGACAGCTTTTGTAGTGAATCGGCCTTTGGCTTTTGATTTGACTCTTTGAGTACTTCACTTTTTGTTCGGTTAAAACCTTCACAATTTTGGGCCTTTGGCCTCTTGATTTGCTCTTTGAGCTTTTGCTTCTTTGAGCTTTTTACCTTTTTGTTGCTTGCTAGTCCATTTTCTCAAGCCTTTTTGGGAGGTCCAATCGTCGCCCGCGAGCATATGGAAATACCTCCCCGCTCCTCTCATCCTTGCCGTTTCGCGCGGGTCAAGATGAGGGTCGCTCATCTATTTTCTCGGCTACTTTGACTAGAGATAGGACGGTCTGATTCCCGTCCTCGCCTTTTTCCTTTTTGCATAAACACTGCATGGCGAGATGACTTCAATCTTCACTGAAACCCGAAGTGCAGCCTCCACTGACTTCGAAAACCATATAGTTAGATTCGATCCTTCGATTGCTTGCCAAGCCTCTCTAGGGCAGTTTATATCAACTCCACATCCCTTGTTTATCTCAGCACAAAGGGACAAATGAGAAGTTACATCCTAAGTTTTTAAACAGTTGAATTTTCACAAGGTTAATGCATGAATTATGATCTATCTTTTTCACATTCTCAAGTTCATATTTTCAAAAAGATAATATTAAGGGAAAAGGAAAAAGAAAAAGCATGTTATGTACAAAGGTGGTTCTCACCCCACACTTTTGAACGAAGGCGTGCCTCTCAGCACGACTTAGTTCAAAATTCAGCCAAGCAAATATATACAGGAAATGTGAGAATGACACAAGGCAAAAACTAAATGACATAAAATAAAAGACTGAAAGTAAGATAGATGTCGGGTTACCTCCCGACCAGTGCCTTTGTTTAACGTCGTTGGCTCGACAGTACCTCATTCCTGGATCACTGGTTTGGATCCCATGGGTGGCTTAGGTCATATTTTTCTGTTGTCAAGTTGACCTCGCCATGGTAGTGTTTGACTTGCTGTCCATTCGCATTGAATCGTATTCCGTCCTCCATGCTTTCCAACTCAAGCATCCCATGGTTGAATACCTTAGTTACGGTATAAGGACCGGTCCATCTTGATTTCAATTTGCCTGGCATAAACTTCAACCGTGAGGAGAAGAGTAGTACTTGTTGTCCTTCCTCAAATGAGCGCCGGAGGATGAATTTGTCATGATATAATTTTGTCCGCGCCTTGTAGTCCGTTTGCCCTTCATAGGCCTCAAGCCGCAATTCTTCAAGTTTGCATAGCTTAAGCTTCCTATCTAGTCCGGCAGCTTTTAAATCTGGATTGCACTGCTTGAGCGCCCAATAGGCTTTATGTTCTAATTCCACCGGAAGGTGGCATGCTTTTCCATAAACAAGTCTAAATGGAGAGGTCCTAATTGGCGTCTTGTATGCCGTCCGATAAGCCCAAAGAGCTTCATCCAGCCTTTGACTCCAATCTTTCCTTGCCGGCTTCACCATTTTTTCTAGAATACTCTTGGTTTCGCGATTGGAGATCTCCGCTTGACCATTGCTTTGAGGGTGATATGCCGTGGACGTCCGGTGGTGGACATGGTAGTGTTTTAAGGTGGAAGCCATCATGCGGTTGCAGAAATGAGTTCCTTGGTCGCTGATTATGGCCTTGGGTACTCCGTACCTACAAAACAGGTTAGTGCGCAAAAATTCTATGACAGTCTTTGCATCGTCGCACCTTGTGGCCTTGGCTTCTACCCATTTTGACACATAATCTACATCGACTAAAATGTAAGTATACCCGCATGACACTGGGAATGGTCCCATGAAATCAATACCCCAAATGTCAAAAACATCGTTGACCATTATGGGTACTTGAGGCATCTCATTTCTAGCTGACACATTTCCTACTCTTTGACACCTATCGCACTTTTGACACTTTTCATATGCATCTCTAAATATACTTGGCCAGAAAAAGCCGCTATCTAGGATTTTTCTAGCGGTTCTCCTAGGCCCGAAGTGTCCTCCACATGCAAACTCATGGCAAAAGCTAATAACAGAAGCTATTTCATTATCGGGGATGCATCTCCTAAGTATTTGATCTGCTCCTATTTTCCATAAATAAGGATCATCCCATAAGTAATGTTTAGCATCATGCCTAAGTTTCATGCATTGTGCTTTAGTAAAAGAAGGAGGAAATGTACCTCCTACAAGGTAGTTGACGATTTGAGCGTACCATGGCACTTTTGTTGAGACTGCATAGAGGTGCTCATCAGGAAATGATTCGGTTATGTGCCCTTCTTCTTCCTTTCGGACAATCCTGCTTAGGTGGTCGGCCACAGTATTCTTGATCCCCTTTTTGTCCCTTATCTCCACATCGAACTCTTGCAGTAGCAAGATCCACCGTATAAGCCTTGGTTTGGCCTCCTTCTTTTTCATTAGGTACCGGATGGCAGCATGGTCAGAGAAGACTATCACTTTTGCTCCAAGCAAATAGGATCTAAATTTTTCCAGAGCGAATACCACTGCCAAGAGTTCCTTTTCGGTGGTGGAGTAGTTTCGTTGGGCAGGATCTAGGGTTCGTGAGGCGTAGTAGATCAAACCCGCTTTCTTATCAATCTTTTGGCCAAGCACTGCTCCCACAGCAAAGTCGCTCGCGTCGCACATGATTTCGAATGGTAATTCCCAATTTGGCGTTTGGATGATAAGTGTGCTAGTGAGGGCTTTCTTCAGATCATCAAAGGCCTCCTTGCATGCATTGGTGAATTCAAAAGGAACTTCTTTTTGGAGAAGAGTGGATAAAGGCAAAGCCTTTTTGGAGAAGTCCTTGATGAATCGTCGATAGAATCCCGCATGCCCAATGAAGGATTGGATGTCTCGGACAGTGGAGGGGTATGGTAAAGTCATGATCAGGTCTATCTTAGATTTATCCACCTCTATGCCTTCTTGTGAGACGACGTGCCCTAAGACCACTCCATGAGTTACCATGAAGTGACATTTCTCATAGTTGAGCACAAGGTTCATCGAGACACATCATGCCAGAACCGTGCTTAAGTTGTCTAGGCAAGCGTCGAATGTATAGCCATAGATGGTGAAGTCGTCCATGAAGACTTCGATGAATATTCCGATCATGTCTGAGAAGATGCTGGTCACCACTCTTTGGAAAGTCCCCGGAGCATTGCATAGACCAAACGACATTCTTCTGAAAGGAAATGTGCCGAATGGGCAGGTGAATGTGGTCTTCTCTTGGTCCTCAGGCGCTATGGGAATCTGGTTGTAGACTGAGAATCCATCCAGGAAGCAAAAGTACGGTTTGCCCGCCAGTCGGTCATTTGATCGATGAATGGCAGAGGGAAATGGTCCTTTCTTGTGACGGCGTTCAATTTTCTGTAGTCGATGCACATTCTCCAGCCATTCTTGACCCTTGTTGTCACCATTTTTCCTTCGGCATCTTCCTCGATTGTGATTCCAGTTTTCTTCGAACTATGTGGACTGGACTCACCCACTGGCTATCCGATATTGGATAGATTACATCTGCATCCAAGAGCTTCTGTATTTCCTTCTGGACGATTTCCATCATGATTGGATTGAGTCGTCGTTGAGGTTCTCTTGACGGCTTAGCTCCATCCTCGAGTAAGATGTGATGCATGCAAACTGCTGGGTTGACTCCTCTCAAGTCGGCTAGAGTCCATCCAATAGCCAACTTGTGTTGTCTCAGCACTTTTATCAAACTACGCTCATGGTCTGTTTCCAAGCCACTCTTTATGATTACTGGGAGCGTGTTATTTTCCCCTAGGAATGCGTATTTTAGATGCACGGGCAGAGGCTTCAATTCTATCTTGGGAGCTTACATCACCGAGGGTAAAAAGGTATTTGATTTGAATAATTTTACCTCGTTGACTTCATATCCCGATGTGAGAGGCTCCGAGATTGTTAAGTGGGCTAGTGTTTCATGCAATCCTTCGGCCAATTCATACGAGCTCTCGGCTCCATTGAGTATGAGTTCTAAGGGATCTGCTCTTGGTTCTGGTTGAACTTCTTGGACTAGGTCGTCCAAAATGTCGAGAGCGTGCACTTCCTCGAACTCCATGGGATGCTTCATTGCTCTGAATATGTCGAAGCTGAAGACCTCTCCTTCTACTTCCATTGATAGCATCCCACTTCCGCAGTCTATTTTCATTTTTGATGTTTTGAGAAATGGACGGCCGAGAAGGATGGGTGCATGGTCTGTTGGCCCGCCATTCTCCATTTTTAAGACGTAGAAGTCTGCTGGAAACACCAATTTGCCTACTTGAACCAAGACGTCTTCTATTTTGCCCTCGGGCTGTTTGCACGATCAATCTGCCAGTTGAATAGTGAGGCCGGTGGGTTCGAGCGGTCCAATTCTGAGGCATGAGTAGATAGAGAAGGGAAGGACGTTGATTGATGCTCCAAGATCTAGCATGCAGTTCTCGATCCGGATGTTGCCAATTGTGCATGGAATGGTGTACGTTACCGGATCACCACATTTGGGGGGCACCTTTCGTTGTATGACAACCAACACGTTTCTACTCATTAGCTCTTGATCATATCTAGCACTCCTCCTCCGGTTGGTGCAAAGCTCTTTTTAAAACTTAGCATACAGAGGGATTTGCTTGATGGCTTCCAAGAGGGGGATGTTGATTTCGACTTTACTGAACAACTCAAATACGTCCTTATCCATGACATGTTGTTTTGGTGATCGGGCTGGCACTGGAAATGGAAGAGAGGCACTGATTTTGGAGGTCTCAGTTATGGGCACTGGGCTGGTCACTGGTACCGGGCTTGGCCTGCGTTCCTCAGGCGCGTTTTCTTCTTCCTCTGGTGCGTCCTTGCTTTCCTCGGGCAACTCTGGGCTTTCGTCTTCCTCTTGCTCTATGGGTTGGATGACAAGCTTTTTCCCACTCCTAAGAGTCACGACATTTACGTTTCCCCTTGGGTTCTGGATGGTTTGTGAAGGGAGTCGACCAGGATCATTAGTGAGTGCGGATATTGAGATGGCGAGCTGGGACATGTGCTTGGTCAAGTCTGCAATTGCTCCATCAGTCTTCGCCATGTTTCGATGTACTGTGCTAGCCAACTCTTTTACAACATCCTTGATTGGTTTGCTCAAACCTTGGTGGCTCGGACCGGCTTGGTACTGGTTTGGCCCTTGATGATTGTTTGGGCCTGCCTGATACTGATTCGGTCCCCTTTGTTGATACTGGCCTGCTGGTGGGATGTTTTGGTTGTACTTCCGGTGGGGCGGTTGGTAAAATGACTGTGCTGGTTGAGGTGCGGCTTGTTGTGTCATCCTTGGAGGGTGGTTCTCGTTTTTCCAGCTCGGGTTGGTTGCTTGACCATACTGTCGGCTTGGACCGGCGTGGTTGTTGTTGTTATTGTACCCTTCATATCCTTCTACTGCATTGGCCTCCACCGGGTCCTCTTCGATCAAAGTTGGGCATGCATCAGTTTTGTGGTTCGTAGAGCCACAAAACTCGCAGGGTCTTACTTGAACTGTCTGTTTTTGTAGGATTTGCATCATCATTTCCTTCATCTGTTCCAATTGCTCGGTCATTGAGTTTACCGGTGTCTCGACCTTTGCCACGTTCTTGGTTTGGATAAACTCATCCTGCCGAGTGGTCTCCTCTCTAAACCGGGCATTTTCAGCAAATTTTGTGACTAGTCGCCTTATGCCGCTTAATGGTAGGCTCACCAATGACCCTCCAGCCGAGGCATCCAGAAGCATTTTGTCCAAGTGGTTCAATCCGTCATGCATGTACTCGATGATGAGTTTCTTAGGTAATCCAAGATTGCAGCAGCTTTGCTCTAATCGGTTGAATTTCTCGAGGTAGTCGAACATCGACTCGTTGGGCCCTTGCTTTATGTCCTGCAGCTGCCTCCTTACTTGCATCGCTTTTCCTGCTGGGTAGTATTTGTCTATAAATTTCCTTTGCATCTGAGCCCATGTTCTGATGCTTCCCGAAGGCAATGAAAGGAACCAGTCGTTTGCCGAGTCAATGAGGGAAAAATAGAACGCCTTCAACTTGAAGTCGTCTATATTCGCTCGATTGGGCTTTAGATTTTGGCAAATGCCATGTAAGCATTGGAGATGAGTTGTCGCAGATTCTCCATGAGCTCCTGAGAATTTTGGCAAAGTGTGGACCACGGACATGTCGACGGCAATGTTTTCTAGTTCAGGGCCTTCGTATATGCACCACGGCAGAGTAGGCTCGCGGTAGTTGTCATCCCCATAGTAATCATCAAAGATGGGTTCTCGTCTTGGCTCTTGTTGATATTGCGGGGGTGGGGGATATCTAGGGGGCTGTACTGGACGAGCTCCATTTCGGTCCTCAGGTGGTCCTTGGTTTCTTCGGATGGCCTCCCTATTACGAGCTCTATGGTTTCGCATGAGTTGTTCCGGGTCGTCAACAAATTGAGGTGGCGCTTCATTATTTCGATCAAACAGATTCATCTCGTCATCATCAGGGTAGTCATGGTGGCTTTCTTCACGAGACATGGTTGCGTAGAAGTGATTTCGAGAATCGAGAGAGAGAAAGAAAAGAAAAGAACAACTAATCGGAAGCTAATTCCCCGACAACGGCGCCAATTTTGACAGAGCACAGTCGTCGTGTGCTAAGGCAAGAATAAATTTATAGTCCGCTACTCGTGACCTTACTACTGGGTAGCAAGTGGTAAGTAGGGGTCGAACCCAAGGGAATTAGGGGGATAAGTTATTCTTTGAGGGAATCGTGCAGCGAGGGAGCGTGTTTTAGGTTGATTGAGGTTTTAGTGCGGAAAAGTAAGTGATTGGTTGGTTGGTTTTGGTTTTTAGTGCGGAAAAGTAAATGACAGAAAAGTAAAGTACTGAAAATAAAAGTAGAAGACTTACAGCGGGTGATGCGTGATTGGCAAGTCCTCCGGAAGATGAGCAGTTGATAGAGTAGTTTATACTAAGAAAGTAAATGCAGGTGGTGTTTGAATCTAAGGAAAGATTCGGTTTCAGGGGCCTTGTATCATAATCCGTTTATCATTGACCGCTAATGACCATACTAAGTGTTCAAAAGTGAATCGAGGCTATTCCTAGCACAAGACTTGCCACACCGACTAGTCTTTTGCAAGACGTAGTACTCTTGTCTAATATGTGCATCCATTTGACCATCATTCCTGATAAATCAAATGGTTTTTGGAAGAGTTTGATCTCCACAGATAAGCTGTGCTCTTCCGAGCCTCCACTTATCCACGGAGGTCACGAGTTCATGGTAGAGCTTTGCTCTTCCGAGCATCCACTCTACCAATGAAGTTCTGACCTAATACATGGCACTTAGAACAAGTTGAACACAAAGAGACATTAAGAAAAAGGTCTAAAACATTTTATGATACAAATACACCCCTTAAACCGAATGAAGGGTTTAGCTACGATTATCCATGGAAGAGGATATCATAGTTAATTATTTGAAAAGTAAAGGTTTTGTAAGACAGGAAAAGTAAAGGCTTTGAAAGTAAAGACAAGGAAAGTAAAGTTTTTGAAAGTAAAGACAAGGAAAGTAAAATTGCAGTTTTGAAAGACAGGAAAGTAAAAGCTTTGAAAGTAAAAGACAGTAAAGGAAAGGGGTGAGTACTTCAAGAACCGACAAGAGTACTCGAGAATAAAGAAAAGCTTGAGTACTCAAGAACCGACAAGAGTACTCAAGACCGAACTATAATACTCAAGAACCAACAGGAGTATTATATATTGAAAACCAAACTTACAAATGCCAAACTTTCTAGAGAGAGAAGTGTTTATGAATTGTGGGATGAAGATTACAATGGAGAGGAGCTTGTATTTATAAGCCAAAGGGAGGAGGAGGATGTGGTGGAGGAGAAGACAATTGGCAAGCTTTCCATGGAGGAGGAGGAGTGGAGAGCAAGCTAGCCGCCCCATGTGAGGAGGAGCATCCCTCCTTTAGCCGCCCATGTGAGGAGGAGCCTCCCCTTGGAGGAGTCTTCTAGATCCTTGTGATCTTTTCACAAAAGCCATTGGGTTGACCGGAATCTGACCGGAGCTTTGGCCGGAGCTTCTTGGATTTTGGAGAGTGTATTCTGAATGAAAATGTCATTCTAAGATGATCTCAAGAAGGAACCTAAGCCAAATTTTGCTTGGAACATGGTCGAAATCCCAAATCGGCTGAAATTGCCCTTGTTTGGCCTTTACCGGGCTCGGTGCCTTTGCATTGCGTTCTTGTCCAAATGCCGACTGTTCTGGCATATTTGAGTGATTCCAAGTCGGTTCCATGAAGGATGTTAAGGCTGATTTTGAGTGTAGCATGGTCGTGACCTGGAATGACTCGTACTTTATTTTCAGCTTAAAAACTCCTCCTTAGCCTGTATTCTCTCTAGTCTCTGAAATACCCTGCAGATAAATATCGGAACTAACAAGCAAAAGTTAAATAGACAAACAGTCTAATTTAGTGGGTTTAACTGTGTTTATGATTCGTATAATTATGGTCCATCAATGCCACTGGAGCGGGAACATTTCCATGAGGGACGAGATGCCTCAGCAGTGCATACTCAAATTCAAAATATTTGACGTGTGGGAAATAGACTTCATGAGACCCTTTCCCCCATCCTATGGGAACACAGGTACATTTTAGTGGTTGTAGACTATTTGTCTAAGTGGGTTGAGGCTATAGCTTGCCCAACTTGTGAAGCAAAAGTTATGGTAAAACTCTACAAGAGAATCATATTTTCAAATTTTAGAGTGCCCTGAATGATAATCAAAGATGGTGGATCACACTTCAAGGAGATGCAGTTCGGATCACACTTAAAGAGGTATGGAGTTTATCACAAGGTTGCCACACCTTATCACCCACAAACTAGTGGACAGGTTGAAGTCTCCAATAAATAAATTAAGGCATCCTCGAGAAACCGGTTGGAAGATCAAGGAAAGAGTGGTCCTCACAACTTGACGATGCGCTATAGGCTTACCGGACTGCCTACAAAACGCCCATTGGGATGTCACCTTTTAGGAAAATATAGGGCACACCGTGCCACCTTCCCATGAAACTCAAGTACAAAGCTAAATGGGCAGTCTGAATACTCAACTTTGACTTAAAAGACGCTGGTGAGAAAAGGTTGTTAGAACTGGATGAGTTAGATGAAAAATCCGACTGGATTCCTGCGCAAACGCCAAAATCTACAAGAAAAGATACAAGAGATGGCATGATAAGAGGATATCAAGGAGGGAAATCAAGGAAGGAGACCATGTGCTGCTCTTCAACTCAAGATTGACTCTTCCCAGGAAAGCTTAAGTCCATATTGACGGGTTCATTCGTTGGGCAGTGTGTTTATGAGGACGGGCATGTGAACTTGATCAACAAAAAGCGAGAAATATTCACGGCTAATGGGCAACGACTTAAGCTCTACCATGGTCTACCCCCTGATCAGTCTGCCATCGCGATCACGCTATATGACCCTAATTGATAAGATAAGTCCTTATCTTTAGCCTCCCCTATGTGAAGAGATTGAGCTCTGTCTCACCATGACGTTCAATTAGGTTCTCAATGGGAGGTTAAGCCAGATTTGTGAGTCTCTTGTTCTCTTTAATCAATAAGGAACAATACAAAGAATTAAGTGAGAGTGGGTGCGCCAATAGAAACAGATCTTGTTCTGACCCAGCTCAGAATAGGCATGTCCAGTGTAGTCTGAACGACTAGGTCTCGAGGGAAATCCTTGCAGCTCAAAAACGACGCAGATCGAGTGGGTCCCCCAAGATCGGATTCCCTTATGCAAAGTGTGAGAGTGGGGAAGGTCTGTCGTGATATCCAAGTAACCACCTACAACGTGGAATACCCCTAAAGCTATCACTACAAATCCCTGCATCTCCGAGTAAAAGCGCGAACTATACCACTTGAAAATAACGCGCTCCACCATTTCCCGCACCCCACTCGGCCATAAAATAAAACAATTGCACTACTTTATCCACCACAGAAAAAGCTCAAACCCTAAATTGTTCCTCCCTAAAGGTTCCCCTCCAGGAACAGTGAGCCCTCCATCAACCAGTCCCACCCTAGGGAAATCAGATTTCACACAACCCTCTAAATTCCCCCATTCGGAGAATCCAACCTCCCGACCCCTTTTCTTACCCCTTCAGATGCTCTAAGAACCATACCAATAAAAAGGAAGCAAGTTTACGAAGCGCTACTCAACCGCGGTGTGGTCCCCAGGCCACCCCTTGGGGGTGACGCCGATGATCCCAGAAAACCAAGTGTTTTACCTTAGCTCGACTGTGTTCACGAGGGTGACCCGTCGTGCTTCGCGATAGGCTAGTTTTTACCAGTCCGGAAGGAGTGGCTGCTTGACGAGAGTGGATAATCACGAGCTCCGAACTGGTCGTGGACCAACAATACTGAGGGGTTGAGGTCTACGTGCGAGATACGTCTTCCTCTACGCATGAGAAGTAACCGAGCGGTGAAATCTGTTTAGATAGATGTATTAGCCATAGTAGACCTGTACAGACTCTTACGCTATAGCTGGGTTGCGAGTGACAAGATATGTATGCATAGGAAGGGGAAGTAGATACCCTGGGAAATCCTTTCTTAGATTGATTAAACCCCCTTTTATTACTGTTTGCCTAGTTCATTTAATGATCTCAAACCAATCGTAATCTAAAAAATAAACAGTTTAGATCAAGATTGAACAGTGGAATCAGGTTTTGGTTTACTCCTTGGACGACCAGGTACTTACCGGTTTATAAATGTTTTTGACTGAGTAGCAATCTCAATACCCCAAACTGCAAATGTCAAGGCACTCCATCATTTTGGGCTAGATCTTTCGCCATTGCATCCTCATCAAGAATCACATGAATGATTTTATCTATCTTTCTCAGTTATTTATCATGAGCTTCGTATACCCGACTATGTGTTGAGTATTCCATGAGCCCAGAGATGTGATGAATTCGGTCTTTGATCCTACAGAAGGCAAGAAACTGTGAGTTTTTTTAGTGCGGTTCTGTGATATGTATGTATACTCTGTAGGGGCTAGTCCATCTGTCTTTCCAAAATTTTCATCCTGGCCAAACTTTCTGCAAACACCTCATCTTTAGAGATATAAATAAAAACCACGTGTTGCACGAGTAATCATCAATAATCACAATTACGTACCTATTACCTCCATGACTTCTTGTGTGCATAGGGCCATATAAGTCCATAAGAATGAGTAATAGTGCACATAGAGTACTTACCTCGTTCCTCGACTAAGATGACAATATTACCTCCTTCCCTCTCGTATACGCACTCATAAGTAATCCAAATTGTTCTCACCCTTGGGAAGTACGCTTACTCGCCCAATGTGGTGCGGCTTTGAGAGAAGTCACAGGCTAGCATGGCCACATCATTTATACCACAATGTGGTGTCGTTTGTCCTTGAGGGAAGACATCGTTCCTCCTTAGGGGAAAAAGGACGGATCCACTTTAAAATTTTGTTTTCTCATCTTCCCTTTACGGGTACCATCCCTGTACTTATACACTCAACAAGACATTCATTGGATGTGAAGGTAACTTTGTTCCTGCAGTTGTGACAAGCTAAGGAGATTAGATTCAGACTGGGCATCATGTCTAATATGAATATTTGCGATAAGATTCATTATACCAAAATCAAAAACTTCACCCTTACTCTTTTTTCTGAAGGTGATTGAACCTTCAGATTGTTGGCGGAGAGAGACAAAATTTTCTTTATAAATCATGTGACCTAATCAGGACCTACGTACATACTGGGAAGTACTCCTCTCTCCATCTTACAACAACAGACATTAGTCCTTACGCAGCCTGATAAAGTTAGGCTTACCTGATTCACATAAGCGTTTCTAAGTCCACTTATGTGTCTAGGTTTATTTTCATGGGTCTTCTTGGGTGCGTGCCTTGGTGGGGATATCTGTTTCATGCTCTTATTCTATGTTCACCTCTGTGGGGATAGTTCCTTCTGTGGTGTCCTTCATGTCTCCAGTACCAGCACACTTGAGCTTGTTTACCATACCCAGTTTGTATCATTTTCTCAAGATCCCTACAGAGGGAGCATTGCCTTCTAGAGTGACCTTCTTGCTTGCTGTAGCATACCAATGTTGGAGTTCCATACCTAACCTGAATCATTTTCTACTGTTCCTTGCAATGGCTAAACTCCCTGTGGAGGTGTCCTTTGCCGTGTGTCCCTTCTTCTGGCAGTGCTTTTGTCCTAATCTTTGCGATGGCTAAACTCCCTGTGGAGGTGTCCTTCTCCATGTGTCCTTCTTCTGGTAATGATACTAGATAGGGTCCTTCGGGGACTTCTTCCCTTGGTAGGGACTCATCTGTGCAGTAGCCGCATCCTAACTGTCATTAGTCTGAGCTAGTACAAAGACCCTCTCAACTTTCAGTGCTATGGATTGTTCCTTGTCAGGAACTCATCGGGCTTCTTTCCTTTGATGAATCCCATCATTACTATGGAGCCTCGCTACGAGTTCCTTAAGGGTCACTTCCTTTATGTCCTTCTGAGCCTGAAGAGTCAATGTCACGACATCCCACTGAGAGTTTAAAGCTTGGAGGAAGTGGTGCGTGACTTTCCATTCAGGGATGCTTTCCCCTCGAAATTCCATTTATTCGACAGAGCCTTGTAATCATAAGTGGGATTCTTCCAGTTATTCATCTTTCCTCTGGAGGACACTGTCGAAGTCCTTCATAGCTTGCAAGAACGTGATACTTTCTAACATCTTCACTTCTTGAGTATAGTCTCTTGAGTGCATCCCTGATCTCCTTGGCAATCTTATAGAGGAGCATCTTCTTCAGATCCCTCGGGTTAAGTGCTTAGTGCGGAACCTTTTTGGATCTGCTGTTCGTTCTTAAGAATTTTGCAGTCACTATCATCGTAGTCATCCCTGCTCTTTTCTTTGGTAGAGTCTTTAGCCTCCTTGATAAGTACAGGTCCTTTTTCTATTATTTTCCACAGCTGTCCATCCAGGGAGTATGTGTGACTCGAACTATTCCACCCATCAGTTGTACTCACCAGGTTTTAATTATGGTGGCTTCCAGAATGAATCGTTGATTGATGACATCTTACCTGTAAAGCTAACTAAGAATCTAGAGACAAGGCTCTAATACCAATTTTTGGATCGTTAGTTAGCGATACCTAGCGGGTAACATTCCTCGCTAAGTATTTAAGCAACGGAAATTAAAGCATTAAGTAAAAATAAGCAAGGCATAGCAATGTCTAGTGAAAATTTAGATACTGGAATTACTATCTAAGAAAAACCACTACCTTCTAGTAAAACTAGAAGGATTTTGGAACAGTTTACTGTAATGATGTGTTCCGGTTACAACGACTTAAATGATTCACCCAACCACACATAGTGGTGTACCAACGTACTTTCAGACGAACCTTAGTTGTGATCTAACTCGCTTGTCACTGCACTACAAGAAACTATTCTCTTTTGGCTCAGATCGCAGTATCGCTCCCTTAGAGGAGTGCCTTCAAATACGCCGATGATAAACTCCCTCCAAAACTCGATCTCTCATTGTTGCTTCATTAAGAACGCAGCCAAGGATTTCCAGCATGAACCACACTTTGAAAGGCAGCCTTAGCATTCTTTATATAGTCGGTTCCAAGCTAGGTATTCCTGAATTTTCTAGGTAAAAATCTCTCATCTTGATCTTGAAATTAGTCCAAGACCTCATATCTGATCCGGCCATCTCCTAATAACCTGAGTAGCTAACCAATTAGATCGTCTCATACCGATCTAATTGGATATGCACTAGATATATAGTTTCCTAAAATATTGCACGCAATCTTCCCTAATCTTTGATCAATTCTTAATCTAGCAACGGAATTTGAACTTATCTTGGGGCAACATCCAGCATATATCCAGCTGGATCGCGGATCACTGGAGCTAGAAGATCCTCCGAGAATATGTCCAATGATATTCTCGCCCCAAAGCAATGCAATGAGGTATCGTTACTTCCGGAGTACCCGTTCATCAACGTGCACACTCAAGTAACTGTTTGTGTCTAGCTATGTAATTATAACATGGTGATATTTCAATAGTGAAGTGTTCTATCATCGGAGCTCGAGCGGATGTAGCCGATTTATTTGTGAACCACTAAAGATTGTGTGTCATGTGCTATGTTCTTTTCTATTTGAATTTGCTATCAATTTCCAATTGCTATCTAAGTTGAAGTATGATTGAATTGATGCATTACAAAACGGAAAATTACAAAAAGGCTACATGGACTACCACGCCCTTTTAAATCACGTGCCTGTACTATTTCCATTTTCAATTTAATGTTTTTGGACTAAATTGTACAAATAAACTAACGGTGTTAATTAATGGAATTTACATTTATTATTTCAAAAGTATTAGAAAAGTCATTAGGGTTTGTCTGACTGGTCGTTTATTTCAAATCGTAGCCCGGGGGTCAGAAGTTTCGGCAGGGACGCCGCTGACTCCATCCTAGAAGAAGGAACTGACGGACAAACTGAATTTGTGGTTAGAGTGAAGCGATGGAGGAAGGTCAATTTGTTTTAGCGATGAATATTTATGAGCGACAAATATCAGTGGCTTCTGCAAAGAAAAACATTGCGATTTCTCCCGGAGAGACATCAAAAAAATTGGTTTGACAAAGGATTTGTTGGAACAAACTACCAGTATCTGTGATTTCTTTGAGCAACATGTTGAACAAAGCCACATGAAACCTAAAAGAAGACAGCAAGTCTCAGAAGATTCAAGTGAGGATGATGATGTTGAATATTCAAGTCATGAGTTAATAGACTTTTCTGATACAGAATACAACCTTGATACTGAGTATTTATTTTGTGATGATCGGGATATTGAGAAAGTCAAAAAAACATGTTGAACACTCACTACGTGATTTGAGTATTCTTGGAGTTGAAACCAAGGATAGAGATGAATCTGAATTTTCAACTGAATCGGAAGTGAATCAAGCGACAACAACCAATGCACGCCTCAGAACAAATACCTTATTTTAATGAGAAGACGGGCTTCTGCAAAGATATTATACTGGATAAGGGGATTCATCTCAAAAACAAGCACAGTTTCAATAAGGCTTAAAGGTACTATGATGTTATTAAAGGTTTCGATTTTTATTATGTATCTAACAACAAAGTAAACGTTTCTGCTCATTGTCCATTGAGAGTTCTTGCCTCTTGGTTTAATGATGGAAATGGAAGTAGAACTTTCATGATCAAGACTTTGATTCCTCATAAAGATTGCCCTCGCAGATTTGAAAATTCAAAGATTAGTGTCTGATTTCTAACGAAACATTATTTGGAAAATTTTAAAAATAATCCAAAATGGAAGCTCCAGCATTTTGTAAACATGTTAAGGCTGATCTTGAGGTCAATGAATCTCGAATTAAGTGTTTCAAAGCTAGACAAAATTCTCTAAAGATTATTGATGGGTCAGTTAGTGAGCAATTCAAGTTATTGAGGCAGTATTGTGGTGCTTTGTTAAAATGGTGC
Organism: Rhodiola kirilowii; assembly: GCA_033675215.1. Lineage (NCBI taxonomy): Eukaryota > Viridiplantae > Streptophyta > Magnoliopsida > Saxifragales > Crassulaceae > Rhodiola > Rhodiola kirilowii. The sequence goes on along the minus strand of CM066194.1, from coordinate 30,870,298 downwards.
CAGTATCTACAATCTTGTTAAAAACGTATGGACCTCATTTTCAAAGGACTTATATATGTCTTGATGCATGTAAAACACACTTTTTAACCGGATGTATACCTATTATAAGTTTAGACACATGTCACTTAAAGGGACACTATAAGGGGCAGATACATTCAGCCGTCGATCAAGATGCAAATGAAAATATGTTCCCGATCGCATGGGCTGTGTGTGAGGCTAAAAGTAAAGAAACGTGGACATGATTCTTACACAATTTAATCAATGATATTGGTATTCGCGTGCAACACAGTAAGTTTTTCAATTCGAAACAACCAAAGGTAAACAATTCAATACTATTATTTATATTTTGATGTACTTGTTTATACATAATAGTACAGATGTGCATGTTAACTTTTATATGGTGTTTCAAGGCTGGTTGATTACTGCTAGAGTTACTGTGCCTTGAAAATTATCTTTTAGTAAATAAATTTCAGTTTGGAATAATAGCATAGAAAATGCAATGCAAGTTCCAAAGTCCACCATGTCTGTTAAATCTTAATACATTTCAATGTAGTTACTGTACCTTGAAAATTGTCACAGTTCATGGGGCCTAGAGTAGAAAGTCATGTTGATATTATTCTTAAGAGTAATTTGATTAGTACCATAAAAATAATATAAATGAGAAGTCGTAATATGTAAGGTGTTTAGCTACATAATTGCATATAATTTAGTTCATTTGTTTTTGCCTTGTTTTTTTATTTGGAGTAAGTATATGATAACAGCCTCATATTGACCTCTTTCATGACTGCTTATAGCCCTTATATGATAGTTCAAGTGTAATCACATGATTAGCTAGTTGATCTTTGAATTGGGCAAAGTAGTTGAATACTTGTACTAATTTACAAGATAAGTAACTAACCTTTTTAGCTTGCTTTCAATGAGTAATTTGAAAGCAACTTTGAACTTTGTTTCAGTTGTTACTTTGAACTTTTTAATAGCTGCTTTTACTCAACTGAAAGTTTTATTATTTTATTATTTGATTTGTTCCTAGTGCTCACTTAATCATATATATGTTAATTATAAAGGGTTTGTGAGAGGCTTTGAAGGATATTATTCCCACGGGCGAGCACAGGTCATGTGTAAGGCACATTTATGCAAATTTCAAAAAGAAATTTAAGGGAAAAGAGCTTAAAGATACTATATGGGCGGTTGCCAGGGCGACAACAAAGGGCCAATTTAATGAAAGTGGAAGCATTAAAGGTTTTGGATGCTGCTGCTCACTCGTATATGACAACATTTGATCCAAAATTGTGATCTAGACATGCTTCTGAGTTTTACTCAATGAGTGGTACTTAATGCAGTAGTATTTCAGAATGCTTCCATGCCTACATCAAAGATGCACGAGAACTGTCCATTATTTCTTGTTTGGAAACTATTAGATTGCTTTAGATGAAAAGGTTATGGGAAAATATTCAAGAATGATAAATTATGGACATGAAATCATGCCAAGGATTCTAAGAAAGCTGGTTGAGCACACAAAAATTCTTTACATTTACAAGTTAGCTGGTTTTCAAGTTGCACGGAACATATGGGATGGACATGTGGTCGACTTAGAATAATACACATGTGATTGTAATTTATGGGATTTAATCGGCATTCCATGTGTACATGCATGTGCTGCAATATTATAAATGGCGAGCCGGACCATTATCTACATCCGAGCCTGAAGAAGGAGAAATTCATCAAGGCATATGAAGCTTCTATTCATCCTATGCATGGACCAACAGAATGGCCTCAAGTTGATGGTGCTATTGTCTTACCTCCGCTTTTCAGAAAGCAGCCAAGAAGACCAAGAAAATAGAGAATACGAGAGGTTGATGAACCATTTAATCCTCATCGTGTTAGAAGAGGCGGAAATAAAATGAAATGTTCAAATTGTGGGAAAGCTAGACAGAATAGGACAAGATGTAAGGATAAACCATATTATCCAAAGAAAGCTGCAGAACAAGCAAAGGATGCTGCAAGAAAAAAATTATTCAGGCAGCTAAAGAAAGCAAGACTTGAGGGGCCACAACAAGACAAGTGTAACTCATCACCACCCGAAAAACTAAAGGTTTGTCTCATTTGTTTGTTTAACTTTTTACTCGTGTGGTCGTGATTATCTATAATTAACATTCTTTTTATGGTCTAACAGGATAGAAGAAAATATAAGGATCCACTGCGGACCCATATACGAGAAAATCAAGTAAGTATATGAGATCACATGATATTTTTTGGTCTCATTGTATATTTTCTTATTATTATTGGATTTCCTACTCGTTTTGTTCACATGAGGAACACCTAAACTTGTTAACATGGTTTTCGCTCATTTAGTGTTTTGTTTTCTATATAATTAATTTGTGCACTAAATTTATATTTCATTGGTAATTTAGTTTTTCAATCAAGTAACGCGCTAGTGAGCGAGTGGACCATGGGATATGAAACATCTACCAATGCTTTTACTTATAGGCTGCCACATCATGAAGGTCCTATTTATATCAGTGAAGCTATGTTTACTAGGCCAAGAGCATAGACTTTACAAGATCAAGCTGCTTCAAACATATTTCAAGGAAGTCAGGACGACAACAAAAGAATTCGACATGAGTGAATTTGATAAACTTCATACTAAACTATGTAGACTTTTTTCTAGTGATAAAATAACGTGTTAGTTTTTAGTGCATAGGTTTTGGCAAAACACTGTGAAGTTGTTTAAGCTATTGTTCAAGGAAGAGTTCAAGGCTAGAGAGAGATAACCGACTCGAAACAAGTACAAGGCAGCAGATGTTTCCTAATCCATATTAGGCAAGTCGGTGCTGCTGAACATTGAAGATATGGTGCAGATATTGATGGCAGTTGACGAAAATATATGATGCATATCTAGAAGTCGGTTGAGAGAGTTTAGGAAATATATGTGCATGGAGATTACTTAGAGAAGAAGATAATCGAAGAGTTTCTTAAACGAGTTGAAGATATATTGAAGATTATCTACAACAAGATTGCGCAAGGAATTAGGAATGTTTCCTAAAAGATTTAGGAAAGATTTCCTAAAGAGATAGGCGGTTGAAGATTGGAAATCTTAGTCTTCTAGGATTTCATCCGCCCCTATATAATGAGGGCTGAGAAATTCATCTCTCTCAGCACTCACGGAGATATTATTCACTCACATATTCTGATCGGGAGGTGGAGGCAAACAGTCTGCAATATTATCACTCTGATAAGATCACGGCACTAGTAATCAGTCTGTTCTAGTGCTCGGCGGACTGATCAAGGAACAACTGAAGATACACGCACTATTGGTGTTGCTGCGCATTCTACGGAAGGCGCTGATCTTTGTGGAGGATCATCTGGTGGAATTGGAGGTGAGGCTCTGATCTAGGGGGAGCCTAGTTAGCAATTACAAGAGTGTTAGAGGCTCCGGCAGTTTAAGAGGGATTCTGTAAATGTAAGCTCTTGTACTCTAAACTCAACATAGTGAATTGCTATCCACCGGGCTGAGGATAAAAGCTCCCCAGACGTATGATCATTAACGCCAAACTGGGTAACCATATTGCGCATCTTTATATTTCGTACGACACTTAGGTTAGTTAAACTTAATATTATGCTCGAGTTGTTCTAGTTCACCTCTTAACATATACGGGAATATTTCACAACATACTTTCTGCTGCTGCAAAACCTAATTTAGCAATGAAAGTGTTATTACTCTTTTATTACAAACTGTTGTGAAAATAATCGATATGGAGAAGAAATTTAAAGGTAGAAGAAGAGCATGTGAAGAGAGCAAAAAGAGAGAAAGAACAGTGTATTCGTATTGATAGTGATTATTACAAATGATCCCTTTATATTGGGGTACATGGACATATGGAAAGACTAGAAATTAATATTAGGAAATTAAAGCTAGATTTATGAGGTACATGAAAGGCTCAGAGACATTGCCATATGAAGGGTTAAAGGTCATCCAACATAAGTGCAATACTCATAACACTCCCCCTTTGGATGACTCATATACATATTATGCCTCATTAAACCTGATGTTCCCTTGAAGTAGCATGTATTTGGCAAAACGTAGTTAGACAGTTCGAGCAGGTGTTCAGGGGGAGTTCGAACAATATCCTGGTACTCCTGTAAAGCGTGATCAAGACGCGAGGATATTTCCCGGAAGATATTGGACCACGAAGATTTCGTCAAGTTGAAGACGGCAGCGACTTTTTCGAGCAATATATACTCGAATGAATATTTACATTAAGGCGGCAAAGCTTACTTGGGCAATAAGACTTCGGATTATCTTCCAACCGATTCAAAAGATATTCATCAAATATCTAGGAATATTTCCTAAATATTTGATGGGATTATCTTGTACGAATTAGGGTTTCGCTCGAGCATATAAATACAATGCAAGAGCAACCCTAATTCTAATCGCTTTCGAAGATCAAATACACACGAACATATCCTACTGATTGACGAAGAAAAAAGCGACGACCGATTGTGTTTTCTCATTGGAAACACATCGGTGCAAGTACAGTCTGTTCAAGTGCAACACAGACTATCTGAAGCGTATCAACTGCCGCACACAACAAAGGTGAACAAGCTTTCGAGAGAAAGCATCTGAGCTTCTGGAGAAGGTCGAGAACGTTCGGACTGCAGGTTCTGAACGAAGGGGATCGAGGGGAATTGCGGTGAACCTCGGTTGCAAATCTGAGAGACGGAGTATTGAGGTTAGGCTATTACAAGGTGTAAGTGTAAGTCCCTGTGGAATCCCTAAACTCGTAATAAAGATTTGCTGTCCCTTTTTCAGGTGTGGGAAACCCCCCAGAGTAGGCGGAGCCGAACTGGGTTATCACTCTGTGAGTTCTACAACTTTAGTTTATTTGCTGAACTGTTGTGATACGAGTTCAACCTCTGTCAGTTGAACTATTGTGCAAAGAGTCCCAGGTCTGTCTCAACAGTACCCTGGACACAAGCTTGAACAGGGGACATAATTTCAATTGGTATCAGAGCCGAACACTCGACACACTGAGTGGGATCTTGAACTGTTCAAGATGACTCTGAAGGAAGGACAAAGCATAACCAGACCCCCGCTACTCGAAGGATCGAACTATGCCACATGGAAGCCCGTGATGAGATCCTTTCTGAAATCTCTAGACGAAAAGGCATGGAAGGCTGTTCTGAAAGGGTGGTTGGAACCCATGATGAACAATCTCACTGGAGAACCGATCGCCAAACCAGAAGCTCTGTGGACAGAAGAGGAGGACAAAGCTTCCATGGGAAACTCAAAGGCTATGAACGCAATTTTCTTGGCCGTAGATGAAAACGTCATGAAGCTAATCATTAACTTTGAAGTGGCCAAGGAAGCATGGGATATCCTCCAAAACAGCCTTTGAAGGAACGGACAAAGTTCGCAACTCTCGCATGCAAGCTGTCACAACCAGGTTCGAAGAGATGAAGATGAAGGAGAGTGAAACCATCATTGAGTACAACACCAGAGTTCTGGAACTGTCCAACGAGGCGTCTGCACTAGGGAAACCCATCGATGAAGAAAGATTGGCCAGTAAGGTCCTGAGGTCTCTTCCTCCGAGATTTGCCATGAAAGTCACGGCCATTGAGGAAATGCATGATATCACCACACTGAAGCTGGACGAGCTAATGGGTTCTCTCAGAACTTACGAGATCAATCATGACTTCCAAACCGGAGAAGAGAAGGGAATCGCTCTCAAAGCAGATATGACGGAAGACAAACTGGATTCTGGCTGCACCACTGAGCAACTGGCCATGATGGCACAGAACTTTAGAAGAATGGTGCGGAAAATCAACAGACGTGGTCCAGAACAAGGTCAGTCTTCATCAACTGGTTACCGAAACTGGAAATCCGGCAGGGCAAGGTCTACTGATTCGAGGCAAGACTTGTCTGACAAAGGAAAAGAAGAGATTCAGTGTCATGAATGCAAGGGTTTTGGCCACATTTCTTCACAGTGTGCAAACACTCTCATGAAGAAAAAGGCGATGGTGGCAAGCTTCAGCGACAGTGAGTCAGATGAAGAAAAAGAAGGTGAAACCACCAACTTTGTGGCCTTCGTCACAACTCTGGATGAATGCAGCAACACCAGTGAAACTGTTCCATCTCAGTTGGAACTCCCAGGTGAAGACCCCTCAGACAGTGACAATGAAGAACTCACGCAGGATTCTCTGGCTCAGACATATAAAGATCTATATGAGAAGTGGCTACTTCTGATCAAGATCAACAAGAAGCTAAATGACACAATGGCAAGCGTCACTATGGAAAAGGACAAGGTATGGCAGGAGGTCGAGATACTGCTGACACTAAAGGTGGAACTGGAAGGTACAATTGACTCACTGAATTCTCAACTGGCTGAAATAAAGCAGGAAAGGCTGGATCTTCTTGCTCAGAAAACAGAACTCCTTGGTACTGTCTCCTCACTGAAAGTTGAAATGGAGAAGCATCGGGACACTCATCCTGTAGGCATGGCGGGTCTGAGAAAAACCATCATAGACCTGTAGCGCAAAGAAATGTTCCAACTAAGGAGGGTACAACAGCTGGAACTTCAGCTAGAATCTGAGAAGATGGAACACTCTGACACTAAGGAGGAACTCAATCACCTCAAACAGTCGGTAAAAATGCTTAACTCTAGCACTAAAAACATAAATGATATTCTCAGATCTCAGAGAATGGAGTCCGGACATAGAGGATTGGGGTTCACAGGAGAAGGCAGCTCAAAAGGTACAATGTTTGTTAAAACAAGACCGGTGTCGGAATAGAAGTCAGAACAAAAGGTGAGACAGCACCCCAGACGGAAAATAGACTTGCACCAAGAACAACCCAATCAAAGAAGGGCCGGTACGGTGCACTTCGGCTCTCACTCAGCGCAAAGGAAAGAATGGCGCACTTGCTGGTATTGCAATCAGATGGGACACATCAAACTGAAGTGTCGCCTGTTTCAGGCCGAACGACGTGCTTTCCATAACCATACCGCAACAGAAACAAGTCTCGGTTCAAAAGGAAGACCGAACCGTTTGCATGGTGGCCTGTTACACCTCAAGCTACACATCGCATGATAGTTGGCACTTCGACAGTGGATGCTCCGCGCACATGACAGGTAACTCTCAATATCTTACCCATATTAGACCTGTTGAGCAGATGTGGTTTGTCACCTTCAGGGATGGTGAAAAGGGTCAGGTGATCGGCTGTGGGACATTGATGGTTCCGGATCTCCCTGCACTCAAGAACACCCTTCTTGTCAAAGGACTGACCAGGAATCTTATCACCATTAGTCAACTGTGCGACGATGGACACTATGTGTCATTTTCAAGCTACTCATGTCTTGTACTAGACCAGAATGGTGATACACTGATGAAAGGAAAAAGGGATGCCAACAACTGCTATACTATTAGGATGGGTCTGACGGATTCAATGAACAATGAGAACCATGGCCAGCAACCGGTTGCTCGTACATGTGCAAACACCCAACATAGTTTTCTGCGAGGGGGAGTGGATAAGACTTTGCACACCAGATCTGATTGGAGATGCGCACAAATCAATATTGATGGGTGTCCCAGGATGCTGTTGAATCAGAAGGTGGCACAGTTACGGAAGGAGTTTGTACACTGCCCACAGAAATGTGCCTGGAGCCGTACAAGAAAATATGAATGCTCACAGAAGATGGTAACTCTGAGGCAGCATACCTTTGTCAACCCCTATGGCAGGTTACGGAGTGGAACACCCAGATCCCCAGGGGGTCTATGTGGTGTCAACCACTGAAAGCATCCGACAGTGGTCAGTCATAGTCGAATCTCCAGCTAAACAGTTGGACTGACCACCCAATAAAGAGAGCTGGAAGAGAAGTCTCGACAGCCTAAAAAATTTTTTTAAATATCCTTGAAGATTTTATTTCGGATTATGCGGGAATAGACAGTTTTGGAAAGCTGAAGAGTCATATAAGAAAAGTAGATTTTTGAAAAATCAAATTCATTCCCTGAGTATTGTCTTCTCACTCTCGAAAACCCTAGAACGGAACTCTCCCTCTCAACTGCTCCTTCCTCAACCGACAATGGTGAACACCAGGAAGTCAGCAAAATCCAGTGCTAAATCTGCGGAGAAAAGCAAAGAAAGCATGCAGACCTCAAAGGCGTTGGCAGCGAAATCAAAGATTCCGAAATCAAAAGCTGCGAAGATGAAAAAGGCGTCGCCTTTACACTCCGCCACCGAATCTTTGGCCAAAGAAAAGTCTGCTGAAGGAGTTACCGCTGAAATTTCTCAGACGGCCACAGTGGATTCAACTCCACAAGTTCGTCCGCAATCAAAGGTAAATCCCACTATTCCTTCTGATTCTGCGAATACCTTCGTTGTTGAACAATCTGTGTTGAATGAAGAAGTAAGAGTGGAGGTTGAGAAGGGTGTTCAGTCGATTGATGGTGATGAAGCCAGTAGGGCTGTAATTGGCGATAATGGTGGTAAGGATGCTGGTGGTGTTAAAGCTATTGGTGTTGAAACAAGCAGGGCGATGCTTGTTGATGAAGATGATAGAAATCTTGAGAGTAGTAGGGCTGTGACGGTTGACAAAGCCGGTAGTGCGGTTATTAAAAAGAAGTCCGTCAAGAGTGTGGAAGAGGAGGAACCCAGCAATGGGGCTGGAGGCTCAGGAACGTGGAGAGAAAAGATCTTTGCCACAGGATACATTCCTTCGAAGGCTGGTCGCAGGAAGAAGGTGAAGCGGGCCAGTGACTCTCCCAGAAAATATCTAGCCCGGATCTATGCCACTCGAGGGAGGAAGATTGCAATGTCCGATGAAGAAACACAGAAGTTTATCAAGTCCTCGGGGAAGAAGAATGTGGTGATTAGTGATGCTGATCCATCTGAGAACCAAGGAGTAATTACTGAAGAAGGTTCCAGTGTGGATGCTTAGGCTATGACAGAAGAAATTAATCCATCAGGGAAGACTGATGTGTTGAAAGAATCAGACCCAGGAGAAAGGGATGAGGAGTTAGAGAATTTGTACAAGGACATTGATGATGTCATGGAAGACCTGGAAAAGGAGAAGAATCAGGAAGTGGCAAGACCGGAAGAAGCTCAGGCTGTTGGGGCAAAAGAATCTGATGCAGAAAAAGCTACAAGTGTTCCACCTATGGAACCAAGTGTTCAGTCTGGTTCTGAGACTGGAAGAGCTGCAGAGAAAGCTGCAAGTGGTTCAACTGTGGAACCCTCTGTTCAGACCAGAGTTCAAACAGCACCAGCTCCAGAGGAAGGTCTGCGTAACCTGGCTGTTGAAGCAGAAGAGTCTGCTACTAAAAAAGTCACAAGTGTTTTAACCGTGAAACAAGGTGTTCAGACTGAAGTTGAGACTGGAGTAGTTCCAGAGACAGTGATGAGTGAAGAAACAATGACAGTTCAAGATGATCGTCGTAGGGATCAGTTGGAGGAAGATGGTCCATCCATTCGTAAGGATGCCTCTACATCAGCAGCAAAAGGTGTTACCCTTTCAGAAGATGACCAAGACAGTGTTCCCCTTGTCAACCTCAAGAGGACAACGAAGGGGAAGGAAAAGAAAAAGGTAGCCTTTGCTACGTCTACAAAGAAACCAGCTCAGAAGGTTGCTGAAGCAAGCAGTGGTGCAGGGGGAGCTGGCTCTTCCAAGAAAAGGAAGCGCGTTACTGCAGTTCCCATCTCTGAAGATGCTGGGAGATGTGAAGTCCCATCCCTTGAATCTGAGACTGTCCCAGTCGGTAAGGTCAAGAAAGGAGTGTGGTTCGTGACTAAAGAAGCGGCGTTGAAATGGGAATGTGTGCTAAAAAGGAAAATCATACCGGAGAGGCTACTGGATGCATCCAGTTACAAAGGGAAAGAAGTGATTGAGGTGCTTAAAGAGTCGGATTTGTTCTGGACGTTGGACAGATGCAAGCCGTTCAACGAACAGCTGGTGCATGAGGCCATGGCAAACTTGCCTCCAAAGTTTGGGGTCATTGGAGAGGCTGAGTACGGGGTCTTCTATGTAAGAGGAAGAAGGATCAAGATTGATCCAGAGCTGATCAATGTATACTTCTCCATGGACGACCCGGCTATTGATGAAGAAGAATCCAGCTTTGAGAAGATAGTGAGCACCATCACTGCAGGCTCTGTTCAGTGGAGGCCTGAGTCAGTTGTGCATACAGCAGATCTGTCTACTTTCTATTCAATGCTGTTCTTCATAGCGGTGTTCAACTGGAGGCCATCTACTCATCGCTCTACTGTAAACAAGGACATGGCCCAACTAATTTATCAGATAGGGAACAAGCGGAAGTTCAACCTGGGCAGAACAATGTTCAAACAGATTACTGAACATGCCACATCGATGAGAACTCTGCACCAGATCTGTTTTCCATCCCTGATTTATGAGCTGATTATTCATCAAGCCCCTGATTTGAAAGCCTCGTCTGATCTCCTTACTAAAGCTCCTAGCAAATTCACAGTGGACCACAAGTTATACAAAGGGCGGCATGTGAATGATCTGAAAGGAGGGAGCAATCCAGGTAAAGAAATTGGGGAATCCAGTCGAGGGGGAGCTAGAATGGGCATGGATGAGAGGAGCAAACTACTGAAGGAACTCCAGGCTATCAATGCTGCGGACAAGGAACAGCGCCGCCGGATCAACAGGCTTGCTCGAGCACTCAGCTACCCCACTGATGATGAATCAGAAGCTACTGCGTCTGAAGAAGACTCCATTAAAGAAGCTTCCGATTAAAGGTCCATTGAAAAATTAAACCCTCTGAACTTTTTCAAACATTCTGCTCATATGTGCTTGTTCTGGCACAATTTATTTTGCTTGACTGTTTGAACTTGTTGGACCCCTTGCCAGTTTATGGCAAAAAGGGGGAGTAATTTTGAGAGGACAAATTTTGTGTTCCCTCAAGATGTCTAAGTCTAGATAGTTAGCTAGTTTTACTTATCTAGATGATTTGGTTTTGCCAAAATGCCAAGGGGGAGATTGATGTTCCCTTGAAGTGGAATGTATTTGGCAAAACGTAGTTAGACAGTTCGAGCAGGTGTTCAGGGGGAGTTCGAACAATATCCTGGTACTCCTGTACAGCGTGATCAAGACGCGAGGATATTTCCCGGAAGATATTGGACCACGAAGATCTCGTCAAGTTGAAGACGTCCAGCGACTTATTCGAGCAATAGATATTCGAATGAATATTTACATTAAGGCGGCAAAGCTTACTTGGGAAAGAAGACTTCTATTATCTTCCAACCGATTCAAAAGATATTCATCAAATATCTAGGAATATTTCCTAAATATTTGATGGGATTATCTTGTGCGAATTAGGGTTTCGCTCGAGCATATAAATACAATGCAAGAACAACCCTAATTCTCATCGCTTTCGAAGATCAAATACACACAAACATATCCTACTGATTGACGAAGAAGAAAGCGACGACCAGTTGTGTTTTCTCATTGGAAACACATCGGTGCAAGTACAGTCTGTTCAAGTGAAACACAGACTGTCTGAAGCGTATCAACTGCCACACACAACAAAGGTGAAAAAGCTTTCGAGAGAAAGCATCCGAGCTTCTGGAGAAGGTCTAGAACGTTCGGACTGCAGGTTTTGAACGAAGGGGATCGAGGGGAATTGCGGTGAACCTCGGTTGCAAATCTGAGAGACAGAGTATTGAGGTTAGGCTATTACAAGGTGTAAGTGTAAGTCCCTGTGGAATCCCTATACTCGTAATAAATATTTGATGTCCCTTTTTCGGGTGTGGGAAACCCCCAAGAGTAGGCGGAGCCGAACTGGGTTATTAGTCTGTGAGTTCTACTGCTTTAGTTTATTTGCTGAACTGTTGTGATACGAGTTCAACCTCTGTCAGTTGAACTGTTGTGCAAAGAGTCTCAGGTCTGTCTCAACAGTACCCTGGACACAAGCTTGAACATGGGACATAATTTCAAAACCTTACTAGGAAAACCATGTGGGAAAAAACCTAGTGAAGGAAGAAGAGTACATAATTTGTATATTACGCATCAATGTTACCTCATTAAAACCTTTTTTAGAAAAATCCATAGGGATAAAACCTAGAATAAGGAAAGGAGTGTAATGCGTATTCTCCCCCTCAATGTGGTCTTTAACATAAATCTATGAGCTTTCGCATACCGATTTTATAGAAAATTACTCAAAGGGAGTAGTGGGAAGTGCCTTTGTAAACAAATTAACCAACTTGTCACAAGAGCAAATCTGACAAATATCAATCTCTCCATTCTTATGAAGTTCATGTGTAAAGAAGAACTTCGAAGAGATGTGCCTCGTTTTATCTCCCTTTATATAACCATTTTTAATTTGACCTATACAAGCAGTATTATCCTCAAATAAGGCAGTACAGATTTCTTTGTCGCCTGAAAGATCACATGATCCTCTATTATGATGGATTAAATACCTCAGCCACACACATTCACGACATTCTTCAAGAAGTGCTAATATTTCAGCATGATTAGAAACGGTGGCTGTAAGAGTCTGTTTGGTAGAGCTCCAAGATATAGCGGTATCACCATATGTAAACAAATAACCCATTTGTGATCGTGCTTTATAAGGGTCAAATAAATACGCAACATCAGCATATCCAATTAATCTAGATTTTAAGTATTTTGGATAAAATAATCACATATCAATTGTTCCTTGAAGATATCTTAAAATTTGCTTAACGCACGTCCAATGTCTTCGAGTTAGAGAAGAACTAAATCTTCCTAGTAAATTACTTGAAAATGCAATATCGGGTCGTGTATAATTAGTAAGATACATTAGCGCTCCAATAGCACTAAGAAAGGTACTTCGGGACCAAGTAGTTGTCCATCCTTTTCTCGAGGACGAAATAGATCTTTTGTCACATTAAGTGATCGAACAACCATAGGCGAACTCACATGATATGATTTATCCATGTTAAATCATTTGAGGACCCTTTCAGTATATGAGGATTGATGAACAAAAATGCGCTTCGATAATTCTCAATTTGTTGGCTAAGACGGAATTTTGTTTTCCCAAATTTTTCATTTCAAATTCACTTTTTAAATATGCAATCGTCTTAGTAAGTTCTATTAGTTTTAGTGGCATGTGTTTTGGCAAAACCCTATGAAGTTGGTCAAGTTGTTGAACAAGGAAGAGTCCAAGGCCAGAGAGACAATCGACGTGGAACAAGACTGACGCAACAGATGTTTTCTAATTCATATTAGGCAAGTTGGCGCTGCATATACATCGGAGATATTGAAGTCGGTTGATGCATATATATGATGCATATCTAAAAGTTGGTTGAGAGCTCATAGGAAAGATATGCGCATGAAGATTATTTGGGAAAAGATAATCGAAGATCTAAATTGAAGAATGAAGATATACTTGAAAATTATCAAGATATAGGAGGCGCATGTTTTTAGGAATGTTTCCTAAAAATTCTACGGAAATATTTCCTAAAGAGATAGGCGGTTGAAGATTGGAAATCTTGATCTTTTAGGATTTTACCGCCCCAATATAATGAGGGCTGAGGCATTCACATTACTCAGCACTCTGGGAGAAATAATTCACTCATATACTCAGATGGAGAGGTGGAGGCAAACGGCCAGTGAGCTTATTATTCCGATAAGACCACGGCCCTCGGAATCAGTCTGTGCTGGGTGCTATCCAGACTGATCGTGGAACAACTAAAGATACGCGCACTATTGCTTGGCCACTGCACATTCGGGAGAAGGCGCTGATTTTCGTGGAGGATCAACTGGTGGAATCAGTGTAGGGACTCTGATATAGGGGGGCCTAGATAGAAATCGTTGGAGTGTTAGAGGTACTGGCTGTTTTAGAGGGATTTTGTAAAGGTAAGCACCTTATACTTTAAACTTGATTTCCACCGGTCTAAGGATAAAGTCCTCCAGACGTAGGCTCGTTAACGTCGAACTGGGTAACCATATTGCGTGTTCTTACTTTTGTTACTGCATTTAAGTTTGATAACTTAATATTCTGTACGAGTTGTTCTAGTAGTTGTTCCATACTCGTCCAAAACAACATCTCAACATACACGGGAGTATTTCAAGTTCATCAGGGGTCCCCATGATAGTTAAATCACCAATATAAACCGAGATAATATAAATTTGGTTTTTGTCCTTTTAATAAAAACATATGGACAAAATGCGTTGTTGATGTACCCCTCTTTCAAAAGATATTTATTTAGTCGATGGTACAATACTAGACCGGATTGTTTGAATCCATATAAAACTCTTTGTAGCTTTATTGAGTACATTTCACGTCGTTTTGAGCTACACGCTTCAAGTACTTTTAATTCTTCGGGAATTTTAATTTAAATATCATTATCAAGTGACCCATATAAATAGGTTGTCACGACATCCATTAAATTCATTTCCAGTCCTTCTAAGACTGAAAAACTCAATAAAAATCCAAATGTTATCGCATCCATGACCTGTGAATATGTCTCTTCATAATCAATGCCTAGTCTTTGCGAGAAGCCTTGTGCTACAAGTCGTCCTTTATATCTTACGACTTCATTTTTCTCATTAGTTTGCACACAAATATCCATTTATAACCAACAAGTTTGATATTCTCGGGTGTTAGGAAAATTTTCCCAAAGACTTGGCATTTTTAAAGTGAATTCAATTGTGCCTCGATGGCACTATTCCATTTTGGGCACTCATTTCTTCGTCGGCATTTATTAACCGATCTTGGCTCATGATCCTCATTTTCCTGTTTAATATCTAGAGCCATAGAATAGGAAAATATATTATTCACTATAATTTCATTTCTATTTGACCTTTTCCCTGAAATGACATCATCATTTTCATGTATCTCATTATTGTTTGAAGATGACTCTTCATGTATCACATCTTTTTCTTTTGGAATAGTGGTTGATACATTAATACGGTTATCTTGAACATTTCTTTGTCTAGGATTTTTATCATTGGACCCAATTGGTCTACCACGCTTTTGTCGTATTTTAGAGTCACTTGCTAATTTATTTACAATATCTTCATCATGAAGATTTATTTTACAAGGAGCATTGACAGCTAGTATATGTGACTTTGTCACTATCTTAACATTCGTAAATCCATCTGGCAATGTGTTTGTAACCTCTTTCAAGTGGATAATCTTATGAACTTCTAGTTCACATTGATTTGTACGATGATTAATGAGACATTGACTCTGCATTACAAGATATTTCTTTTCTTTTTCAAACTTTATTTTATCTCCCACTGATGCAGGTAAAATTATCTCATTAAACTAACAGTCAGTAAATCGTGCCTTAAATATGTCACCTATCATAGGTTCCAAAAATTTAATATATGATGGAGATTCAAATCCCACGTAAATCCTAAATTTTTGTTGGGGTCTTGTATTAGTATATTGGGCGGAGATATTAGAACATAAACTATACACCCAAAAACTGAGAGATATTTAGTACTTGGCCACTGACAAGTTGCAAAGGGGAATATTTATTATCTGCAGTTGGCCTTATACAAATTAGTGATGCAGCATGAAAATTGCATGTCCCCAAGCAGAACTTGACAATTTTGATCACATAAGTAATGCTCTTGCTACCAATTTTAGTCTCTTGATAAAAGATTCTGCTAGACCATTTTGAGTATGAACATGAGCAACCGGATGTTTAATTATAATTCTAGTTGACAAACAATAACATTAAAAGACTGGGATGTAAATTCTCCCGCATTATCCATACCGATTTTCTCAATTATATGATCTGGAAATTGTGCTCGTAATAAGATAATTTGAGCAAGCAATCTTGCAAATGCCCTATTACCAGTGGACAATAAGAAAGCCCTCAACCAACATGTTGATGCTTTAATAAGTACCATAAAGTACTGAAAGGATCCACTCGATGGGAAAATAGGTCCACATATATCTCCTTGAATTCATTCTAATTAGTTTTTCAGTCTCAACTTTCAGTGGAGATGGTCTTGTAATCAGTTTTTCTTGAAAACAAGTAAAACATGAGAGATCTTTAGACAAGAGAATACTCTTCAATGAATGTCCATGTAAATTGTCAATGATTGTTTGCGTCATTATTGACCCTGGGTGGCTTAATCGATCATGTCATACAAGAAAATTTTTCGGGGTCTATTAATTTTGGTTTATCACCATATATGACTCGACTGAATTCATGAAAGTATAATATAATCCAGAATTGTATGATAGGAGTTTTTCCATCACTTTTTTCATTCATGGACGTGATATATAAATATTTGACGTCATTTTCATATGTTGTCTCAACATGATAGCCATTTCGACGTATATCTTTGAAACTTAATAGGTTTCTTTTTGATCTGGTTGAGAACATTGCATCATCTTTGATGAATTGTGTACCATTAGGTAACACAATATAAACTTTTCCATAGCTTTCAATAAGATTTGATGCACCAGATATTGTGTTAGCATTAGCTTTAGCTAATTTGAGATGCGAAAAATATGTTTTCTCTCAAAATTGTGCGTGTTATTGCACTATTCGCTAAACATAGCGATAGACCATCATCTTTCATCTTAAATGAGATGATAATATTCATGTCTCATTAGGCAAATACATAAAAGTAGAAACACTTTTATTTGGAAGAGAAATAAAGCATAAAATTGAAAATTCAAATACTTTGAATTTGATATTCATAAGTATGACATCATCTCCTATGTCATCTTTCATCACTGATTAGTTTTTCCAATTCTCCATTGGCCTCTTAAAAATAATTTCCAACATCCAAATGAGTGATATCCTTAGGAACATCACTTCACTTTGTTTGGTGAAATTTATTTTAACACCTTTTGCTTTCAAAGAGGCTTGATAAAAAAGAAGAAAATTTTTGGAAGTACGACAAGTACAACCCCAATGATATTTTTTTATCATTTTATTAATGATATTTTCATCTCATAACTTCACTTGTGAAGTGATTCATATAACACTGCGAAATTATACTCATGTACACTTTTTATATAATCTTGCAAACGTAAGTATATCTAAGCAAAGCGAGTTTATATCATTACGTTTATGTGATTGTGCATCTCTTCAAATCCTTTCAAAGGAGAGATGGTTCGTTGATTCTCAAATTTTCATATACAATCTGTCATGGAGATGATGTCGAATCATATCATGGCTTTAGCCATCTTTTGTAAAATTTCCTTCTTTTGTAGTATCTTAAGGAGACATGGCTTTTAGGTGGATTTCAATAACAAGAATCAATGCCCAATAATCATTGCACGCTCAAGAGTATTGAACTCGAGCTTCATCACATTGACAATTCATAATTGATGTTCCCATGAATGGCATGGCTTTGGCAAAACAGCTTTAGACAATTCGAGCTAGAGTTCAAGAAGAGTTCAACCACGGACTGGAACAGAAGTACAGCGTGCAGCAGACGCATGATTTGATTCCGGAAGGTTCTGATGATAGAGGATCTTTTCGGTTGAAGTCGGTCAGCGAAGAAATAGATATTCGAGATGTCATTCAAATATCTCCTCACCAGAAGTGAAGATCGCCTGACTAACTTACCGCAGAAGATATCTCATGAAGATTGGAATATATCGACGAGATTATTTGATTGGAGCCAATCGACAAGTCATCACCGAAGATCAGATATGCGATCAAATATATGCAGAATGGCTGAGAAAATATCATATGGCTTGGCGTGGAAGTCATCTTCAAAGATTGGATACGGATTGAATATTCTGCAAATATTTAGGAGTATCTCCAAAATATTTGACAGGATATTCAGATTGGATCTGGACTTCACCAAAGCCTATAAAAAGAAGGCTAGGGCGTCCAGATTGATCGTCGCTTCCTGAGTGAAAAGAAAAACACGAGAGATCGTGAGATTGGGGGAGGAGCGACGGCCGTGCATTCCACATTAGAATATCACTGGCAAAGCAACAGTCTGTTCAGGTGTGGTGTTCAGGCTGTGCTTGAGGAACAACAAAAGCACACACACACAGTAATCAAGCTACGCCTTTGAAATAAGGCTACTGGACTTCCGAGAGGTCCAAGACTAGGCCGAGAGGGAAGTCTCGTCCTACCCATAGGGGATCGAGGGGAGCTGCGGTGAACCGAGATTGCAAATCCGAGAGACGGAGAGTTAGAGGCTAGGCGATTACAAACATGGGGTTGTGTAAGAGTAAGACCACTTATAGCTCTAATCTCGTAATACAATTTGTGTCCCTTTTTAGGGTGTGGGAAACCCCCCAGAGTAGGCGAGGCCGAACTGGGTAACATAACGTGCGTGCTCCCGTTTTCCTTTACTTTTCGTTACTGCTTCATAAAACTGTTTAAACCTCAGTCGGAACACTTACTTGTAGAGTCCGTATTCAGTTAACCGAGTGTGCCTCAAGGTATCTTCCTTGACAGCTGACACTGTTGTGAAAGGAGTTCAAGGTCTGTTGCAACTGTACCTTGAACTCAAGCTTGAACAGGGGATATAATTTCAAATGGTATCAGAGCAAACACTCGACATACTGAGTGGGATCCTGGAACTGTTCAAGATGACTGCAAAGCAAGGACAGCTACCCTCGGGCACGGTTCATGACTGGAAGATAGGCATGAAGGCGTACAGAAGCAAAGATGTTTGCATGGTTGCGTTCAGCTCTTCAAGTCACATGGAGAAAGATCACTGGTACTTTGATAGCGGATGCTCTGCACATATGACAGGAGACTCCAGATTCCTTACGCAGATTCGACCTGTTATTAAGAAGCAGTTCGTCACCTTCGGAGACGGAGGAAAGGGACAGATGATCGGCTGTGGGACATTGAAGGTTCCGGATCTACCTGTCCTCAAAGACACTCTCCTAGTTGAAGGACTGAAAGTGAATCTGATCAGCATAAGTCAACTTTGCGACGAGGGATATCATGTCAAATTCACTCACAACTCATGCCAAGTTCTTGATAAAGATGGAGGAATCTTGATGAAAGGAAGCAGAGCATCCAATAATTGTTATCTCATCGACTCCACTGGAACAGGTGCTGGAACAGGTACTGGAACAGCATGCTTGTCTAGCCAAGCAGATGAGATGTCCCTTTGGCACAGACGATTGGGTCATCTAAACCTCAAGACACTGAAGAAACTCTGCTCATCTGGACTCATCAGAGGAATGCCAAATGTCAAAGGAAATCAGGATGTGGTGTGTGGAGAATGTCAGATTGGAAAACAGACCAAAGCTTCACACCCTAAGATCTCTCAAATCAGCACCAACAGACCTCTGGAACTGATCCATATGGACTTGATGGGACCAATGCAAACAGAGAGCTATGGTGGGAAGAAGTATGTTCTGGTCTGTGTTGACGACTTCACCAGATTCACCTGGACAAGGTTCCTTCGGGGCAAGACTGAAGCTGCTCAACAATTCATAGAACTTGCTACCCTGATCCAACGAGAAAGGGAAGACAAAGGAGAAAAACTGGTGTCCATCAGGAGTGATAATGGCACAGAATTCAAGAACGTTACTATTGGAACCTACTGTGCAAAACATGAGATTGCTCATCAGTTTGCATCAGCAATCATCCCTCAGCAGAATGGAGTTGTGGAACGGAAGAATCGTACCATTCAAGAGATGGCCCGGGTGATGATCCATGCCAAGAAGATTCCTCTGAAGTTCTGGTCCGAAGCTATGAATACAGCATGTCACATCATAAATCGAGTTACTATACGCACTGGAACGGAGAAGACGTGCTATGAACTTTGGAAAGGGAAGAAGCCCACTGTCAAATATTTCCACATCTTTGGAAGTGAGTGCTACATCCTGAACGACCGGGAGTACCGACAGAAGCTGGATCCAA
Organism: Rhodiola kirilowii; assembly: GCA_033675215.1. Classification (NCBI taxonomy): domain Eukaryota; kingdom Viridiplantae; phylum Streptophyta; class Magnoliopsida; order Saxifragales; family Crassulaceae; genus Rhodiola; species Rhodiola kirilowii. The sequence goes on along the minus strand of CM066194.1, from coordinate 30,850,491 downwards.
AGAGTGATGAGGGGTTCTTTCTAGGGTATTCCTCAAACAGTCGAGCATACCGGGTGTTCAACAAGCGCACAGGATCAGTCATGGAATCTATAAATGTCAAAGTCAAGAATGAAGTGTTTGTACAGGCTATCTCAGACGACACTGACGACAGTACTAACACAGTACCTGAACACAACCAGCATCCCAGCAGACTGAGCATGAACCGACTGAAGCCGCCTCTGACAACTCATCTGACAAAACTAATGTTGTCAACACTCAGGAGAATGTCATTTCACTACAACCCTCCCGACGAATTGCCAGGGATCACCCAATCTCTGAGGTTATTGGATCACAAAGTGACGGAGTTCAAACTCGCAGGAAATTGAGCAACTCCAGAGAGTTGGATGCCTGCTCGTGCTTTCTTTCCACAATTGATCCCAAAAACATAAAGGAAGCACTACTTGATGAGTATTGGGTCCTTGCCATGCCGGAGGAACTGGAAGAATTTGCTCGTAATGATGTATGGGATTTGGTTCCAAGACCTGATGGGGTTAACGTCATTGGCACAAAATGGATTTTCAAAAACAAGTCCGACGCATCAGGGAACATCACAAGAAACAAAGCTCGCCTTGTTGCACAAGGATACACTCAGATAGAAGGGATAGACTTTGAGGAAACCTTTGCTCCGGTCGCACGACTTGAAGCTATCCGCTTACTTCTTGCTCTAGCATGTCACCTGAAGTTTCGACTGTTCCAGATGGATGTCAAGAGTGCTTTCCTAAATGGCTTTCTGAATGAGGAAGTCTACGTTGCTCAGCCTAAGGGATTTGAGGACCCGCATCACCCAGCATCTGTGTACCACCTGAAGAAAGCCTTGTACGGCCTCAAACAAGCACCCAAAGCTTGGTATGAGCGCCTCACTGTGTTCCTCGTCGATCATGGATATGTGCGAGGGGGAGTGGACAAGACCCTGTTCGTGAAACACACAAGGTCAGACTTTATTATCACACAAATCTATGTTGACGATATTGTGTTTGGGTCCAATACCCATAAACTGGTGGATTAGTTTGTAGAACAGATGCAGGAGGAGTTCAAGATGAGCATGGTTGGAGAGATGAACTACTTCCTAGGACTCCAGGTGATTCAGAAGGACGAAGGTATTTTCATCTCACAAAGTAAGTATGCCAAGAATCTGATAAAGAAATTCGATCTTGAGAAGGCAAGTCACAAACGTACTCCGGCTGCTACGCACATAAAGATAACCAAAGACGAGGGTGGAGCAAAAGTCGATCAGACGCTGTACAGGAGTATGATTGGAAGCCTTCTGCACTTGACAACCAGTAGACCAGACATTGCATATGCCGTAGGGGTGTGTGCAAGATACCAGGCGGATCCAAAGGAAAGTCATCTCTTACAAGTCAAGAGAATCATAAAGTTTGTCTGCGGGATAGTTGACTTTGGAATCTGGTATATGATGAGCCGTATTTATACGACTTGTCGAGTCATTAAATCCCACCATTTCATTCACTTTATTATGCGAACAGTTACTTTTTAGTGTTGTTTCGTGTTTCAGGTGATTTGGAAGCTCTAGGAGGAATCACGCTTAAAAGACGGCATTTTCATGCCAGAAACATCGCAATTGAAGATCAGACCAAAGGAGGGCCGTGAACAGTGTTTTTCGGCTCGTGAACAGTAACTCCGGCGTGAATAGTGATTCCGGCGTGAATAGTAACTCCGGCGTGAATAGTGATTCCGGCGTGAACAGTGTCCGATGAACAGTAATTCCGGCCCATGAACAGTACTTCGGAAAAAAGTCCAAGTTCCAAAGTCCAGCAGCCGGCCCAATTTGTATGCGACGCTAGGGTTTCGTAGCTTTATGACCAAGTTAGGGTTTCTCAAACCCTATAAATAGAAGAGCAGTGCTGCCATCCATAATCATCCCATCTCATATTCGAATACTATTCTCTTCACTTGGCCGTGCACCACCTGCTGCTCTCCATTCCTCCGCCGGATCTCAGCCTTGCTCAGCCGTACCCTCCTCCGTGCGCCGCCCATAGCCACCGTGCCTTGCTTTTGAAATCTCGATCTCATAGTGAAGTTCTTGTCCCTTTTATTTCCCTGCATTATTTAATTATGAATATGTGTAACTAAAACCCATATTCGGGTTAGGGTTAAATAATCGTGACTTATGTTTTTGAGATTTGAATCTTAATGCTTGTTTTATTATTCCATTAAACCTTGTGCTAATTATCTCGATTAATATTGTGAAACTGAGTTGATACCCGGAAAGGTTAGATTTAGTTGAACGATATAAATCCATTGTTTACTGTTTGTTTGATACTAGAGAGCTACAAACAAATAGAGCACTAATTTGATATATCTTGGAATGGAGTATTGAATTATTAGGTTTAAAAGAATTAGAAACATGATATTTAGAAATCAATGATAAAACCAAGTCACAATTGAATAATACCCTAACCTGAATATTCCTTTGATTGATAAATCCCTTGCACTTCTCGATTATTACACTAACCTCTACTTTCACATTAGTTTCTTGTTCTTTTTCTCTATTACAGAGCGAAGTAGTAACCATCTAGCTCCCTAGGGTTCGACCCTTACTCACCACTGTACTCACCCACAGCCAAGAGCGAGGAAAAATATAAATTGTTTTTGCACAGGTACGACGACACCCTGTTCAGTATACCAAGGATACCAACCCACATCTGGTGGGCTACTGCGATGCTGACTGGGCAGGAAACGCTGAAGATCGAAAGAGCACATCTGGAGGATGCTTCTTCTTAGGAAATAACTTGGTTTCATGGTTCAGCAAAAAGCAAAATAGCATCTCACTGTCTACGGCTGAAGCTGAATATATCGCAGCAGGAAGCAGCTGCACTCAACTACTGTGGATGAAGCAAATGTTGTCTGAATACGGAGTCAAACAAGAAGAGATGACCCTGTACTGTGACAATATGAGCGCAATCAGCATCTCGAAGAATCCAGTCCAACACTCCAGGACGAAGCATATAGACATCTGACATCATTTCATCAGAGAACTGATTGAACAAAAGGTGGTAACCCTTACGCATGTTACAATAGACAAGGAATTGGCGGACATCTTTACCAACCCTCTTGATGCCGCTCAGTTTGAGACACTCAGATCCTCCCTGGGTCTGTGTGTTATCAAGAACTAAGCGTTCCAGACAGTGGTCAGTCACAGGCAGAACACCAGCTCAACAGTTGGGCTGACCACTTATCAACAGGAAGCTAGAACAGAAGGTACATATCTGGAGATTTACGTTCTTATCCACTCAGAAATGAGTCCTCTGCCACTCTAAAAACGAAAGTGAAGAAGCGGCAGTGTCAGAACTGGAAGAACCGTTCTCAAAGGCACCAAAGTTAAGGCAAAAATTCAAGCAATTGATTGAGAGTCAGTGAGCCAAAGGTGACAAAGTGGTCAATGAGAAGCCGAAGGAATTGAAACCTGCTGTAGTTTCTGTGACCGGTGCTGCAGAAGAATGAGGATGCAAGTGGGGAACGACAATCTAAGCAATCTGGCAATATGATGGAAGAGTCTCATGCATCCGGCAAGGATGAAGAACTGGATGTGTTGTTCAAAGATATTGATGATGTTGTTGATGAGTTGCTAAAAGAGGAGGTTTCAATACCTGTTGAGACAAAAGCTGCTCATTGACATGGGAAGAATTATGTTCGACTAGATTGCAGAACACGCCATATCTACAAAGTCTCTGCACCAGATAATCTACCCATCGCTTATCTATGAGCTGACCATCAACCAGCATCCAAATTTGGAGACTGACCAGGACAGACTGTCAAGTGCTCCGTTGAAGTTTGTAGTGGATCACAAGCTGTTCCCGGGTTGATATAAGAATGATCTGAAGGACCTCGGGCTGAAGAGGAAGGACGCACCTAAGTCTTCCATAAGGAAAGCTGCTGGTGAGAAGTTGTCCCGAGCTGAACGCGGACAGCTACTAAAAGAGGTAGAGATCACTCTGGAGGTCGAACAGCTGCTGAGACACCATGGTCTGTCAGACTCACAGTTTGTGTCACTATCCCAGGCTATGTTTGAGGGGGAGTTGACAAGATTCCAGTTACCGAAGAGACCAGGTTGGTCGATTGGCCCCTTGCCAGTTTGTGGCAAAAAGGGAGAGTATTTTGAGGTAACTGCTTTGGTTCCTCAAGTTGTGTCTAAAAGCCTAGATTTGGTTTTGCCAAAATGCCAAGGGGGAGATTGATGTTCCCATGAATGGCATGGCTTTGGCAAAACGGCTTTAGACAGTTTGAGCTAGAGTTCAAGAAGAGTTCAACCACGGACTGGAATAGAAGTACAGCGTGCAGCAGACGCATGATTTGATTCTGGAAGGTTCTGATGATAGAGGATCTTTTTGGTTGAAGTCGGTCAGCGAAGAAATAGATATTCGAGATGTCATTCAAATATCTCCTCAACAGAAGTGAAGATCGCCTGACTAACTTACCGCAGAAGATATCTCATGAAGATTGGAATCTATCGACGAGATTATTTGATTGGAGCCAATCGACAAGTCATCACCGAAGATCAGATATGCGATCAAATATATGCAGAATGGCTGAGAAAATATCATATGGCTTGGCGTGGAAGTCATCTTTGAAGATTGGATACGGATTGAATATTCTGCAAATATTTAGGAGTATCTCCGAAATATTTGACAGGATATTCAGATTGGATCTGGACTTCACCAAAGCCTATAAAAAGAAGGCTAGGGCGTCCAGATTGATCGTCGCTTCCTGAGTGAAAAGAAAAACACGAGAGATTGTGAGATTGGGGGAGGAGCGACGGCCGTGCATTCCATATTGGAATATCAGCGGCAAAGCAACAGTCTGTTCAGGTGTGGTGTTCAGGCTGTGCTTGAGGAACAACAAAAGCACACACACACAGTAATCAAGCTACGCCTTTGAAAGAAGGCTACTGGACTTCCGAGAGGTCCAAGACTAGGCCGAGAGGGAAGTCTCATCCTACCCATAGGGGATCGAGGGGAGCTGCGGTGAACCGAGATTGCAAATCCGAGAGACGGAGAGTTAGAGGATAGGCGATTACAAACACGGGGTTGTGTAAGAGTAAGACCACTTGTAGCTCTAATCTCGTAATACGATTTGTGTCCCTTTTTAGGGTGTGGGAAACCCCCCAGAGTAGGCGAGGCCGAACTGGGTAACATATCGTGCGTGCTCCCATTTTCCTTTACTTTTCATTACTGCTTGATAAAACTGTTTAAACCTCAGTCGGAACACTTACTTGTAGAGTCCGTATTCAGTTAACTAAGTGTGCCTCAAGGTATCTTCCTTGACAGCTGACACTGTTGTGAAAGGAGTTCAAGGTCTGTTGCAACTGTACCTTGAACACAAGCTTGAACAGGGGATATAATTTCAATAATAATAAATGATAAATATAATATGAATTGATTTCGAGCAATGAATTAAAACAATGAATTAAAACATTAGCCACATGTAAAATTAAACATGACATAGAATATGAAATAAAACATGTTATAAGCATACGATAAAATCATTTCTCAACATATAAAATTAGGCATGTGAATGAATTAAAAGAACATGAATGATTAGATGAAATATACATGATATAAACAAAATCGTAAAAGGAATTGATTTTTCATAATGCTAGGCGGTTTTGAGATTTTTCAGAAAAGGACTCAATGTTGCCATCTCCGCATCACAATGAGAAAAGTGGGGAAGATGCTTGTGTCCTTACCTTGAGCAACTCGTGCTGATAACGTGTTGTGAAAATTATGGATATGGAGAAGAAATTTAAAGGTAGAAAAAGGACAAGTGAACAGAGAAAAGTATAGAGGACGAATATTGTATCCTTATTGATATTGATTTTTACAAATGATCCCTTTATATGGGGAGTACATGGACATATGGAAATACTAGAAGTCAATATAAGAGTTTATAGGTAAGAATTTATGGGGTATATGAAAGGCTAAGGGGCATTGCCATATGAACGGTTAAAGATCATCGAACATAAGTGCAATATTCATAACACTAACCATGTAAACTTGTTGTTAATATTTTATAGTTTTATCAGGAACGTATAACTTGTTAAAACTTTAGTCAGGAAAATTTTCTTGATCACTGCCAAGTTATTTTGTAAACAGGAGGTCTGGCTTGTTAGACAATATTAAATTAGATGTGGCAATTTTTTATTTTTAAAATAATAGTTTATTTTGTGCAATTTAGTCCAAAAACACTTAATTGAAATAGTCCATGCCGTAATTTGAAACTGTTTGTAATTCAGGTAGCTTTTTTGTAATTTTTCCTTAATTTTTTGTTGAATATGTTGTTAGCATAACACTGAACTTGAACGTCGCATTTGTTTTTTGAAAAAGAAAATTTGAAGAAAAATATAATTAATCTCATGTTTGGTTTATTTTTTGGAAAATTCAAGCACAATAAAAGAAAGCAATACATACTTTTCTTTGCCATTTTCCATAGAAAGAAAACTATCTCATTTTCGTTTGCATTCGATCACATTTCATAATTCAAACGGAGGGGAAGTATCCTGTTATTGTTTTGAAGATTGAGAATCGAGCTCGCCTAAGCTCCGATTGATCAGTGAAACTTCAGATGAAATAGCAACAAAAGGAATTTGGGAAAAATCTATGTTAGGGTTTATTGAATGGAAGTAAAGGTTTAACTACAGCATCCGAACAGGGGAGGAGAAGAGAGTGACTAAACGACGTCGCTGGACAAAACTCGTTCCTTTAATGGAACGACGGCGTTTAGTCACAACTCAGAATTGTAGTTATAACTGCCTAACGGCTAACACCCATGTTCTTTCCCTAACACCAAAACCCTATATACAAACCTACACCTACCTGTATATACATAACCTGCAACACCCCCCCCCCCCCCCCCCCTCAAGCTGCAGAGTGGAGAAAATTCAAAACTCCCAGCTTGGTACATAGGTAATGGAGCTGGTACATGGACAACGCCTTCGTAAACAGGTCTGCAGGTTGTTCTGTAGTAGGTAGATGGACAAGTTTTATGAACTTTGAGCAAACATGAGATCTCACCAAGTGACAATCCAACTCAACATGTTTTGTTCTTTCATGGAACACCGAAATATGAGCAATGTGAGTAGCTGCCTTTTTGTCGCAATGAAGTGGAATAGAAGATGTGATAGGAACTTTCATATCACCTAGGAGCCTAGTCAGTCAAGTCAAATCATAGCAGGTTGCGGTCATGGATTTGTACTCAGATTCAGCAGAAGATCAAGAGATAACAGGTTGCTTCTTAGTCTTCCAAGACACTGCACAAGAACCCAGAGTAATACAGTAACCAGTGACTGATTTTCTAGTTAGGGGACACGATGCCCAGTCTGCATCGCAAAAGGCATAAAGAGCAAGGTCTGAGTTTGCTGGAAATAACAATCCCTGAGCTGGTGCCCCTTTGATATACCTGAGGACTCATTGAACTGCTTGTAAATGATCTGTAGTTGGTTTGTGCATAAACAGACTAAGCACATGAACAGCGAAGGAAAGGTCTGGTCTGGTAATGGTTAGATAGATTAACTTTCCAACTAGTTTCCTGTACTGCAGGGGATCATCAAGTAGAGGTGCCTGAGATAGACTAAGTTTGTGCTTGATATCCATAAGAGTTCTGGATGGTTTGCATTGAGTAAGATTGATGTCTTCTAACAGTTCCAATGCATATTTTCTCTGGTTGAGAAATATGCCAGTAGGTGATCTTGCCACTTCCAGCCCTAAGAAGTATTTGCGCACTCCCAAGTCCTTGATCTGAAATTAATTGTGAATGTAGTTCTTGATGTCATCTATGATGGGCTGTGAAGTGCCAGTGAGAGTCTAGGACCACAATAAAATCATTTCCTCTTTTGAATGTAAATAAGGAATAGTCATTCATGCTCTTGTGAAAACCAAACTCCAACAAAGCTTCACTGAACTTAGCAAACCATTGTCTTGATGATTGTTTAAGGCCATAGAGACTCTTGAGTAAATTGCAAACTTTCCCTTGGGACTTCTCTTTTTGATAAAAACCAGGTGGGAGCTTCATAAATACCTCTTCTTCTAAGGAACCATGGAGGAAAGCATTATTGACATCCAAATGGTACAGTGGCCAGTATCTAGCAGCTGCTACAGCAAGTAAGCAACGAACTGTTGTCATTTTGGCAACCGGAGCAAAAGTGTCATGGTAATCAAGGCCTCCAATCTGGGTAAATCTCCTTGCCACTAATCTGGCCTTGTATCTCTCAATGCTACCATCAGCATGAAACTTAACCTTATAAATCCATTTGCAATCAACAGTGGTCTTACCTGGTGGCAGGTCTGTGAGAGTCCATGTTCTATTCAGTTCCAGTGCAGAAATTTCTTTGTTCATGGCTTCCAACCACTGAGGGTCCTTGGCAGCTTTAGTGAAGGAAGTAGGTTCCTTAACATCAGATATCTGCATAGCAAAATGCTTGTGTGCAGGGGAGCATTTCTGATAGTTAATGAATTGTGTCATTTGATGAGGTGAAGTGATTTTACCAATATTCTGGCATATATAGTCCTTTGTCCATATAGGTTTACGCAAACTCTCTGGGATTTTCTTGGCGCAGGGACAGGTTCCTCAGTGCAAGGAGCAGGACCTGATCTGGGAGAACAAGCAGGAGATGACACTGAAATATCCATGTCTTCCTCTGCAGATGCATAATCAAGATTATTATCAACATTGAAGACCAGAATTTCATCATCATTGAAATGCAAATATTCTTTAGTGACATGCAATATATGTAGAGGAACAGTGTTTTCAGGAATAGGTTTGAGAGTCAACTGTTTGTAAGGAAACACATCTTCTTTGAAAATAACATTTCGACTAACAACAATTTGATGAGATGTGAGACAGTAAGCTTTATAGCCCTTTTGTCCCATGGGATATCCAAGAAAGATGCACTGTAATCCCCTATGATCAAATTTGTCCCTTTGGTGAGACTGAGTAATGTAACAAAGACAACCAAAAGTCCTTAAATGATCAATAGGAGGCACTAACTTGAATAATAACTCCCATGGAATTTTGCCTTTCAACAACTGAGTGGGTAATCTGTTAATGATATAAGTTGCAGTCAAAATGCTATCACCCAAAATATTTTAGGCAAACTTGACTGAAACATGAGAGCTCTAGCGACCTCCAACAAATGCCTATGTTTCCTTTCAACAACTCCATTCTGTTCTGGGGTATAAGGGCAGCTGAACTGATGAATGCATCCCTGCAATCTCAAAAACTGAGTTAACTTGTCACTGAAAAATTCACCACCATTATCTGTTCTCAAAATTTTCACAGTTGTAGAGAATTGAGTCTTGACCATAGCAAAGAAGCCAATAATATGATCAGCAGTCTCAGATTTTTGCTTCATCAAAAAAGTCCAAGTTGCTCTAGAAAAATCATCAACTAAGGTCAGAAAATACTGGGAACCAGTCATAGTAGGCTCATGAAATGGACCCCAAACATCTCCATCAATTAAAGAAAAAACTGTATCAACACTGTGATTTCCCATAGAAAAGGGTAACTTTGTTTGTTTTGCCAATGGGCAAACAGGACAATTGTAATTGCTGTCTTAACAAGTTATTAATAACATCAACTGATGCATGCCCTAATCTGGTGTGCCACAAATCAGCCATGTTGCTCTCCTTCCTAGCTGCATAAGTGTAAGCTCCAGTCTTTGAAATAGAAGCACCAAAACTGAACAGACCATCAATTGGCTTGCCAGTCTCCAATATGGTCTTAGAGTGTTGGTCATGTATGGTACAGGACACATCAGTGAACAAAACTTTGAACTAAGAGTCAACTATCAACTTGCCAACTGATAACAGATTTGCTTTGAACTTAGGGACCAATAAAACTTCATAAAGGATCAAACCATTCTGAAAGTAACAATTTCCACTTTGCTTGATAATAACCCTTTCACCATTAGGCAAAATCACACCATACTCTCCTTTCAATTCATGAATGTCACTAAGTATCTCAGGCTTATAAACAAAATGACATGTAGCTCCACTGTCAATTATCCAAGAATCAAGATTGCTAAAAGTATTGTAAGGACAAGTAGTACCTGTAGCATAAGAGTAAGATGTACCTGCCATTTCCATGTGGGTGGCAGACTGTTCCATTCCTCCAGATTTTATCTTACTCACGATCTGGTTAAGTTGCTCAGTTGTGAAGGAACTAGCTGATTGATTCTTGGTGCTAACTGCAGCTGTCATCTCTTTTGTCCCACTCACACTATTGGCTGAGAATTTATTGGTTGTTCCTTGTTTATAAGAATCATTTCCTTTATGCGGCTTATGACCAGCTGGATACCCTACCAGCTTGTAGTAGTTTTCCTTTAAATGTCAAATCATCTGACAATGAGTACAGAAGAGTCTTGGCTTATTTGTATTGAAACCTCCTCTCCCTGCACTCATTTGTCTCATTGGATTACCAGTGTTCTGTCCATTTTGATAAGTATTGCTTCCTTGTGCAGCTTCGTAGTTCCTCTAATTATTCCGGTAAGCATTGTTCTGACTATACATTACAGATGCCTCAATGCATCAAGTCTTAGTAGCATGTCTTTGGCTCTCCTCTCTAGTAGCCATTTCAAAAACCACATCCATGTCTGGCACTTTAGCCATAGCAAACACATGAATCCTCACCATCGAGTAACACTCATTTAGTCCCATGAGGAACTGGACAACTCTGTCCTCTCTTTTCTCATCATCAACTTCACCACAACAAACACAGTTTCCATTTGTTGGACAGGCACTAATCTTCTTAACAGAGTCCAACTCTAGCCAAATATTCGTGAGCCTTCCATAGTAAGTCGTAACATCCATGTCCCCTTGAACCAGATTATTTGCCTCCTTCATCAGACCAGATTTCCTGGCCAGGTTCGTCCCAGCAAACCTAACTTGGAGAATATGCCAGGCAGTCATAAAATCCTTGGTGTGGAGGATTTGTCCAACAATATCCTCCGAAACCGAACTGATCAGCAAGGACATGATGACATCATTGCATCGCTGCCACTTCGTCCGTGCCTTTCGATCATCTGGCCTTGGATATTTACCCTGTATGAAGCTCAGCTTCAATCTTGCAGATAAGGCAATCTCCATGGATTTCTTCCATGAGACAAAGTTAACCCTACCAGTCAGAGGTTTAGTCACAATAGGGTTTCCATTCACTTCGTTCTTACTCACAAAATAAAAATCATCATCATCAGAATCAACAACAGATGCGACATCAGACCTCTAACTTGAGCCATCTGCAGTCGGTGTTTCCATTTTTGATTTACTCAACTGATTTCAATGAAACTTCAGGATAAGTCAGAGACACTTACCAGCTTCCAAGTTTTGCTCTGATACCATGAGAATCGAGTTCGTATGAGCTCTAATTGATCATTGAAACTTTGGATGAAACATCAACAAAAGGAATTTGGGAAAAATCTATGTTAGGGTTTATTGAATGGAAGTAAAGATTTAAGTACAGCATCCGAACAAGGGAGGAGAAGAGAGTGACTAAACGACGTCGCTGGACACAACTCGTTCCTTTAATGGAACGACGACATTTAGTCATAACTCAGAATTACAGTTATAACTGCCTGACGGCTAACTCCCCTGTTCTTTCCCTAACACCAAACCCCTGTATACAAACCTACATCTACCTGTATATACATAATTTGCAACAAAGATTAAGCTTAAAGAACTGAATACAAAATTTGTTGTTAAGAACTACTTTACTTGAGTCACTCGCATCATCTATCCATATTTGTTCAGTATCGCAGTGTGTAAACTTAAGTTTACAATACATTTAAAATCATATCTAATGAGGATGTTGCCTTTAGCAGATCTGTCCCGCTATATATATTGAAATTGTATAGTGAAAGTTGATAAATTAGTGTCCATGTCTGTAAGGAATCTGGTTGGAAATTATCTTCTTACTTCCTGCGCTTCACTTTTCTTTTTTAGGTAAAAGTTTGTTCATGTGTGAAATGTGAAGGGTAGAAAATATTTTTCTCCTTCAAAGAGGGATTGAAATTTCACATGTTTCAAGTGAATCGATTCCCAAAAACTTGAACTCTCGACTCCAAACAAACATATAGTCAATTTTCTTTTTTTAAAAAAGTTTCTCATGCCTAATTACACTACAAAAAAAAACAAAATCAGTGATGATTTCAAGTCATCGCAGAATGTCAAAAAGTCATCACTTATATATTTATGTGATGACTTTTAAAGCTGTCGTATGTCGTTGCAATAGGTTCCCTCGCAGAAAGTTTTAGTGATGACTTTTTAAGGTCATCACATTTAGTATTTATTACGATGACCAAGAAATTATTACAAAAGGAATTTGTGACCACTTAAGTCATTATAACTCCTCCCTTGCGGAGGTGTTATCCGTCCCTTGTGGAGGTGTTATGATGTGCTATTCCTCCCTTGCAGAAGGTGTTATCCGTCCCTTGTGGGCGTGTTGTGACGTGTTATTCCTCCCTCGCAGAGGTGTTATCTGTCCATGTGTGCTATTACTCGATGTGCGTGTGAGGTGCTGTGTTTCTCGTCAATGATCGTCGGTTTCAAGCTAAAGATGCGCTTCAATGGACACAATTTAAGTACCCATTCCGGGTTGGTGCAATATGTGGCCCGTGCTCCAAGCATCTAAGTTGACATGTACCCGATGAAGTTCTAATGCAATATGATTGAGATGTAGTTGTGTGATAATTGAGATGTATGAATTGAGTTGTATGAGATGTAAAAACCCACCAGCAAAAAAAAAGTCATTATAAAAAAGAAATTTATGCGACCAGTTAAGATGTCACAAAATCCTTTTAGGATCAATGAGGTCATTGCTAAAATTCATTTCTGCAACCACCAAAGTGGTCACATTAAAAGTTTTTGCGATCACTTATGTTATTACAAAAACACATTTCTGCAAGCACCAAGAACGTCACAAAAGACCTTTTTGACCCTTAAGGTATCGCTAAAAGACATTTGGGGCAACCCCTAATACATTTACATTTGTGTCATTACAACAACATATTTTTGCAAGCACCAAAAACATCACAGTAGAACTTTTTTTTGACCCTCAAGGTCATCGCTAAAAGAAATTTGGCAACCACTAAAGTTGTCACACTAAAATGTTTTGCCACAATTAAGATCATCGTTAAAAGATACGTTTTCAACCACATGGTGTCACAATAGAACTATTAAAGTCATCACTAACATATATTTTTTGCAACCATAGATATTTCTATGAACTTACAGATCATCACAAAAAGTGATTAAATTTTTGCAACCACATTAATTATTTAAACTACTTTAATATGTAACATCCAAAACATTTTATCATTATACTACAATTTTTCAATTCATATAACAAAACATTAACCTTAAGTAAAAAAATACGGCCGAATACAAATTTGTTATCAGGTCCTAGTTCATAAAAAATAACTTATAAGCAGACAAGAAAGACTTAAATAACAAAACTAAAGTCTGCATTGTTTGATCTTTTGAGCGTTATATGCTGAATCCTCTTCCTGGTCGTCCAAGCTTTCACCGTCACTATCTTTATCTCCATTGGCTTCAACTTGGACCTTTGAAAAAAAGTACATGTATCAATATCAATCAATGGTTCAAACTAAAAAATAATTTTTTAGGCATAAACCATACCTTATCGTTTTGTTGTTGATGCATTCCCGTCAAAGCTAATAGAAGTTCTTTCATGTCACTTACTTCTGAGTTCAAAAGTTTCATCTTCTCTTTTAACTCTTCACCTTGCGGCTTGACTTTTATTAGATGACATTTGTATTAAAAGATGAGTCTCTCAAAAAAGTCCAAGGTTCGAGTCCCACCGTGACATTTACGATATGAGTTTGAGCTTGTACAGTCTTTACCAAAAATTTTTTTGTAGAAAAAGTCTCTCAAAAAAAAGGTTAAGAATAATAGCAAGTAGATTGGAAAAGTAGAAGAGAAATGTCACTGAGGTTCACACTAAGTTAGCAAGTTAGTCAACAAACATTTCCCTTAGTCAAGTATATATCATCACTATTAAGGTGCAATAATAAATTAGATTTAGGTTACATCCAAGCGAATAAACAAAGGAAAATAATTAAGGGTTTGGTGATGACACGGATTTTGAATTAGGGTTGGCTAGCTGCATGTTGCATGAAATTCCTTTGTTTATGTGTGACTTGTTGATCACCTGATCCCTTGTATATATGTGTAGCCCTAAATTCTCAACTGCATGATCCTCTTATAATTCGAAACCCTAGCGGATTGATTAAATGGAAATAGTAATCTCTTCAGCTACCACTTCAACAACATTTTCAACCTCGTCACCCACCTCTTTTTTGCGCATAGTCTCACCTTACATGCCCTTGTTTCCTGTTATTCCATACATGTCACCAAAACATAAACATGCACAAGTGAAAAGGATGGTTACTTTTTTTAGTACCACAATTTCGATTTCAATTTGAAACAAAGGGATAATTAATCCCGTTGCGGCTTCGCCTTTAATTAGAAGCCTCTTTTTAGATTCACTTTGATGAGGCAAAAGCAAAAGGAATTGTTAATTAGATGCACTTTTTAGATTCACTTCGATGAGTCAAAAGCAAAGGAAATTGTTAATGTCCAGAACAATAGCTTATACTAAGAGCATATACATCGGTGAGGAGAGACAACATTTCCTCATCTAGCACCTTCTATAAATAGTAACAAAATTAGTAGGAGGTGCTCTCTAACATGCTGAAATAACATGTGAGAGAGCAATTCCTCCTAATTTTGTACTTTATTTGGAGGATGTGTTGCCCCTCTTCACGACTGCATATGTCCTAATATCGAACAAAAAAACCTAATAAAATTAGTTCTCAACTAAGTTTACATTTTACGACAGTCGTGATTTTCTGAGGTCTTGTCCAAATACAGAAAAGAAAATCAGGAGTAAATGTTTCTTTTGGAGTTGTGAGGTAGGGGTTATATTTACGTTTTTGAAAAACTTACTATTGATTAAAGATGCCTATAAATAATCCCTAATCACAGAACCCATAGTGACAGCATCCTCTAGTTCACCATCACTTCATCTCACAGTCTCTTTTGCCTCTCCAACCAAATGGCTCCCTCCAGTACCACCTTCAAGATACAACTGAAACAAAAAGATATAATTCAAGCATCGCTTCCCCTTCAAGAGCACTATCTCCCACTCTCAAACCTCGATCTCCTCCTCCCTCCGATCGACGTCAGCATCTTCTTCTGCTACAAACATCGTAGCGACCCGAACTACTCTACTGCTAATGGGCTACTGGACACAACCTGCTCATCTTTCAGCTCTAAAGTTGCTGTTCTGAAAAAGTCTCTAGCTCAGGCTCTGGTCATGTACTATCCTTTTGCAGGAGAGATTTCCATGAACTCGGTCGGGGAGCCAGAGCTGCTGTGCAACAACCGTGGAGTTGACTTTTTTCAGGTGTATGCGGATGTTGAACTCAATGACCTTAATCTGCACAACCCTGATGAATCCATTGAGGGGAATATGGTTCCCATTAAGAAAAATGGGACTCTTGCCATTCAGGTATTCAAGCTAATTTTAATGCCATTTCCAGTTTATGTTAGTTGGAAAAAAAATACCAATCCACATTTTTTAAACGAATAAAAAAAGAGTAGTACATTATAAACTCACGAATTTGAAGCACTCCCTCTTCATACGCTTGATCACTTATAAGAGCATTTGCACCGATGTTATAAGATCAGCAGCTGCTCTAAATTCAACTTAAAATTGTGCAGCAATTGCTGTCTCATTTAACCTAAAACTGAAGCAACACGTGCTCTCTTTTAACACTGGTGTAGTTATATGCATGCCCTAAGAAATAGTGTATTCAAAAATTTCCTACTTTATTGGATCTGTCCGGTCCATATTTATTGTTTATTTTGATTTCGTTTAGAAAAGTTTAAAGTGATAGCCTTGTTTTAATACATCAAACTTGAGACATTTGTAATATTTAATAGATAAATGATGTGTGTTAAAATGAGAATAATAATATATTCTTGCATATGTACTTGTTGAAAATAAATGACGTGTTAATGTTACAGGTAACAGAGTTGAAATGCAGGAGCATCATAATAGGATGCACCTTTGATCACAGGGTAGCAGACGCCTATTCCATGAACATGTTCCTCGTCTCATGGGCAGAAATAGCTCAATCCAAGCCTATCTCCCTCAAGCCAAATTTCCAACGTTCCTTGCTCAATCCTCGCCGTCCAATCAACTCCACTGGCCATCCCTCGATTGATCAACTTTTCGCCACCATCAGCTCCCTTCCACCACCGCCACAAACTCCGCATTTGGCTTCCGAGGACCACCGTTTCGCCAGCCGCATCTACGTCATCCCCGCCGCTCAGTTACTCAAATTGCAAACCATGGCTTCGTCCGACGGTGGAACCAAATGTACCAAGCTTGTATCTTTCAGTTCGTTTCTCTGGCAGTTGATTGCTATCTGTGATTCGGATAATGGAAAAGATGAGTTGATAACGAGATTGGGAATTGTGGTCAACGGACGGTCAAGGCTGGTCAATAATCCGTCAATGACGGTCAACGGTAACCGACAGATGATGGAAGCGTATTTTGGTAACGTGTTGACGATTCCTTACGGAGAGGAGAAAGTGGGCGTGTTGGGCCGAGTTGAGTTTGGTTGGGCTGCTAAGAAAGTGGCTCAATTTTTGAAAGTAGGAACCAGTATGGATCATTTCTTGAATTTGATCGACTGGGTGGAGGTGCACCGGCCGGAGGCGGCGCTGGCGAGGGTGTATTGTGCTGGAACTGGAGATGAATCGGCAGTGGTTGTGTCGTGTGGAAGGGGATTTCCGTCAAGGGAAGTTGATTTTGGATGGGGCAGACCATGGATTGGGTCGTACCATTTCCCATGGGGCGGGGAGGCTGGATACGTAATGCCAATGCCTAGCCCCGCCAGAAATGGGGATTGGGTTGTCTACATGCATTTGCGCATGGAGCAGTTGAAGGTGGTGGAAAGGGCGGCCGGAGAGGTGTTCAGGCCCCTTACAAAGGAGTATTTGGACTCCATAGAGTAATTTCGAAATCCGCTTGAAAAGTGGATCATGTGTGCATCTGTTGATTGCATGAAATTTCAATATACTATTTATTATGTCATATGTGTGATGTATCGTTGTAACGAATTGTCGCAGTCCAACAATTTCAGATTGTTATTCATCTGTGTTTTTGTTGCAGCACTGACCTATATACAAAAACGAGAATTTACAGAAGTGTCTTTGAGGTTTAAACTACTATAGACCAACTAATAATAATTACAACGAACACCCTGAAGCTAATTAATCTTCAATACCCCCTCTCAAGCTGGGATGTGGAGGAAATTACTCACACCCAGCTTGGACGAGAGATAGAACAGCTGATCGTGTGTTAGGGGTTTAGTGAAAAGATCCGCAAGCTGTTCGGATGTGTGAATAGGTGTCGGTTTAATCTGGCCTGAGCTGACGAACTGTCGGACAAAGTGGTAGTCGATTTCAACATATTTAGTATGTTCATGGAAGACCGAATGTCGGGTAAGGTAGATCGTTGATTGACTGTCACAATATAGGGAGACTAGAGGAGCGACTTGAACACCCATATGTCAGCCAAAAGGCGGAGGAGCCACACAATTTCACTGCAAGCGGCTGCCATAGATCGATATTCATACTCAGCAGAGGATCGGGATACTACTGCTTGCTTCTTTGACTTTCAAGAAATAATTGAGGAACCAAGGATCATACAATACGCCTTGATCGAGCGACCAATGATGGGGCAACTCGCCCAATCTGCATCACAATATCCTAAGAGGCGCAAGTCAGAGGAGGCAGCAAATAGGAGACCCTGTGCAGGGGCTAATTTGATGTATCAAATGAGACGATGGGCAGCACGCATATGGTCCTCTGTTAGGGCAGCCATGAACTGGCTCAATATGTGGACAGAAAGGCCAAGTCAAGGCGTGTTATAGTGAGGTAAATAAGTCTTCCAACTAGTCTTCGATATGTAGTAGGATCAATAATGGGTGAGGATGTAGATAAACTTAGGCCATAGTTAGCCTCAAGTGGTGTTTGTACAGGTTTAAACTCAGTGAAATTGTGGTCCTCAAGAATATCAAGAACATATTTTCTTTGATTAATGAAGATGCCTTTTGTTGATCTTGCAACTTATATTCCAAAAAGTACTTCAAAGTTCCCAAGTCTTTGATTCTGAATTTATCGTGTATGAACTTTTTTATTTACTGGATCAATTCAGATGATGTGCCTGTGAGCACAACATCATTGACGTAAACCAGGAGTATAATAAAGTCACTGTTTCATTTAAGTGTGAATTGGGAATAATCCTCTAAGCTTTGCACAAATCCAAAGCTGACCAAAGAGTCACTAAACCTGGAAAACCACTGGCGTGAAGCCTATTTTAAACCATAATTGCTTCTCTGTAGTTTACATACAAGTCCTTGCTATTTTTCTGTGGTGTAAAATCCAGGAGGAGTTTGCATATACACATCTTCATCTAATGAACCATGTAGAAAAGCGTTATCTACGTCAAGTTTAAAAATTGGCAAATTGGCCAATTCTTGGCTGCAGCGATGGTTAAGAGGCACCTAATAGTTGTCATTTTGACAACGGGTGCAAAGGTTTTATGTTAGTCGATGCCTTCCACTCTATAGATCCATCTGAGTGGTATTTGATTCTAAAACTCCACTTACAGTCAATAATATGAGTGTTAGGAGGTGGATGAGTAAGAAACCAAGTCTTATTGAATTCTAAGGCTTGAATTTCTTTATTCATGGCAACCTGCCAAAGAGGGTCATTGACAGTCTGAGCATAGGTTTTAGGCTCCTTGTGCACTGTTACTTGGTTAAGAAAATGTCTGTGGGCAGATTAACATTGATGATAAGATAAAACCTTGTCAATGTGGTGAGGTGATGTTTTATGTTTGGTGAGGCCACAAACATAATCCTTTTGCCAAATGGGAACTTGACGAGACCTGGTAGATTTTCTTACAAAAGCAGCTGGTTCATCATTAGAAATGTCAATATATGATGCATGAATAGTTTATATAGGAGTGCATGTGCTAGAGCTGGGAACTGGAGAAGCATTATCAAGGCCAGTAGGAGCATTCCCATGAAGTGGAGATGGACATAAATCATCAAATAAGGTGTCAGGACAACTTAATCACTGTAGATTTGTCCTTTGATGAGCAAGGTACTGTATATATGACTTTTTATGGATTACCTTTCTCTGAAAAAGGGAATACATCCTCATAGAAGACAATATTTCTGCTCACTAAAATCATGTGTGACTGAAGACAATAAACTTTGTACCCTTTTTGTCCATAGTGATAGCTAAGAAAAATACAAGAACTTGATTTTGGATCAAATTTGTCCCTGAGATGTGGTAAAATACTTACATAGCAGAGGCATCCAAACACTCTCAAGTTATCAAGGGAAGGAGGATAACCAAAAAATAACTTCATATGGAGTCAATCCCTGCAGAACTTGAGAGGGATTTCTATTTATAATATAAGTAGGTGTGAGTACACAATCACCCCAAAATACCTTCGGAACATTGGACTACAACCTCAAGGCTCTAGCCACATCCAAGAGATGCCGGTGTTTCCTCTCAACAATTCCATTTTGTTGAGGAGTGTAAGAGCAAGAACTTTGATGGAGACACCCTTTGGACTGCAGAAAAGAACTCAGTTTATCACTAAAAAATTCCCCACCATTGTCTGATCTGAGAACTTTGATTTTGTGCACAAACTGAGTGTCGATGAGTTCAAAGAACAGGATAATCAGATTGGGAACATCACTCTTGGCTTTTAACAGGTAAGTTCATGTACATCTAGACTTGTCATTTACACTGGTGAGAAAATATTTACATCCACTCATGGTAGCCACATTTAATTGCCCCAAAACGTCACAATGAATCATATCAAAAATGGATGCAGAAATATGATCACTGACAGGTCGTCGTTGGTACCTGCAAATTTGTTATTTATATTTTCCTTACTCTAGACTGTGGGTTAGTACAGTGGCAAGCAAGGGTCAAACCCTAGAGAGCTAGATGGCTACTTGTTGTTCTGAAAAAGGAAGGACAATTGGTTGTGATCAATTTAGGAAACAAGTGCAAATAAGGAAATAACGAAAGATGTCTATCAGAGAGGGAATATTCAGACTAGGGTTTCTAATTGTGACTTGTTTTATCATCGACTTCTAAATATCAGATTTCTAATTCCTAAGTGTGATTACTTCCATTCCAAGTTATAACCTAAAGTAGGGTCTTTCCGGACGCCTACACCACAATCTACTTCCTTTTCGGGTTGTAGAATTCTAGCCCTAGCAATTTCATACTCCATTCCAAGATATATCAAATTAGTGCTCTATTTGTTCTTAACGGTCTAGTATCAAACAAACAGTAAATACGGGATTTGTATTGTTCGGCTAAGCCTAACCGTTCCGAGTATCAACTTAGCTTCGCAATACAAATCGAGATAGTAGGCACAAGGACTAGTAGAAATAAGCATTAAGTAACAAGTCTCAAAAACAGAAGTCACAATGTCTAAAACCCTAGCCCGAATAGTGAGTTTAGTTACACATGGCCATTAAAACAAGACAATGAGTAAAGGGAATAAAAACTTCTCTATAGCCGAGAGAATTGATGAGGAACCGGCCAGGAGGGCTGAGGACGCCGAGATGAAGCTTCGGCCGAGAGGAGTGAGGACCGGGCCAAGAGGGCTGATGCGCCAAGAGAAGGAGTCGAGGCTTGAATGTGGAATGAAGCTCTCGGTTGTGGGATGCTTTGAAGGGTCGAGGAGAGCTCTTATTTATAGGGTAGAATGAGGCTCTAGATCCCCCTTAAGTCGGCCGACTCCTTAGGAAACTGAGTAATATTCGGCCAAGTCCAAAAGATAGATTAGGAAAGATTTCCAAATCTTGTTTCAACCGACTTTGCTTGATCTTTAAGCAAACTTCTTGTGCAAGTCTTCTAGGCTCGTCCAGGACCTTCTAGAACACTCTAAACCGCCACGCCCTCCTTGGAATTGATGAGCCGAAATCTGCCCTTGAACTCGGCTTGGGCCGGCCTCGCTTTGGTTGTGACTCGGGCCAAACACGGCCTTGGACTCAGTTTCGGCTGGGCATGGCTCAGTCCTGGTTGGTCTTGGCTTGATGAACAAACGACATGCCAAAGATTGGGCTGTCGTGGCCTTGATCCAGCTGGAACGCTTGGTGAAGTTCTCGGATGCAGGCCTGGGATGCAAGGACGCGGCCTAGGCACTGGGACGGGCCTCAGTGCATGGCCGGAATTCGGCCGAGCGTTCTTGATCCCAATTGTGGCGTTCTGGACTCCTCAAGTGATTTGAAGTTGAGTGCTCGAGTCGGAATTGCCGGAACGTGGCCGAAAGGTGGTGGTGGCCGGTTGCTACAGTAACGGGCTCGGCAATGCCTGGGTATGCGCTCGCATGGTTCTCCTCATGCGCTCGCATGGTTTGGTGCGCCGGACGTAGCGTGACCCAAAATGTGGTCCAGCTGGTTTTGCCCGGGCATCCCTTGAATTTCTTCGGGCATTCCTCTCTTCAAATGTGTAGACGCCGGTCTAGAACTCTTTGTGATGTTTTTGGCTTCAAATGTCGTCTTTTGAGTGCGATTCCTCCTAGAGCTTCCAAATCACCTGAAATGCAAAACAACACTAAGAAGTAATTGTTCGCATAATAAAGTGCTGGAATTGATGGGATTTGTTGACTCGATGAGTCGTATAAATACGGCTCATCAAACTACCCTACACTTAAACTTGTTCGTCCCGAACAACGACTAGGTCATCATAGGAAATAAATTTGCAAACATCACCAAGCTTCGGCATCCTAGATATTGCTACATACACATGACTCGGCTAATCTAGATTTCACCTTTCCATGCATACTTGTTACTAAAAGCCTTGTGCTCAAACATGGAAGTAATGATACGTTTTATCTTTGGGTCAAGATGCAAATCAATTCGGATGTCTCAGGAGATAGTCCTTTTTAGACCCATGAACCGCATTCTTGGTTCCGAACTCTTGTTATATGGTTACGCTTCATCGCTTTTTCTTGCACGTGATTGATTCGACCTTCGAGGTGCTTGAGTGCTTTTCGGACAGCTTGTAGTGATTCGGTTTGATGTATCATTGGGGTACTTCACTTTTGTTGCGGTGTAAAACTTCACAATGGAATGATTTTTGTCTCTTTTTGCTACGGATTGTGACTGCTCGTCCGTGATTCCTTTTCCTTTCGACGCGGGTCAAGCCGAGGGTCGCTCGTCTATTTTCCCGGCTACTTGGACTAGGTACCTTCTCGCTCTCACTCATCCTTGCCCTTTTGACGCGAGTCAAGCCGAGGGTCGCTCGTCTATTTTCCTGGCTACTTGGACTAGAGATTTGACGGTGTGATGTATTCCCGTCCCACCGAACCGCATAAGGACTGCAGTGGCGGAGCAGACTCGTAACCATGTCGCCTCGAAGTGCTAGCCTCCATGAAATACACATAACCATATAAATTGAATTCGGTCCGTTGAATGATTTGTCAGGTCTCTCTAGGACGTTTCTATCAACTCCACATCCCTGTTTATCTCAACTTACAAAGGCACGCAATGGGTTAAGTCCACATGTAATTGCACAATTCTAATTTCACAAAAGACATGTATGTAATCGGCTCTATCTATTTCACATCATCAATATTCAATACCGCAAATCTAGGAAATAGAGAAGAAACATGTACAAAAAATTTTAACAATTGCGGGAAACGTGCTGACTCTGTGCAGGTGCAGGAAAGTAAACGTGCTGACTCGATGACTGACTCTCCCACCCCATACTTTTGAAATAAGCCGTGTCCTCACGGCACGACTTAAACTCTAGACTCACAATGCATACGAATAATATGGAAAAGAAGAGAAAAAGGGTGGAACAATACTCCCTTTGGGTGGTCGTGGCATGGATATGGCAATGTCCTGGGCATGCGCTCGCATGGTTCTCCTCATGCGCTCGCATGGTTTGGTGCGTCGGGACCTGGCCGAATAATTTCTCAAGGCATGCGCTCACATGGTTTGCCTCGTGCGTTCGCACAATCCCGACCAGTCGCGTGAAATTGTCGTGCGTTCACACAATGGCCTTGCGTGCTCGCATGCGGTCGAATTCCCAGCCGTGTGCGCTTGCACAGTCTCCTCATGCGTTCGCATTAACTCAACCCGTCGCATGAAATCCTTGTGCGATCGCATGACTGGGTGTGCGTTCTCGTCTGGTGTTGTGCTGAGACTTTGTGCGTTCGCACAAGTCCGACAGTGGCATGAAATTCCCATGCGCTCGCATGGATAGTTCTGCGAGCTCGCATTCCCTGCCTGCAGGAGACTATGTGAACGCATGAAGTGTATCTGTTCCCTACATGAAAATCAGCTTCTTTCCCAAGTACAATGTGATGAATGGACTCACGACTCAAATAAAACATAAAGTAAAATAGGTAAATAGACTGAAAAGTAATGCCGGGCTGCCTCCCTGCGAGCGCCTTTGTTTTACGGCGTTGGCTCGACGGTACCTCTTTATGCATCGGTGGTAGGTTCGGCCAGGTCAAACTCCTGGGCGGGTGCTTCGATCTTTCCGTGGTAGTGCTTCACTGACAGATGCCTTGTCGCGAGGCAAATGCAAAAGATAAATTTATAAGTCCACTACTTTAGTGACTTCACTATTTGGGTAGTAAAGCGGTAAGTAGGGGTCGAACCCAAGGGAAATTGGTGGATAGCAGTTCTTTAAGGATTTTGTACAGAAATTAAGTGCGATTGGGGTTGGTTGTGGTTTTAGTATTGAAAAGTAAATGACTGAAAGTAAGGAAAGTAAATACAGAACTGAAAGTAAATACTGAAAAGTAAAGTGCTGGAACAGTCGAATTCAATATCAACCGCAAACACACTTTTGGTTTGTCGCACGCTATATTTCAAGCGCAATACGTGCCAAACTTATGTTGGATTGATGTTGAACAAGTCTGTAGTGAAAGTAAAGTGTGGAAATGTAAATACTGAAAGTAAGTGCGGAAACGTAAAGACTGAAAGTAAGTGCGGAAAGTAAATTGCTAGAACAGTCGAGTTCAATATCAACCAAGCAACATACTTTTGGTTTGTCGCACGCTATATTTCAAGCGCAATACGTGCCAAAGTTATGTTGGGTTGATGTTGAAAGCGTCTGTAGTAAGCGGAAATGTAAACACTGAAAATAAATTGCTGAAAGTAAATGACTGAAAGTAAAGACTGAAATTAAAATGCTGAAAGTAAATGACTGAAAGTAAAGACTGAAATTAAAGTGCTGAAAGTAAAAGTTAGGTGCGGAAAGTAAAGTTAGTTGCGGAAAGTAAAGTACTGAAAGTAAAGTTAGTTACGGAAAGTAAAGTTAGTTGCTGAATGTAAAGGTACTGAAAGTAAAGGGTACTGAAAGTAAGCAGTTGATAGTAGGACTGAAAGTAGAATGAAGAGTTGGTGTTTTGATTAAAGGAAAGATTCGGTTTTAGGGGCCTTGTATTATAGATCCGTTTATCATTGACCTCTAATGATCATACTAAGTGTTCAAAGATGTGACAAGGCCATTTCCAGCACTAGCCACCCCGTCTAGTCCTTTTCAAGACATAGAGCACTTGTTCTATTTAGGCTAATTCCTCCTTTTGAAGTATCTTAGCGTATGTGCATCCACTTGATCAATCATTTCTGATCAACCAAGTGGTGTTTAAAAGTGGTTGAACTCCATGGAAAAGCTTTGCTCTTTCGAGCATCCACTTAACCATGTATGTTCACGAACCCATGGAAGAGCTTTGCTCTTTCGAGCCTCTACCCAACCATGAATGTTCTAACCGAATATATGGCACATAAAACAAGTTTGAACACAATAGAAGCACTAAGAAAAGGGTCTAAAACATTTTATGATACAAGCACACCCCTTCAACCGAATGAAGGGTTTAGCTACGAGTATCCATGGAAGAGGATATCATAGCTAAGTGCTAAAAAAGTAAATGATTTTCGGTTTTTGAAAGACAAGAAAGTAAAGGTTTTGGAAAGTAAAAACTCAAGAACATACTTAAGAACAAACAAGAGTACTCAAGAACCAACAAGAATACTCAAGAACAAGAGAGAAGTTGGAGCTTTTGATATCAAAATACAAGTGTTTACAAGGATTTGTGAGTGAAGGATTTTAGAGAGCTTCTCTATCTAAGTAACAAAGGATGACATGAGGTGTGTTTTCAAGGGCCAAGCCCTTCTATTTATAGGCCAAAGAGGCGGTGGAGGAGAGGATATTTGTCCTCCTAACCGCCTCTAGTCCTCCCACACCTCCGGTTGCTCCTTGGTTGCTCTTCGGTTGGAGTTTGGTATGAGCCAAAGGGAAAGGCACATGGGCATGGCACATGGGCATGGCACATGGGCGGCTAGAGCTTGGTGAGCCAAGGGGAATGCACTTGACTTGTGGATTGGCTTGCATTAAAAACCCACAAACTTGGCTAGCAAATATCTCAAGCCAACCGATTTTGGCCTTGGTTGCTCCTCAAGTGAGCTTAGTTGGACCTCATAGGGGAACTACTTGATTAGTTGAAGCTTGGGCAACTCCTTTGGACTTGGTTGAGGTTTGGGCAACTCCTTTGGACTTGGTTGAGGTTTGGTTTCAAACCAAAAGATCAACCGATGTGAATAGTATAACCTAACCGGGAAATAAGTAGTTTGGTTGGACTTCGCCGGATTTTGACCGGAGATGGGCTAGAATGACCAGAGCAAGGTGGTGGTTGGATGTGGCATGATCGGAGCATCATCGGAAGCTCACCGGAGCATGGCCGGAGCTTGGCCGGAGCTGCCGAAATTTTGGCCGGAGGTGATTGGGTCGAGGACCATGGATTCTGATTGACAAGGCCAAGATAAACATGTTTTATCAAGGAAGTTAGGCCTGATTCAAGCCAGAGCATGGTCATGGCCCGGGGTTGAAGTTTTCCTCGGGCCCTCGGTCGACCGGGCCCGGGCGCTCCTCTCGGCGCGGTCCTGGTTTTCTCGGACTCGGCTCTCGGTGCTCTCTGATGTGGGTCTCGGCACTGGTCTCGGCACGGGTGCTCGGACCTCTCGGCATGGGTGCTCGACTCTCTCGGCACGAGCCCTGGGACCTCTCGGCATGGGTGCTCAACTCTCTCGGCATGGGCCCTGGGACGCGGTCTGGGACCTCTCGGCGTTGGGACTTGGGACACGGCCCGGTAGTGAAACTTGGTCCCGACTGAGCTCTTCGGTCCGTTTTGACTTGTAATCCATTTTTTGGCTTTAAGAACTCCTTTTTAGCTTGTTTCTTCTCTAAACCTCAAAATAGCCTGTAGAGCAAAAATGGAACTAACAAGTAAACGTTGTTAAGACACAGTGTCTAATTTGGTGGGTTTAACTATCTTAATGAATCATATAAATATGGTCCATCAGATCACCCCACACTTATACTTGTTCGTCCCGAAAAATGCTATTTGAAAGAGGTGGCACAAAATCCAAGTAAACTTTAAATAAGAAAGTGAGAATGTGTGACTAGGCTTATCCTATTCATGCAATACTTACTTGTTTCCAAACTAAACCGTGTAAATACTTAGAAGAAACTTGATACTTGTCGAGCCGAGATGCAAATTAATTCGGATGATTCTGGAGATAGCCCTTTTCAGACTCCTGGACTGCATTCTCGAGACCGACTCGTTACCTCCCGGCCAGTGCCTTTGTTTAACGTCGTTGGCTCGACGATACCTCACTCAGGAGGGATCTGGGTCCCATGGGCGGCTTAGGTCAAATTTTGCCGCGGCTCCTTCATTGATTCTTGGCTTGACCCTCCCTGATTTCTTGCGGGATGATGTGCTCGGGCCAGGACTCCATCGTTCCGGTGGTTTCTCCTTCCAATACCTCTGAGAAGGCGAGGGACGCTTGACCATAGTCGCTGGTCTTTTGAGTCGGACTCTCTTGTGTTCAAGGCTACCTTGTCTATTTGTGGCGAGTGAATACTCCATCGGGGAGTCGTTCTGCTTAGGCCCTTCTTCCATCCTTCTTTCATACTCTTTATTGATCACATCGTTTTCTGCGATTTGCATATTGATCAAGGGGAAAAGCTGGGAAACTTTCATTACAAGGCCCGGTTCTGTCTCAGCCAGCCCGTCCGTGAGGACCTGGTCTTGGTTGTATTCGACCGCTTCGGTAGTGACAGTTGGGTACGTCGCGGGCTGCTCGCAAGTGGCGTTCTGGACTTCCTCCTCTACCGGCACGGTAGTGAGTTCCCATGAAGGCTTTTCCTCGTCCCAAACTAAATCTGTGTCTGGCTCTAGGTCTTCTGATGGCTCGGGAGTGATCTCCCATGTGGGTTTCTCTTCGGTGCTTTCGAATTCTGACCATCTTGGTCAAATTCTTCTCAACCTCATGGTTAGAAACCATGTCAAATACTACATTTAACTGTGGCAGTTTCTCCAATGCTAATATGTGAGTGCGAATGTGAGCCAAGGATTCATTCAGCCATATGAGGAATTTCATCACCTTATTCTCAAGATTCTCCCAAGCACTGTCTTGACATCTCACACAATCATCAAATATAGAGCAGTCTCTACGCTCCCTCATGGTATCCACTTCTCTCCATAAGCCACAAAGAACTTCAAAATACTTAGCAACAGTCATGGTACCTTACATCAAATTTGCGATCTCTTGCTGCAGGGTAAATTTCATTGATAGGTTTGAGCCTGCATACATCATATGGAGCATATTCCAAGCATCAGCAACATCTATTGCATCCAAGATTTGTCCCTTGACATCAGTAGAAACAGAGCATAGCAGCCACGACATGATCACATCATTGCAGTGCTGCCATCACGCTTTCAAAAGTGGATCAGTTGGTCTCGGATGTTCACCTTCAACGAAACCGAGCTTTAGTCTCGCAGATAAAGCTATCTGCATAGCCTTCTTCCACTTAACGAAGTTCTCTCTTCCAGTCAGTATTTCACCAATGATTGAGTTTCCGGTGATTTCATTATTGTTGACATAATAAACATCATCGGCAACACTGATATCACCTGTAACAACAGCAGGTGCAGGAGTAGACACATGAATAGAATTAGTGATGGATTCAGCAGTATTCGCCATTGAACAACCCTAACAAGCACCAAATCCAATAGAGCACAAACTGAAAGGTGAAACGAAGATTAGCTTACAATCCTATCGATCGTGCAGCTTCTGATACCATGTTGATCGTCAAAGACCCGGTTGAAAGACGATCGATTGAAAAAGAAGGATGAATGCAACGCCGCAGTCCAACAATTTCAGATTGTTATTCATCTGTGTTTTTGTTGCAGCACTGACCTATATACAAAAACGAGAATTTACAGAAGCGTCCCTGAGGTTTTAACTACTACAGACCAACTAATAATAATTACAACAAACACCCTGAATCTAATTAATCTTCAATAGGCAAGACCCAAAAAAATGGTTCAAGAGCGAAATTTGTATATAACATGATATTAAAAAAATATTTAGATTATCAAAAATATTTAGAAACTAGAACAGAAGAAAAATCCAATACACTTTGAACAAACTGAATATTCTTTTTTTTTTTGTGGAAAAAAGAATCATGTGAATCATTTCAGGGTCATATGTTTATTGGGGGTCGTTCTTGACCATTCATGGGCTCTTGGACAAAATATATTTTTGGGCCCTGTTAATCGAATTCACATCCCGTGCAGCCTAATAAAAAAATAGTCATTTGAAAGCAACGTAAATTAGATAAAATAATATCAAAACACGTCTTATTAATATAAGCCCTAAAATAGAATCTGAATTTTTTTTCCAAAATTACGTAGTTTTAACTTAAAATACAAAACTAGCCATTTTGTAACTTGTAATGCTATTTGGGCTCCTCTTTTCAAGCTCATGATCAATATTTTAAATTTGGTTTGTTTTTTATGAACAATAGGACTTTTAGGGTTTATTTATTTCATTATACTATAATTCTAAATTTTTGAAAAGAAAATGGCCCTCTCGTACAGTGGGCCATTGGACAAGTCCAACCACACTTGTACATGAGGGTCGCTCTATGTTTATTGGCTTGATCAAACCATAAGCCATGTACCATTCCAGAAAGCAACTTATTTCATTCTTATTGAGTAATGTAATACAATAAAACATCGACAAAACGTATTGTATTAAAAAGCTATAACAACATAGGAAAACAAAAAAATTAGGGTTTTGAGGAACCTGACTCGGATACCATGAAGAAGTTTGACGATATGATTTTTGATAGAAAATTGTGTTGTGATTTCTATTCACTTCATCCGAGTATATACAACATTGAAAAGATAGTAAAACAAAAGCATCTGAACAGGTTAAGAATATGGAAAGACATAAAAATATTTTCTAATAAGCTGTGCCCATTTTAGTTGCCTTAGATAGGCCGATGATGAGGGGTTGATGTTAATGCTTGTCACTTACGAGTATCTAAGAAACACATTGAAACGGTCATTTACGTACCTTTTATTATTATTTAAGATATATGGAGACTGCTAGGCGATTTTGAAGTCATGAAGGAGAGATTTCTGTGTTTTTTTTTTTCGTAAGAAATGCACAAGTTGTGGTTTTTTTTTCCTTTGGGGCTTCGTGTTAAATTTTAGTGTTGAGTTTATTTCGGTCAATTCTGTCACTTGGTCTAATTTGATTTTAAGGAGATATTTTATCTGACAAATTTTTAAATTTATTTGAATGTGAAGTGTGAATATATTACACCTAACGTTGACTCTATTGCACAACATCATTCTATTTTAAAACAAGAAGAATAAAAACCCACAAAAAAGAACACCCGGTCCCGGAGTCCAAAACCAATTAAATTAAATTAATTTTGAGTTACGCGTCGGCCACACATTGTAATTGTATGCTACATTGTATGCTACATTGTATGCTATTATAATATTATTCTTGATTGCTGCAATTATGGTTGTCCTGGAAAAAGATTTGTGGTTGTGCAATTGAATATTGTAAGTATTAAAATGACGTTGTTATAATAAAAATGACATTACTTTAGTTAAAAAAATTTGAAATTTAAATAAACAATGTAATTTTGACACTTCAGCACTTTACTGCGCTACACCAAACCTAAATTCTGTTTGTCCTTCAAGCGGCAACATAGTTGGTAGTCGAGTGGATGGGCAGGCAATTGAAATGGGCAAAGTCCCAGGTTCGATTCTTGCTAAACACTTTCAAGTGGAATAAATCCTTGGTAACTCAGTTGAGCCGTGTAATGGAGTGGTCGCACCTGATTGTCTTAGTTTGCTGGCTATCAGATCAACCATTAGGGGTCAAACCTTTTTTTTTAAAAACATATCTAATTTGTGATTAACCCAAATCCTCGTCACAAGCTACCAAATCTGCCTTATTGAATTGTCTCGCAGACACTATGAGCATCCTCATTAGGAAAATTAATGAAAGATTGCAGGTCTAACTCTTTTTTTCTTTCCCTACAAAACGCACGAGGAAAAATGAAATTTTCACTGACAATTGGTGACCCTAGAATTTGATCACGAGTCTAAAAATTTTCTGATAGACTCTAACTATCAAGCCATCACTTTCGAGTCGGAATGTCTAAAATAATTAATTGAGTCGGAATGTCAAAAATAAAAAACGAAATTAACTAAAGCTTGAAAAATAGTATAATCCACAAAATCATCAAAAGTATTCTCAGGCTCAACAAACATTCTTGTTAAATAACAATTTACCACAGAAAATGAAACTGCTGAAAACAAAAGTCAACATTCAGAGAAATAAATGAATAAACAACTCGCAGAACGTTCCAATAATTCAAAGCTGAGAAAAACAAGAATCAGACAAGGAGTGAAAAGTAGGTCACTCATCACTATCATTATGAAACTATTGAAATCTGAGGCCTTGCTAGCAAGTCAAGAAGCTCCTCCTCTCACTTTTCTTTTCTCAAGTTCAGATATTTCCTACTTCAAAGCTTCATTATTTTGCTTCCAAAGACAAGGAATTCTTCATTGATCACAGTGGCTCTTGAAAGCCGATGTGTGATCTTTGTTGAAATTGATTCCATTTTTTGATTTCTTTTTTGGGGTTTTGGGTTTTCCTCACCTAACCCCAATTTTGGTCACATTTCTAGATGTGGGTCTTTTTCATTACTTCAATAATGCTGTTGTAAAAGTTAAGGCTTTTGCTCATTGACAGGTAATTCTGTGGCCCTGTTTAGGTTAAACATGTATTGATTGTGGAGGATGAATGAAATGATTGCATGTGGGTTTTGAATTGCAGAGATTGTTGTTTGACATGAGGCTGTTTCTGCTGATGATGAGGGCATTTGAGCTCCTGACCCTTGCTATGCTGTTTCATGGATCTGCAGGTAATGGTGTTCTCATATTTGTGTTTTGAGGTTGGTGATTGATCTAAGTTAGTCATTTGCGCGGTCCAAGTGCATGTGTAGTCGATGAAATTGAGTCACCGTAAGGATCCAGTTTCTCTGTAGTTTGATATATGATTTGTAATTGTAAATGATTTTTCAGAATTTAAGAATTTGAGTGATGTCCTAATAAAGATATCTGTGATCATTCTGGAACTGTAAGAAATTCCTAAGGGGAGACAATTATACATGTTATCTAATTCTTGTTTCTGAGATTGTGATGCAGCTGAAGCAGCTCTTGCTCCAACAGAGATGCCCCACGGATCCGGCTGGAATGGAGATAAAACTGTAGTTCTTCACCGAACTGAAGGTAATACCTAGTGTTGCCAACTGAGTGATGCTGATAAATTTACGGTCTTGGCAAAGCTTATGTATCAGTTTTGACAAATTTTTGTTTTGTTTTTTTAGCATCTGGACCGAAAGGTGCAACTAACTGGCATTCTTCATCTGATTCACATCCTCCTTTAAGTTCTGTATACAAACAATATCGATTCGGAAGGCACAAGTACACCAGTTCTGCCTATGGACCGCTGGCTTACAAACATAGTAAGATGCTTCAAATTTATGTACAGCCATAAATGTTCTATGAAAATGTCAAAATTGATAGACATCTGTTTTCGTGTGTCAATTCTTTTTTTCATGCCTGAACAGGTCTAAGCCCTTTGTCTTCCCCAACACAATCTCCATCACCATCAACGAAGCCTACTGCATATAACAGTACGGAACTTACAAGTCCACTTTTCATTTTTGTATTACATTCTTAGGCCTCTTTTCAACTGAATGATAAATATTATTATTCATTGACAAATAAAATTACGAAGTGGCCATTTTATCTCCATCAGGGTCGCCATTGGACTCTTCTTCGCATAAACTGAGTTCTCCTCCATCGACAGTACTATCACTTCCTTCTCCACCTCCTAATGCAGGTTTGCAACCAACTTGAGCTGTTTGGATCTTGATAGTAAGAAAATGTGTTTTCAGCATAAAACCTGGAAGCTGAAGCTCAAAGTGCATCATATCAGTGATATATTTTGTAATAGAAAAATCGTTGATAACTGCATCTGTTTATTCTCTCAGATTGTTCGTCAATCACCTGCAGCGACCCCTTAACATATGCCGCCTCTGGATCACCTTGTGGATGTGTATTGCCAATTAAAGTTCAGCTCCAGCTTAGTGTGGCATTGTACACCTTCTTTCCATTAGTCTCTGTGCTTGCCAGAGAAATTGCAGCGAGTACTTCCCTGAAGAGAAGCCAAGTTAGGATCATGGGAGCAGACGCAGCCGAACAGCAGCGAGATAAAACTACAGTTCAGGTGTATTTGATACCAATAGGAAAAGAATTTAATAAAACAATGGCAATGTCAACGTATTTGAAGTTCTGGCACAAACAGGTGTTAGTAGACGACAAGCAGTTCGGAGCCTATGACGTTTTATATGTTCACTACCCAGGTTCTGCTTTGTTTGTTGATATAATTTTCTATAAACTCATCGTCAAATTTATAACTATCAAACACATCGTCATTTTTTCAGGCCTGCCTCCAACTCCGCCGTCTCCATTATCAAGTAATGCAGCTGTAGTCAAAGGTCCCAACAATGGATCAAGTGTTCACGGGATACCTTTGAAGCCCTTGGGAGTTGCCATTCCAAAATCCAAAAAGAAAGATAGTATGCATGGAAGCGCAATCTTAATAATTGCTCTATCATCTTTCACTCTATGTGCATTATGCGTGGCGTTCACTGCTGTTCTTCTCTGCAAGAATAGATGTTGCAGTCCCAAGCGACATAAACAAACTCCCGAGGCTCTATTACCCTTAAAACCATCAGGTAAATTTATTTATTTCTGGAATCAAATCATATTAATGAGTCAATACTTCTAGCGACACGGTTTGCATTTATTAATGAGTTTGACATGGCACGCAACAGCAATGACAGCCGGTAGCAGGACAAGTTCCACCACCCACTCATTTAGCTCCAGCACTAGGACATACGCAGGAACTGCAAAGACATTTAGCTATGACGACATTGAGAAGGCTACCGATAAGTTCAATCCTTCAAGTATACTCGGAGAAGGAGGATTCGGTCTGGTATACAGTGGAGTTCTTGATGATGGGACAAGAGTGGCTGTGAAGGTCCTCAAGAGGGATGATCAACAAGGCAGTCAGGAGTTTCTTGCTGAGATTGAGATGCTCAGCCGTCTACATCATAGAAATTTGGTTAAATTGATCGGAATATGCGTCGAAGAACAAGCGCGTTGCCTTGTTTATGAACTGATATCAAATGGAAGCGTCGATTCCCATCTACATGGTATCGTAAATGAATATGTCAGAATTCATATAAAGTCTCAACTGTTTCTATCAGTATTTTATATAATCTTTTTTTTGTGTGTGTGGTAATTTTGTGTCTGAAGGGATGGATAAAGAAAGATTTCCACTTGACTGGGCTGCCAGAATGAAGATTGCATTAGGAGCTGCTCGAGCTTTGGCTTATCTTCACGAAGACTCAAACCCTCGTGTGATCCATAGAGATTTCAAATCAAGCAACATTTTGTTAGAGAATGATTTCAACCCAAAAGTTTCAGATTTTGGACTGGCCAAAGAAGCAATCGATGAAGTAGGAAGACTCACCTCCACACGTGTTATGGGAACTTTTGGGTACGACCAAAAACTCATTATAGATAACATAGCATCATTTTTTTTTACATTGGTGATATTTGAGCGCGCTTCTGCTTTGGCCTAATTGTTTTTGCTTCTAGTTTAAAACCGTGATCAGATTTTGTTGGATTGCGCTTTTCTTGTGTTGCAGTTATTTAGCGCCAGAGTATGCAATGACAGGACACCTACTAGTAAAAAGTGATGTATACAGCTATGGCGTAGTCCTTCTCGAGCTTCTAACAGGAAGAAAGCCAGTGGACTTATCTCAACCACCAGGGCAAGAAAATCTTGTTGCTTATGCACGCCCACTCCTCACAATGGAACAGCGTTTACATGAAATCCTTGATCCAACAATAAACCTCAATGCTCTTATGGACAGTGTTGCCAAGGTCGCCGCAATTGCATCAATGTGCGTGCAGCCTGAGGTTTCCCACCGCCCGTTCATGGGCGAAGTCGTTCAAGCCTTGAAGCTTGTTTGCAACGAGTTTGATGAGCTTCAAGAAGTCGAATCGAAATTGGGTACCCAGAATGAGTTGGTCATTGCTGTAGATAACAAAAGTATTCCTTTTTCAGGAGAGTTATCAAGATTGTGGCTCTCGAATTGTGGAGTTTCGGAATATGACTCTGAAGATGGTGCCAAGGTTACTCTGTCCGCAACAAACTTGGCTACCCCGTCAATGGGAGTAGAAGGTGGTAACAATGCGACTCGGAAAAGATATTCAAGCTCAGGACCTTTGAGGATTAAGAAAAGACAGAATTTCTGGCAGAGGCTCTTCTAGAGCCGATAAGCTGATAACAGACTCATTTTTTTTACCAGTAAGATCCTAGTGTAGAGATCCTAATGTCTTTGGTAGATGTGCATAAGATTTGTAGTCTTATGGACGTGGAACTTTGCTGTGATCTCACTATGTAAAAGAGAGTTATTAGATGAAACCTTGGATCTTTGGACGTGAAACTTTGCTGTCAAGCTCACATTGTCTGTCGTTCATTTTCAGACATGTGAAAACCTTGGATCATGCATGTTGGAAAAATGTGTATTAAGGGTGAAGAAAATTAAGCTAAGTAATGGCTTAATTGTACATTAGTGTGACTAATGTGACACCTGATGGGCAGAGGTAATTAAATAGTTAAATACTGATTTAATTATTTAATTAATATTATTATCAGCCCACGATGGGCTGATTTTAATAAGTGGGCCCATTATTGGTGGACTCAATAACGTTGGTTTTCTTATATAAAGAAAACACAGTGCGTTATTTGAGACAGTGAAATAGAAAAAACCCTAAATACGTTTTCAACTTTCTTCGCATGGAGGCTTAAGCCGGCCGGCATGTTTGTAAAAGTTTTTCTTCGCGTGTGTACGGTGATAGTTGAAGGCCAGAAAGGTTCGATCGACAAAGCTTGGTGCTAAGTTGTTGTCGAGGATCGTTTTATCCTGGGAAGCATACTGCCAGCGAGTCCCAAGCACAGTAGGGCGGCAATCTTACTTTAAGAACAACGTCCAACGTGACTCGATCCACTTCGGTTTGCAATTGTTTCAATTCTTTTTCATATTGTTTATGTTATTCTGTTGAATTGAATCTGTGCGTGAATCTGTATTGCATACTGTTCTGTTTAATCGCATCTCAGTATTTTTGTATCAATCATTCAGTAACTTCATATATATATATACGCCTGTATATTCAGCAATATTGCCAACAATCTTAAAGCAATATTTGTTATTGTTTAACTATATTGAAGTTACTGATGAAAACTGGATGTTGTACGATAGATACAGATTCGATTGGAAAAGGATGAGAAAATCAGATCAGAAAGTCGATGCCTTGGAAGTCGCAGAGGGAGCCAGGTTCCTTGTGAACGAATCGGAAAGAGACGTGAATGTCAGAGATGTGATGCGGCTCTGTTCGGCGACGTGATGATGGGTACAATTTGGGCCGCAAATTTCATGGTGGAGAGCGCAGCCGTGAAGAGCTGTGTGTGTCGGGGAAAACTTGGATTGGTGTTTGATTGAAACCCTAATGGAAGCGAAACGGTTGTGCTTCGTGCGTTGAAAGTTGACTAGAAAATAGTCGGCTCGATTCTTAATCTCGAGAAGAGGTTGCTGGCGGCACCAACATTGAAGCTAAAACCCTAATTTGGGATTATTGGCTTATTGTTGGAC
Source organism: Rhodiola kirilowii (assembly GCA_033675215.1). Lineage (NCBI taxonomy): Eukaryota > Viridiplantae > Streptophyta > Magnoliopsida > Saxifragales > Crassulaceae > Rhodiola > Rhodiola kirilowii. Next base: position 30,814,192 of record CM066194.1, on the reverse strand, counting down.
TGGTCCAGTAGCTGTGCATGAATTGATATATGGGTTCTATTAATATCAGCCCATTACAACTTATTGCAGTGCATTATACTACTGACGTTCAACGTGTGCAGCATACGATTGGGCAAATCTAGATGTTTGGCCCATTTAAAATGGAGACATTCGAGTTCAGCAGAGTATTAAAGTTAAACCCTAATTGGGTTTTATAAATTGAACCAGTTAGGACTGATTCAAATTGGTTCAACCAGATTGGTTCAAGAAGCCTGATTGGTCCGGTGGAATTTATTTGATTCAAGTTCGGTTTAATCAGGTACGATTAAATTATTTGGTTCAATTATTTACTGTTCAGATCATTATGTTATTTAATCTCATCTGATCTTATTGGGATTAAAGTTTGTCTGATTACATTACTAAATCGTTAATTGGTTACCACCTATTTGATAAATCAATAACATATTCACATGTGAAAGGTGAATTGACAAGGTTAAATTTAAGTATTATTTAACTTGTTGATTTGGTTGGTTATGCAATCAGACATAGAGTATTTGAACATGGAAGCTGATGTGAGATTACTATAGCTCTCAATGTGGGGGGAGCACCTGATGTAATAAGGTGTTGTACCACCTTGATGCTGGCTACGGCCTGGAACAGACTTGCGAGTCTGGTTCCAAGGATAGACCTAAGAGTCTAGTTCCGAAAATATACCTGAGGGTATAGTTTCAACTGTTTGAGTGGCACGAGTGCCTATCATAGTGCTTGATGAATTTTGGATTGTATATCAAAATATCATCTTGAAAGCACAAAGAGAGTTCAATTCGTTGTGTCGGAACTCTCTGATCAGATCTGATCCGGTGACTCAACTTTCAAATGTTGTTAGACGTACGAGTCTAATTACAGGAGTATACCTGCGAGTATAGCTCCAAAAGTTACGCAACACGAAAATGGGATGCGAGATGATGGTCCATCTGAGAAGGGATCTTCTTTGAAGATCTTGTAAAATGAGTAAGGTTATCCTTATGGTGGATTCAGATTGTGCTATGTGCACACCAAAACAATAACACAACAAGAAGTGTCAAAGTTTTGATGGAGGCAGATGATGGCCGCGGGCCACACAAGCTGAATTGTAGTAGGCTGAGCAGTGCCCATCAGGTCAATCATAAATGGATCGTTTATGGATGGATCAAGTGTGGGTGGACAAAGATCAATTAAGGGGAGATCAGATAGATTGACCATGTTGGCAACTATCAAACCTAAGTTGAGTTTTGGTTCAAGGGAGCGAACCTGTTTGATTTGATACACACTTGTTTCCAATGTGGGGCATACATGATGAAATGTGATGTTACATCTCTTGACGTTAGATACAATGAGGAACAAATTTGCGAGTTTGGTTTCAGAAATATATCTGCGGATATAGTTTCAATTTGTTGATTGACATGATTGTCCGTCGTAGTACTTGGCGAAGTTGGATAGTGTATCCAAGTGTTATTTTGATTTAGAAGCACAAACGTAAAATTTGCGTTGAAGCAAATGTGATAATAAATCCTTTCATAGTATTCAAAGTGATGTGAACCCCTTGAGTCAATCCATAGTGAGCTATGTGATTTATGGGGTGGTAACACGTAATTTGTGACTTTCATCGATGATAGTACAAAATATTGTTATAAATATTTGCTCAATAGCAAAGCTGTGACAGTTGAGGAAAAACATGTCATGTGAAGTTGAATATTAACTTCAGAGGTTGAGTAGCAACTTGATGAGTTGAGAAAAAAGATATTGGAAGTGAACATAATCACTCCATCATACTCTCTTAAGTCGAACAGTGTTTCTAAATGAAAAAGCTGTACTTTGAAAGAGATGATGAATGTAATGATGGTAAGCTCCGTGTTACCCCAAGAATGTGGGGGAGGCCATCTTGTCAGTTAACTATCTTTTCAATGAGAAACACTGCAAGGAGGATAAGTCTCCTTATAAGTCATTTAAGGAAACAACGCCTTCTTATACATACTTGCAAGTGTGGGGGTGCCTAGCTAAGGTACTGGCCTATCACCGGCTATGATTTCATTGGTTATTCGAGTAATACATATAGATTCTTTGTGTATGAATCGAAAAAAAAATTCAAATATACACAAGAATACTATAATGGAATCAAAGAACACGTCGTTCTTCGAGAATGTATTTCCTTATGATAATAAGGAAGCTATGTTGGGTTCTTCTCAGTTAATGAGGATATTGAAGAAATGCCTCAAGAATGAGAGAATGGGGAAGAACCATAACATGAGATCGATTCGGAGAAATTGAGACAAATTAAGCAAGGAAGGATAGATAAATCATATGGACTTGATTTTCTAACCTACATGCTTAAGGTTGAACCTCAAACGTAGAAAGAGGTCATCATTTAGTGAAGGGTCTCTTATGAAAGAAACCATAAGATGTGATTGACTCCATCCTTGAGAACCATACTTGTCAGTTGGTTAAACATCTTGGTTCAAAGTGGATCTTCAAGAAGAAGATGAATGCAGATGGATCTGCATCGATATACAAGACGAGACTTGTAATAAAAGAGTATAGATAAAAGAAATGTTTATACTACTTTGATACTCATTCTCTAGTGACGAGAATAACATCAAAAATGATAGTGATCATTGCTGCTTTGCGCAATCTGGAAAGTCGCCAGATGGAGGTAAAGACATGCTTCCTCAATGGAAAGTTGAGGAAGAGATTTACACTGAACAACCTGAGGGTTTAGTAGTTATTGCTGGGCAAGAGAACAAAGATTGTCAATCTCTTAGCAGCCTGAAGCAAGCGCCAAAGCAGTGACGTTTGAAATTAGACAACGTATAATGATGTCTAATAGCTTTAAGATCAACAAGTGTGACAAATGTGTATACATTAAGAACATTGAACACAGATACAAGACTTTGTGTCTTAATGTTGATGACATTTTCATTGTGGGAAGAATGAGAATACACTAAGGCCAACAAGTCATTATTGAACTGGAAGTTTGATATGAAGGCTTTGAGACTTGCCGAAGTAATTTTAGGCATTAAAATTACACGAAGGTTAAAGGGACTCGTATTAAGTCAGTCACACTACGTTGACAAACTCTTAGACAAATCTGAAGAAGACAGTCGAGGACTGTCTAGAATACCTGTTGACGTGAATCAACATATGTCTAAGAATAAGCGTGAATGCATCTCCCAAGTGGAACATGTCAGAGTGATAAGCAGTCTAATGTACTTGATGAATTGTACTATATCAGACAATGCTTACACTGTGAGTAGACTAGCGAGATCCACGAGTAATCCAGGAAGTGCACACTGGAAAGCTGTCGTGAGAGTACTGAAGTACCTACGATTTACTCGTAATTATAGTCTACACTAGACCAGATATTTGGAGTTCATTGAGGATTTCAATGACTTTAGGCCACGAGTGGCTATGAGTTCATTGTGGGAGAGGCAAATGTGTCTTAGAAATCCTTTAAACAGACTGTTTAGTCAAGGTCGATTATAGGCTGAGATCTTCGCATTAGATAAATGTGAGAAGATGCTAAGTGGTCAAGGAATTTAGAGGAGGATATTCTAACATGGACACAACTTGTGCCAGCAATGTGTTTACATTGTGAGAATCAATCATTGATTTCTTGACACATTATGTTATGTATAATGGTTAGTCTCGATATATACATCGGTGACATAATACCATTAAACAACTTCTCTGCACTTGAGTCATATTGACTATATGAGGTCCAAAGAGTATAATGCGGATCCGCTAACCAGATGGTTAAGTAAGGACCTAATAGAGAAGTTGTCTAAGGGGAATAGGTCTGAAGCCTTTTGATTGCTAATATCAAAACATAGGCTTAAGCCCTTTTGGAAATAAAGTCGAGGCAACGGAAAACCCTACCATGATGACTGGAGATCCCAAGAACTTGGTTCAAAGGGACCACCTAACTGCTAAGACTATGAGGTCACTGTGGGGGTAACACCCCAGTCCTATTCCATGATAAACAGTGACTCCCGCACGAGGCTAAGCTCGTAGCTTTTAATGATTCTAGTAATTTGAATAGTGAGATTCAAATGGATAATGCGGGATTATTTGAAAGAATCACCTATGCGAGAGAGAAGTGGGGTCGCTTCAAAGGAGAATTCAAAGGGCTTGATTCTTTAGAAACTCTTGCAGAACCAGGAAAGGGGTGTCATGACCAAAATGAGCCCACCAGTGAGAACTGAATAATGATCAGGAAGATATCTGTGGGGGACATGGCTTTCGTTTACATTATAAGACGAACAGTTCAAAGACAATCACGTCTACTGAATAGTCAGTAAAGAGAACATGTTTTCTCAAGGGAAGGTTCAAGGGCGCTGCCTACCTATCCTATGCAGATATCAACCGTAGAAGCTATCACCGCATTGAGTCGAGTTTGGATTTTTATTACTTGATTTTCTTCATGTGGGGGATTGTTGGAAAAATGTGTATTAAGGGTGAAGAAAATTAAGCTAAGTAATGGCTTAATTGTACATTAGTGTGACTAATGTGACACCTGATGGGCAGAGGCAATTAAATAGTTAAATACTGATTTAATTATTTAATTAATATTATTATCAGCCCACGATGGGCTGATTTTAATAAGTGGGCCCATTATTGGTGGACTCAATAACGTTGGTTTTCTTATATAAAGAAAACACAGTGCGTTATTTGAGACAGTGAAATAGAAAAAACCCTAAATACGTTTTCAACTTTCTTCGCATGGAGGCTTAAGCCGGCCGGCATGTTTGTAAAAGTTTTTCTTCGCGTGTGTACGGTGATAGTTGAAGGCCAGAAAGGTTCGATCGACAAAGCTTGGTGCTAAGTTGTTGTCGAGGATCGTTTTATCCTGGGAAGCATACTGCCAGCGAGTCCCAAGCACAGTAGGGCGGCAATCTTGCTTTAAGGACAACGTCCAACGTGACTCGATCCACTTCGGTTTGCAATTGTTTCAATTCGTTTTCATATTGTTTATGTTATTCTGTTGAATTGAATCTGTGCGTGAATCTGTATTGCATACTGTTCTGTTTAATCGCATCTTGATGAGCCGTATTTATACGACTCATCGAGTCATTAATTCCCACCATTTCATTCACTTTATTATGCGAACAGTTACTTTTTAGTGTTGTTTCGTGTTTCAGGTGATTTGGAAGCTCTAGGAGGAATCACATTCAAAATATGGCTTTTGGAGCCAAAAACACCACAAGGACCCGAGACCCGCAGGCTGGCCGTACTCAGAGAATGAGGCAAGTGTCGTTTGACACTGGAGGATCCAATCCATGATCGGAGACCAGCAGTTTGTAGCTCGTATGTCAGGCTATGACTCAGGCAAAACCAATTGGATTTTCGACCAACAACCAAGCAACTCTCGGGGCATGAATCTGTGAGGCCGACCAGCGTTCCATCAGGCCCAGGCGCCCAGGCGCGTCCGCAGGCTGGTCGTGCTCGGTGAAAGAAGCACCCGTCGTTTGGAGAAGGTCCAGCCCAGCACAAATCGGACCACACTATGGTCTTGCCCATATGTCAGGCTACACCTCAGGCCAAACCCAAGTGAATTTCGAGCCACGAGCAAGGAACGAAGGGAGCAAGAACCCATGAGCACGATCAGCGCAGATTTCAGGACTTAGCCAAATTTCAGGGCCTGTTTTCCGGCTGGCTGAGATGTCAACTTTGAGAGCCGCTCCGGCCTAATCCGTCCACACAATGGGGTGATTTGAAGGTCCTAGCATCAAGTATACATGTCCAGCTAGTGCCCCAAACCAAGAGACCGGCCAGAAGAGTGTCCGAAGGTGAGTCAAATCAGCCCCAAAGTACCCAGTCCGATCAGCCCGTGCACTTCAGCGCTGATCCATCTCCAGCCCGGCCATGCGAGCGTGCCCCCGAGCTCCAGCTCGGCCATCCGAGCGGGCATGCGCCTGGCCATGCGAGCGTGCCTCCGAGCTCCAGCTCGGCCATCCGAGCGGGCATGCGCCTGGCCATCCGAGCACTCCAGCGCTGATCCATCCGTCCGGCCAGCCGAGCCTCATCTCATCCATTCGCACGTCCAAAGTCCAGCTGCCGGCCCAATTTGCATGCGATGCTAGGGTTTCGTAGCTTTATCGCCAAGTTAGGGTTTCTCAAACCCTATAAATACAAGAGATCCCGCAGTCTTCAAATCATCCGAAAATCACAGAGAAATCCATCGATCTCAGTCTTCCTTGCTTCAGCCGTGCCTTGCTCCTCCTGTTCTTCATCTCGGTCAATTAGTGAAGTCTCTTCCTTTTATTATTTGCATTGTTTACTTATGTCGATGTGTAACTAATCCAATTATTTGGGTTAGGGTTAAATAATTGTGACGATTGTTTTGAGATTCTGTTCTTCAACATTATTCATGCTTTCTATTTAGTTCTTGTGCACATTATTAGTTTGAATTTATTAGGTTAAGGGGAGATCCGAAAGGGTACAACTTAACATAGTAATCCTTACTATCTTTTCACTGCTTATTTGATACCGACCCAGTTAGAATAAGTAGTTGCACGAAACCTAATATAACCAGACCAGGAGTATTAGGTTGGCTAGAATTAAACGGTTATAACCAGACCAGGAGTAACCCTAAGAAAGCTAGAATAAATACTTAGAAATCAAGGATAAACGAAGTCACAATTGAATAATACCCTAACCTGAATATCTTCTCTGATTGATAAATCCCTTAGCAATTTTCGTGCCTTCTTAGTGTTCACTAACCAATACTTTCACTCTAGTTTCTTGCTTTTCTCCATTACAGAACGAAGTAGTAACCATCTAGCTCCCTTGGGTTCGACCCTTGCTTGCCATTGTGCTAACCCACAGTTCATCGCGAGGAAATTATAAATTATTTTTGCACAGGTACGACGACAAGCCTGTTCAAAATGGCGCCGTTGCCGGGGAGCTAAGCACGGTGAAACTTTTGTTCTTCTTTTATTTTTCGTTTATTTTTTTCTCTTTGCATTATTTCGAAATCTGCTTATCTCGGTGATATTTCAATTTCAACTGTTCGATTTTCGATTTTCATTCTTTTCGATTTCCAATTTCTAGCTCTCAGAGGGTTCTGTCACCAAGACTTACGAGTCTAAGGATTTTGGGTTTTAAGTGGGACCGCTGTGACCCCTCCACTCTCCTGGGGACCCTTTGTTGCTAGTCTGTTCTTGCTATTACGGTGTTTGCTAGACCGGTGCTTGCTATTTCTTGTAACATGTCTCACGCAGGAAGTAGCGTAGGTGGCAACAGTCACAATAATGATGAAGTCAACCAGAATGTTCAAGGAGTACAAAATCAGGGGCCTATGGTCCAGAATGGAGAAATCAGGGGGGCTATCCCTGAACAGCTTCAGCAGCAACAACAACCACCACTCAACCCCCACCAATACCCCCAGTACCCTCAGTACCCGCCGCCATATCAGCAGTATCCACCACCACAGTCCCCACAGTATCCGCAACCGCCCTACCCTCAATACCCACCACCATATCCACCACTACCATATCATCCACAACATCCATACCCACCCCCTCAGAGACCTCCACGCCAGCATGTAGTTAGAGACGATGAGGAGGACGAAAATGAAGGACCTACTATGGGCGAGCTCTCGGTTCCTAGTTTCAGAGACCAGTCATGGCCAATTTATGAAGGACCAGACATCGCAGCCATCACAATCAGCACCTCAGTCGTCCACCACTTGCCTAAGTTCTCAGGAATGAATGGAGAGTCTGCCACGTCTCACTTGACGCGTTTTCACGGGATATGCTTGAACCTCAGGCCACACGGAGTCGAAGTGGATGACTTCAAACTGAAGGCCTTCTATTTCTCACTACAGGATGCCGCTACAGATTGGTTCCTATCTTTACCCTCAGGCAGTATTTATACGTGGGAGCAGATGCAGAGGCAGTTCTTCAGCAAGTACTATCCAGCAGGGCGTGCAGCGCAAGTCCGGAGACAGTTACAAGGGCTCAGGCAAGGCCCAAACGAGACCATGTACGAGTACGTGGAGAAATTCCTTGCCTTGGAGAAGAGTTGCTGCAATCTGGAGCTCCCAGAGAAGTTGATCGTAGAATATATGCTGGACGGACTTCGCAGGATGGACAGGAAGTTACTAGAGGCCTCGGCTGGAGGCCAACTCATGAACATGACCCCAGCCAGAGTAAAGCAGAAGATCATATCAGTGGCAGAGGGTGAGCGATTCCAGGATGAGACCACAAAAGAGGACGAGTATGCCCGCACCAAGAACGTATCAGCCGCTGAGCCCTCTATCAGCGCTGTGTTCGCAGAACTCAAGGAGATGAGGGAGCTGATGAAGCATGTAGTCCGAAGGACACCAGTCCAGGCCCAGCCATGTGAGTTCTGTACGTCTACAGATCACAAGACAGACGAGTGCCCCACCTTACAGACAGACGTTCAGGGCGATGTGAATGCAGTAGGCAATTATCAGAATTATGGCAACCAACCAGGCCCAGTCAAGCAGTATGGCGCAGCAGCACCTAATCAAGGCGCCTGGAGAAATAACTATCAGCAGAATCAGCCTCAACAAGCACGACCAAATGTGCCTCAGCAGAATCAGCAGACTCAGCCGCCGTACAGACATCCTAACAGTCAGTACCAGCCGAATGCACCAGGGCAGTACCAGCAGAAAGGGCCGAACACATGTCAGGCAGGTCCGAGCAACCAAGGCCCTAACAAAGCCCTCGAGGACATGATAAAGGATCTGGCTTCAGCCGTGATCCAGGATCGGGCCACGACCAAAGGAGACATTGCTGAATTGAAGAAACAGATGTACCAGCTCAATACGACAGTCTCAGGTCTCGCAGCCACTCTGAATGCAGGACGACTTCCCTCACAGACAGTAGAGAACCCAAGAGGGAACGTCAGCCAAGTAGAGATAGTAGCTACAGATGCAGCACTCGAGGAGCCCACAGAAGAACCTAGCTCGGGCACCCTCAACACGACTCAACCAGACTCAGCCCTTATGGCTCAGGAGGCCGAAATTCACAGTTCCTCTTATGCTATGCAGGTAGTCGCTCCCGAAAGCCAGGTTACTAAGGAAGTTGAACCAGAGATGAGCTTGGTGGTGAGGCCTACGCAGAACGACCAGATGATGAGGCGTGCACCCACTGCGAGCCAGGAGACACCTTCAGGAAAGAGTAAGGACCCAGGGGCCTTCACGGTTACCTGTGGTATCGGTAAGACCCAAATACCTCACTGCTTAATTGATTTGGGTGCTGCTATTAATGTCATGCCTTACTCTTTGTATTGCTCGCTGGGTCTTGGACCATTGAAACCACCTAGGTTGTCTATAGAATTAGGGGATAAGTCTTGTGTTCGCCCTACTGGATTGCTTGAAGATCTAACCCTCCGAGTAGGAGATCTTGCTGTGCCTGCAGAGTTCTATGTCTTGCAGATGGAAAAATCCAGAAAAGTCGAACCACCAGGGCTCATTTTGGGACGGCCATTCCTCTACACCACCAAAACCCGGATTGACATGGGCATAGGATTACTGTCATTATCATGCGGTGGGAAGGAAGCAGACTTCTATGTCTACGAGGATGACGATCGTCCACGCACAAGGAAACCGCCAGACATTGTGCACACATCAGAGTACGACACCCTAGTTCCAGACCCACCAGAGCAGGCTCTACAGACTACCAGGCCAGCAGCTATGGCCAAGATGTCCACATCTTCTCGAGGCTATAAGGGGAAGAAACCATCTGAATCTTGGAGAGTAGAGCAGAGCGCACAGCTAGATGCGCACACTGGACGAACAGAGGGAGTTGCTGAGCAGAAATATGACCTCACACGCCCATGGGACCCTAACTTGTGATCCCTACAGAGGTACTGTCGAGCCAACGACGTTAAACAAAGGCGCTCGCAGGGAGGCAGCCCTGCATGGTTTGCACGTCTTTACATTTCAGTTTGTTTATTTACTATGTTTATTTTTGAGTCATTATTGTCCCATTGTACCTTGGAAAGGATTTGGTTTCATTTTTGCAGGGATTGGACTTAGTCGGCCGGAAAATCCCCTTGGAGCTACGCATTTTAGCCCCCGGACTTGATCCGAGTTCAGCCGACCACCGTCTACATCCCAGGGGAGTCTCGTTCTACCCTTTTCCTTACCTTATCTATTTATTGCATGCATTTGTGTGTCTAGATTTGAGTCGTGCCGTGAGGACACGGCTCATTTCAAAAGTGTGGGGTGGGAGAGTCAGTTATGAGTCAGTTATCGAGTCAGCATGCCCACCATACAGAGTCAGCACGTTTCGAGTCATTTTTAAAATTTTTGTACATGATACTTCACTATTTCCTAGACTTGCAGTAGTGGATAATGATTAGGTGAAATAGATATAGCCGATTTTACATGCATGTCTTTGACGAACCTTGATTTGTGCGACTAACATGTGATCTTAAAATCTTTACGTGCCTTTGTTAGTTGAGATAAACAGGGATGTGGAGTTGATAGAAACGCCCTAGAGAGACTTGACAGATCATTCAAAGACCGAACTCAGGATGTATGGTTATGTAGAGCTCGTGGAGGCTAGCACTTCGAGACGACATAAGTACGAGTCTGCTCCGCCACTGCGGCACCCTTGCGGTTGGTCGGGACGGGAAAACTTCACACCGTCCAAGCTCTAGTCCAAGTGGCCGAGAAAATAGGCAAGCGACCCTTGACTTGACCCGTGTCAAAAGGACGATGATGAGTGAGAGCAGGAAGGTTTCTAATCCGAGTAACCGGGAAAATAGACGAGCGACCCTCGGCTTGACTCGCGTCAAAAGGAGAAGAAATCACGGTTCGAGCAAGTCACAATCCGCACTACAAAAGTTCAAATCCATCATCATTGTGAAGGTTTACACCGAAACAAGTGAAGAGTACCACTGATACATCAAAATCAGACACTATAGCTGACCGAAAAACACTCAACACTTTGAAGCTCGAATCAATCACGTGCAAGAAAAAGCGGCAAAGCATAACCATATAGCAGCGAGTTCGAGTCCGAGAATGAGGGTTCATGGGTCTAAAAGGGCTATCTCCCGAGACATCCGAATTGATTTGCATCTCGACCCAAAGGTAACACGTATCTTTAACCCATGTTTTAGCACAAAGATATTAGTAGCGAGCATGCATAACAGGCGAGATCTAGAGTAATTAATTCATGTCCATGTAGCTCGTCTAGGATAACCGAAGCATTGTGGTGTTTACATTATTCGTTCCTCTTATGACCTAGTTCTTGTTCGGGACGAACAAGTTTAAGTGTGGGGTGGTTTGATGAGCCGTATTTATACGACTCATCGAGTCATTAATTCCCACCATTTCATTCACTTTATTATGCGAACAGTTACTTTTTAGTGTTGTTTCGTGTTTCAGGTGATTTGGAAGCTCTAGGAGGAATCACATTCAAAATATGGCTTTTGGAGCCAAAAACACCACAAGGACCCGAGACCCGCAGGCTGGCCGTACTCAGAGAATGAGGCAAGTGTCGTTTGACACTGGAGGATCCAATCCATGATCGGAGACCAGCAGTTTGTAGCTCGTATGTCAGGCTATGACTCAGGCAAAACCAATTGGATTTTCGACCAACGACCAAGCAACTCTCGGGGCATGAATCTGTGAGGCCGACCAGCGTTCCATCAGGCCCAGGCGCCCAGGCGCGTCCGCAGGCTGGTCGTGCTCGGTGAAAGAAGCACCCGTCATTTGGAGAAGGTCCAGCCCAGCACAAATCGGACCACACCATGGTCTTGCCCATATGTCAGGCTACACCTCAGGCCAAACCCAAGTGAATTTCGAGCCACGAGCAAGGAACGAAGGGAGCAAGAACCCATGAGCACGATCAGCGCAGATTTCAGGACATAGCCAAATTTTCAGGGCCTGTTTTCCGGCTGGCTGAGATGTCAACTTTGAGAGCCTCTCCGGCCTAATCCGTCCACACAATGGGGTGATTTCAAGGTCCTAGCATCAAGTATACATGTCCAGCTAGTGCCCCAAACCAAGAGACCGGCCAGAAGAGTGTCCGAAGGCGAGTCAAATCAGCCCCAAAGTACCCAGTCCGATCAGCCCGTGCACTTCAGCGCTGATCCATCTCCAGCCCGGCCATGCGAGCGTGCCCCCGAGCTCCAGCTCGGCCATCCGAGCGGGCATGCGCCTGGCCATGCGAGCGTGCCTCCGAGCTCCAGCTCGGCCATCCGAGCGGGCATGCGCCTGGCCATCCGAGCACTCCAGCGCTGATCCATCCGTCCGGCCAGCCGAGCCTCATCTCATCCATTCGCACGTCCAAAGTCCAGCTGCCGGCCCAATTTGCATGCGATGCTAGGGTTTCGTAGCTTTATCGCCAAGTTAGGGTTTCTCAAACCCTATAAATACAAGAGATCCCGCAGTCTTCAAATCATCCGAAAATCACAGAGAAATCCATCGATCTCAGTCTTCCTTGCTTCAGCCGTGCCTTGCTCCTCCTGTTCTTCATCTCGGTCAATTAGTGAAGTCTCTTCCTTTTATTATTTGCATTGTTTACTTATGTCGATGTGTAACTAATCCAATTATTTGGGTTAGGGTTAAATAATTGTGACGATTGTTTTGAGATTCTGTTCTTCAACATTATTCATGCTTTCTATTTAGTTCTTGTGCACATTATTAGTTTGAATTTATTAGGTTAAGGGGAGATCCGAAAGGGTACAACTTAACATAGTAATCCTTACTATCTTTTCACTGCTTATTTGATACCGACCCAGTTAGAATAAGTAGTTGCACGAAACCTAATATAACCAGACCAGGAGTATTAGGTTGGCTAGAATTAAACGGTTATAACCAGACCAGGAGTAACCCTAAGAAAGCTAGAATAAATACTTAGAAATCAAGGATAAACGAAGTCACAATTGAATAATACCCTAACCTGAATATCTTCTCTGATTGATAAATCCCTTAGCAATTTTCGTGCCTTCTTAGTGTTCACTAACCAATACTTTCACTCTAGTTTCTTGCTTTTCTCCATTACAGAACGAAGTAGTAACCATCTAGCTCCCTTGGGTTCGACCCTTGCTTGCCATTGTGCTAACCCACAGTTCATCGCGAGGAAATTATAAATTATTTTTGCACAGGTACGACGACAAGCCTGTTCACATCTCAGTATTTTTTTATCAATCATTCAGTAACTTCATATATATATACGCCTGTATATTCAGCAATATTGCCAACAATGCATACATGCAAATATTCAAAAGCTTAAAGAGTGTCTGTTACAAGTCTTAGTGTCTTACTCTCTATCGCTGTCAAGGCCTTAAGAGATCAAAATCAGGTCAAAGATCGAACATTCGAGCCAATACAAGTAGGAGTCAAGGTCTAGCTCGTCCGGGCAAGACTTAAGCCAAGAACAGCTCACTCAAGCTAGACAGACTTAAAATGAGAGGGAACTGCCTCGGCCAAAAATGATTCATCCGAGCTGCCAAGAACCGAATCACCTAACCCGAGTGGCCTAGATAGCTCTTCCGAACTACAACTAAAAAACTGGATGTTTCATGTTAACCTATAAATAGAGAAGCTCGAACATGAGGGTCTTTCATGCAATTTTTGAGAGAGAAAGAGCAAAGATTGAAGATATTAGAGCATCTATTGGATCTTGAAGTGATCAAGAGTTCAAGGAGGTCATTTAAACCTATTTAGTTACTTCTCCTCTTGTTTTTCTACTTTGATCACCACTTGTAAACTCAAACCTTATTGGTATTTGTCTGTGAATATGAGTAGTTAGTAGACTCTTATTCTATGTTTGGTTGTAAGAAAGTACGGAGGAAACAAAACATTGAGGAAAGTAATAAGAAAATAATTTATTGGAAAATGTAATTTTCTCTTTTTTTGTGGTTGGTTGTACATGGAAAATTTAGGAAAATTTCCTAAAATGCTCAAAAATCAAAATTTGATTCCCTTTCTACTCAAACTTCAAATTACATTCTCAATTTACTCACGTTTTATAAGGCGCTGTTAGCAACGGCGCCTTAGGTATAGGCCGCTCTTCCGGACAGCGGTTTAAGCCTAGTTGGCATATTTAATCCAAAGTAAAAATCTGATTGGACAAAACTTGTCTAGTAGACCAAAACCTTTGTTAACCATGGCGTCTAAAGTTAGTCGATGTTGTGGACATCGGCTTAATACGTCTCTGATAAGTCCAGTTTTTGACTTATTAATACCCGTTTCTCACTATAGCTTTAGTTCATTTTCGGCTATAATTCGATGTCATTTGATCCCTTTTCGTACGTTTCAGGTACAAATCAAGATACCTCAGTGTCAAAACCCAAATACGAAAACTTGGGAAAAATTGGAGACTTGAGCAAAATTTGGGCAGAAAAGAGCTCCAGTCGGTCGACTGGGAATTTCCCCTGCACCAGTCGATCGACTGGATACACAAACAGGAGAGGTGCTCAACATCGCCCATCGAGTCGGTCCACTGGACCTCCAGTCGGTCGAGTAAGAAGAAGCTTCAGCGCTCGTAAACTCCTCGCCCATCGAGTCGGTCGACTGGACCTCCAGTCGGTCGAGTTGATGAACACCTCAGAAGGCTCTCCAAGTTTGTCAATCGAGTCGGTCGACTGGGACACCAGCATCGGGCAGTCGACCGACTGGGACTACTATATTACAGGATTTCAGCCGAGCCTATAAATAGAAAGAGGCAATTTTGACCTAGGTACTTGGCTTCTTTGGGAGATTTTAAAAGGAAAAGTAATCAAATCAAGGGCATCCATCATCATCCAATCAAGGAGGATTGAAGATCAAGGGAGTTTACTAGGATTAATCATCCTATTCTATTCCTCTTCTCTTCTCTTTAGATTGTGTAAAAACCCTACTCACACCATGTTGTCTTACATGATGTGTGAGTAGTCCCCTTGTGTTTTGAGGGTGCTATTACCCTCTTTGGTACTCAATGATCATTGTATACACATTCACATGCAAATTTATGGAGTTGATTTCATTTTACTACGCTCTTCATTTTAGACATGTTGCTAAGTGTTTGATAAAATGCCTAAGTGACATGTTTGTGTTAGAACTATGATCTAAGTATTGAGAGAGCTTAGTGATGATTTAAATATGGTAAAAATGAACTCATCAAACATTTATGAGAGTAAATGCATGGGTGAGGGGTTAACTAAGACTAAATGCATATAGCATTTATTACCTTGGGAGATGTTCCAAGGATAATAAGTGCTATAGAGTGAATCAATATCTTTAATTGGTGAGATTCTAGCTAAGAGGGTTGACTAAGATTAGACTTGCATGATAGTTTGTCTATTTTTAGCCTAAGCTAGGTTTTAAACCCATCAACCCCTAAAATGACTAAATTCTTGTATACATGATCGTTGGGAAATTGCCAAGGAGGGGAGTAACCCCTCGAAACTCTCTTTAATCGAATTAAAATCCCCTAAAAACCATTTCATTACTTGTTTCTTGATTGATAATCATTCCATAATTGAATTGAAGGAATAGCCGAGTTAAAACTTGATCTACCTAGCGTATAATCACGTTTGCTCCCTTGGGTTCGACACCGGTCTTACCGGTCAAATTATAAATATCTTTTGACTATACAATTTATAACACGTCAAAATGGCGCCATTGCCGGGGAGCAATAGCTAGATTGTCCCTAGGAAAATCACTTAGAACTCCGACTATTGCATGTTTTTCTTTATTTGTTTTGCAACTTGTGATTCTTGACCTTATAGCAATATTCTCACTTGTTTTATTTGTTTTCCCCTTGTAGGTTCATTTCTTTTATGCCACCTAAGACAAAGAAGCTTACTCAAATTGTGGATAGAGATTTGAATCAATCGATAAGAGAATTCGTTAACCCCTACCCTACAAGGAGTAAGACAACCAAAGACAAAGGAACTACCTTGAACGCTCAAGGAATCACTCATCAAGCCATGGGAGATAGAGATGGACTTCCTCCTCCTCCTCCACCTCCCGCTCGACTACCACAAGGCCCTCAAGCTAGAAGGGTTCTCAAGGACTATGCCGCTCCAAATACCTATGGATACCGTTCTCCCATCCTTGTCCCGGCGGTGGATAACCGAGACTTCGACTTGAAGACCTCAACCATCCAAATGGTTCAATCAAACCAATTCTCGGGAAGAGACCATGAGGATCCGAACTCTCATTTGACCACATTCCTTGAAGTTTGTGCCACGTTCAAGATTAACGGGTTCTCAGAAGATGCAAAGCTTTTAAGATTATTCCCCTTCTCCCTTACGGGAAGAGCAAGAGATTGGCTAAGAAGCCAAACACCGGATAGCTTTGCCACTTGGGAGTAGCTTGCCATTGCGTTCCTTAACAAATACTCCTTCCTTCCAAGACGGCGTATTATAGAAATTAAATTACAAACTTTTCACAAATGATGGGGAAACACTTTATGAAGCTTGGGAGAGGTATAAGGAGTACCAAAGGCTTTGTCCACATCACAACTTGGACGACCTCCTCGTTTTCCACACCTTCTATCATGGTGTTGATGGTGCCTCACGGCTTGCACTTGATACCGCCGCGGGAGGAGCTATCATGGAGCTTGAAGCTCCCCAAGGATATGCGGTGATCGAGAAGATCACAAAGAACTATTTCCCATGGGGAAGTGAAAGAGGGAACTCGAGAAGAAAAAGTGAAAGGCATGAAGTAAAAGCCGTGAGCACAAGTGACTACGAAGCCTTAAGGAAATATTTTGAAAACCTCTCGGATGAAGTGTTTAAGTTGAACACCCGGAGAAAGATCGCTCAACGAGTCAAGGGTGTGACATTTGTGAGGTTTATGAGCATGAAACCGACTCTTGCCCCTTGGTCCAAAGAGATGGTAATAGATATGGGTATGAGGAAGCAAACTTTGTTGGTGGAAACCAAGGTAGAGAGTATGACACTAGCGCCACTCAAGGCCAAAATTCTCAAGCTAACCATACCACTCCAAGGTTTTCCTCGGGATGGAGGAATCACCCTAATTTCTCTTACAAAACTACAAATCCCACTCGTCCCGACTTTGGAACTACACCTCCCGGGTTCGGGCCTAAGCCTACTCTTAATAATCAAGCCTTCCAACCAAGGAATCAATTCTAACCTAGGAGCAACTATCAAAGCCAAGGACCGACTTTGCTTCAAAGGATCCAAAACCAAGGGCAACAATACCAAGCTCAAACTCAAAGGCCCTACCAACACGTTGACCCTCCTCCACAAATCTTGAGTGAACCCTCCGGTGTTGAGGCGATGCTTGCAAAACTCTTAGCTAACCAAGACGAGATGAGGCAAGAGTTGAAAGAGGTTAAGCAATCCAATCAAAGGTTGGAAACCCATAACAAGATGCTTGAGAACCAAATAGCTCAACAAGCCGAGACCTCTACAAGAGCACAAGGAAAGTTGCCGGCTAGACCCGAGCAAGGGCAAAGAGAGCATTGTAATGCGGTCACATTGAGGAGTGGCAAGGAGCTAGATGATGAGCAACAGAAGAAGAAGAAGGTTTCATTTGACCTTAGAAGCCAAGCTAGTGCCGAAATTGAAGATTTAGATGAAGAGGTCCCTAACCCTCAAACCCAAAAGGAAAAGGTAGTGGAAAAAGAGAAAGATGAAATAAGGACATACACCCCTCCTATCCCTTTCCCACAAAGGCTAAAGAAGAAAAGCAATGACAAGAAATTCTCAAAGTTTGCCGAAATGATGAGGAAGCTTTATGTTACCATGCCCTTCACCGAGGTAATCACTAAAGCTCCATCTTATGCAAGATTTCTAAAAGATGTTATTACTTTGATAAGTCGTAATTGTACGACTATTTTATATGTTAAAACCACGTCTCTTAGTGATTGCATGTATATTATTTCACTACCTGTGAGTAGTTTTCATTCTCAGGTGCATTCGGAGACCATGGAAGGAATATCGGCTAAAGAGAGCCTGTTATAAGGTGTTTT
This sequence comes from Rhodiola kirilowii, assembly GCA_033675215.1. Taxonomy (NCBI): domain Eukaryota; kingdom Viridiplantae; phylum Streptophyta; class Magnoliopsida; order Saxifragales; family Crassulaceae; genus Rhodiola; species Rhodiola kirilowii. The sequence continues at coordinate 30,796,271 of CM066194.1, read as the reverse complement.
GCGTCGAAGGAATAAAGTCAAAAGTGCTTGAAGTCTGAGTCAATGAAGGACACGGACGGCTCAAGGATTAAGGGCGCGGAGGTATGAATAATTAAGGAAATTCAGAAGACGTCAGTGGAGCATAAATGAGGGAGACGTCCGCGCGGAATTTCCAGCTGTCAAATTTCCTAAAATCAATTTGTATTTTCTCGGGAAGAAAAGGAAAAGAAAATCGGAGAGCCACTCTCGAAAGAAAGAAATCAGAATTTGAGAGCCACACTTGAGAAGATAAAAAGAAGAAAGAAGGAAAGAAACAATTGTCTTCTCTTTGGCGTGTGATTTGGAGGAGACAAAAACAGACATTGGAGGTCTTGTCTTTTGGCCGTGATGATTGGGTGGGATATTGAGTGGTTTTGTGACACACTGCTGGTTGGAAGGTTTGAAAAGGAGCTTGGTCAGTGGAAAAGAAAGATTGATTGTGGTTGGGAAGAGAAGGAAGCTCGGAGGATTATTCAACATCAGTATTTTCATTTCATCTTACTCAATTACTTAATGATGTATTGCAATTCGATGAGTAGCTAAACTCATATGTGTAGGCTAGAACTTGAAATTGTGATGTATTGACTTGAGACTATTATTGAATTTCTATGTTTTGCATCATATTACTATGCAGTGTTTATGGAATTGATATGTTAGCATGAGTGGAACCCTAGCGGGGGAGCTAATGTTTGTGTGTTAATTTCGATTATCAAAGTTTACTAGCAACCTAGCGGGGATAGTAAACTAGGATACGAGTAATATACCACTAGGATTGACACCCTAGGACAACTTGTTTATTGTTCATGCAATCTTGATTATCGCTAGCGCGATATTAAGTATTAGAATAAGAACGGGGAGTGCAACCTAGCGGGGAGCTCTAAGTTGTAGAACATTAGAATTCAAAACGGTTTGGTCCATGATTTAGTCTTGCATAACAATCGAAAGTACTAGCCTGCACTGTTCTTTAATATTTGATACTTGAATTTGTGTGATCATTTCTCTTGATAATTGATCGTTGTTACTTGCTACTTGCGTTTTTATTTGACTTGTTCGGAGTTTACCCCCCCCCCCATTGTTACTTTTGTACTTAGTGAACAGATTCTCACACCGATCTCAGTGGATACGACCCGACTTACCACTAGCTAGTCGGAAAAAGAAATATTATTTTTGACGGGTACAATGACGCCCGTCATACTTGCAGGAGGACGATCAAAGACGTTGACACGGTGTCCCTCAATGGAGAATGCAGTGCCATATTCCAACCACGCATGCCACCCAAACTTGAGGATCCCGGTAGCTTCTCCATTTCATGCTATATAAATGATGTTAAAATTGAACGTGCTATGTGTGATTTGGGTGCTAGCATATCGTTGATGCCTTATTCTTTGTGTAAGAAATTGAATATGGGTGAGCCTAAACCGACTCAAATGATTTTAAGACTCGCGGACCGCTCCTCAAGATTCCCTAAGGGAGTTCTTAAGGATGTCCCGGTTAGAGTAGGGAATTTCTATATTCTGGGGGATTTTGTGGTGTTAGAAATGGAAGAGGACAATGAAATTCACATTCTTTTGGGAAGGCATTTCCTCTACACCGCGGGGGCTATATTTGACACTACTAAGGGGTCAATCACCATGAGAGTAGGCGACGAGGAAGTAGAGTTTAACCTAGAAAAAGCACAAAAAGGTCCTAGTCCTACCATGAGTTGTAATTATCTAGACCTTGTTGATGCTTATGAAATGTATGATGTGCCTAATTTGCTTATGGATGAAATTGACGACCTTGAATATGAGCTTCCTAAGCATGGTGATTGTTGGGCCATCTTCAATGACAAAGATGAAGAGGGTACTCAAAGCGACAAAGGTAAGGAGTCTTGTTCGGTAGAGTTAAAAACTCTACCAACAAGCCTAAGGGATGAGTTCTTAGGCCCCAATTCTACTTTGCCTATCATTGTGAATGCTTCTTTGAATGATAATGAGACTTCGAAATTGCTTGATGTGGTTAGAGAGCATAAAGATGCTATTGGCTATTCTATTGATGATTTGAAAGGGATAAGTCCCAATTTGTGCATGCATAAAATTAATTTGGAAGATGATAGTTTACCATCTAGAGAGCATGCTAGGAGACTTAATCCCATTGTTGGTGAAGTAGTCAAAAAGGAAATTTTGAAAATGCTTGATGCGCGAATCATTTTCCCTATTGCGAATTCTAATTGGGTGAGTCCCATTCATGTGGTACCCAAGAAGGGAGGCATGACGGTGGTTAAAAACAAAAAATGAGTTAATACCTACTAGAACCGTCACCGATTGGCGAATGTGCATTGATTTTCGAAAACTCAACAAAGCCACTAAGAAAGATCACTTTCCGCTTCCATTCATTGATCAAATGTTGGAAAGACTAGCCAAGCATGATTACTTTTGTTATCTTGATGGATATAGTGGATTTTTCCAAATCCCTATTCATCCACAAGATCAAGAAAAAACTACCTTTACTTGTCCCTATGGAACATTTGCTTATCGGCGAATGCCCTTTGTACTTTGAAAAGGTGTAATGAGACAAATCTTGTGCTAAATTGGGAAAAATGTCTTTTTATGGTGCAGGAAGGCATAGTGCTTGGACACTTGGTCTCAAAAAGAGGATTCGAGGTGGACAAGGCTAAAGTGGAAGTTATTGAAAAATTGCCACCTTCAAAGGATGTTAGAGGAATAAGGAGCTTTCTAGGCCATGCCGGGTTTTATAGAAGATTTATTAAGGACTTCTCAAAGATTGCAAGGCCTTTAACAAATTTATTGTGCAATGATACCAAATTCCGGTTTAATGAAGAATGCTTGGTGGCTTTTGAGAAGTTGAAGAAAGCATTGGTCTCGGCTCTTATTATTCAACCTCCAAATTGGGATTTGACCTTTGAGCTCATGTGTGATGCGAGCAATTATGCTATTGGAGCAGTTCTTGGACAAAGGGTGGACAAGAAACTTCACGCCATCCACTACACAAGCAAAGTTTTAAATGGAGCTCAATTGCATTATTCCACAACCGAGAAGGAACTCCTTGCCGTTGTGTATGCATTCGACAAGTTTCGTCCATATCTTGTGGGATCAAAGACCATAGTATTCACCGACCACACGATAATCAAATATCTCTTGTCGAAGAAAGATTCCAATCCAAGGCTAATAAGATGGATTCTCTTGTTCCAAGAATTTGATATTGAGATCAAGGATAAGAAGGGAGTGGAAAATCTTGTCGCCGACCATTTATCTAGGCTTGAAGGAAATGAGGAACTCAAGGAAGACACTAGCCTTGTGGATGATGCTTTCATTGGAGAGCAACTAATGAGAGTTGAAGCGGAAGCTCTCCCATGGTATGCGGATATGGTAAATTTCGCGGTATGTGGGATTATTCCTCACAACATGAACCATCATCAAAGGAGGAAATTCTTATCCTAGACGAAGAGGTATTATTGGGATGAGCCCTACTTGTATAGACTTTGCGCGGACGGTATATATAGGACTTGCATCGCTGAAGAAGAGATGAGGAATATACTATACCATTGTCATTCATCTCAATATGGAGGTCATGGTAGTGGAGCAAAAACGGCATCAAAAGTCCTACAAAGTGGATTCTATTGGCCTACTCTCTTTAGTGATGCATATGAATTCGCCGAGGCTTGTGACCAATGCCAAAGGACGGGAAACATTTCAAAAAGGCACGAAATGCCCCAACAAAGCATTCTTCCGGTTGAGATATTTGATGTTTGGGGTATAGACTACATGGGACCTTTCCCGTCTTCATATGGAAATCATTACATAGTGGTCGCGGTTGATTACGTCTCCAAGTGGGTAGAGGCCGTCGCCTCCCCTACTTGTGATGCTAAGGTTATCACCAAGCTATTCAAGAAGATTATTTTCCCGAGGTTTGGAGTTCCAAAGACCGTCATTAGTGATGGCGGTTCACACTTTAAGGAAAAACATTTTGAAGCCTTGCTCCGCAAGTATTGGGTGAGCCACAAGGTAGCAATGCCGTATCACCCACAAACTAGTGGGCAAGTGGAGATATCGAATTGGGAAATTAAGGCAATCTTGGAAAAAATGGTTGGAAGCTCAAGGAAAGATTGGTCATCAAAGCTAGATGATGCGTTATGGGCTTATCGTACCGCCTTCAAGACCCCCATTGGGATGTCTCCATATCACCTCATATATGGGAAACCATGCCATTTGCCGGTCGAACTGGAATATAAGGCAATGTGGGAAATCAAATTCTTGAACATGGACATACAAACGGTGAGAGAAAATAGAGTCCTTCAACTCCACGAGTTAGAAGAGATAAGGAATTGACGTGTAGATTTTTGCATATATGTCAAAAGAATTTATAATTTGACCGGTAAGACCGGTGTCGAACCCAAGGGAGCAATTTGGATTATACGCTAGGGAAATCAAGTTTTCTATCTCGGCTATTCTTTCGGATCAATTATGAGGTGATTATCAAACATGAAACAAGTAATGAAATGTTTTCAAGGGGGTTTCAATTTAATTAAAGAGAGTTTTGAGGGGTTACCCCCCTCCTTAGCAATCTCCCAACGATCATGTACACAAGAGTTAATTTATATTTAGGGGTTGATTGGTTCAAACCTAGCTTGGGCTAGGGTAGACTAACTATCGTGTGATCTATCCTAGTCAAGCCATCTTAATTAGAACCTCACGTTGTCAAGATATTGATTCACTCTATAGCACTATTATCCTTGGAACATCTTCCTAAGGTAATAAATGCTATGGGCATTAAGCTCTAGTTAACCACATACCCATAAATTTACTCTCATAAACACTAGGTATGTTCATTTCCACATTATCCAAATCATCACTAAGCTCTTTCAACACTTAGATCATTGAGTACTAAGGAGGGTTGTAAATCCCTCAAAACACAAGGAGACTACTCACACATCATGTAAGACAACATGATGCAAGTAGGGTTTAATGACAACACAAGAGAATAGAAGAGGAATAGAAATAGGATGATTAGTCCTAGAATCTCCCCTTGATCTTCACTCCTCCTTTGTTGGATGATGATGGATGACCTTGATTTGATCCCTTTTCCCCCAAGATGATAGATGCTTAGGTCAAAATTGCCTCTTTCTATTTACAGCCTCAGGTACTATTCGTCACTGTAGCAGATCTCAGCCGACCGGCTGAGTTGGAGGACAAGTCCAACTGGGCGGCTGAGTTGGACCGATTGGGGCGGTTGTGCATGGCAGAGTCCAGCCGGGCAACTGGGAAGTCAGCCGGGCGGCTGAGAGTGGCCGAGTGGTTTGAAGATGAAGTGCAGGATTCAGCCGGGCAGCTCGATGGTTAGCCGGGCGGCCGAACTTGGCCGAGTGCACTCAGCCTTGATCCTTGAACCAGCCGGTCGGCTGGGTCTTCAGCCGGGCGGCTGATATCGGCCGATTGTATTGAAGCCTCGATCAATAAACCAGCCGGTCGGCTGGTGCAGGGGAAATTCCCAACCGGTTGGCTGAAATGCCCTTGGTCAATTTTCGCTCCAAAACCTCGATTTTTCCCCAAGTTTTCATATTTTGGCTTTGACACTGAGATATCTTAGCTTGTACCTCAAATGTACGAAAAGAGATCAAATGACATCGAATTATTGCCGGAAACGAACCAAAGTTGTAGTGAGAACCGGGCATTAATAAGTCGAAAACTCGACTTATCAACACTCCACACTTAAGCTTTGTTCGTCCCGAGCAAGTATGCAAATATGTCAATGGCATGCAAATGGCGAAAATTCTAGTGGTGCTATGTTTTTCGTCTATTTGCCTCACTAGCTTTCACAAGGTCTCGATCATTATTGTTAATATGTTATTGAAAAGTAAATGCAAGTATATACAACCTAACTAGCTCCTTTCGTAGGCGTTACGAATGCATTTAGCATATGCATTAAGCCTTTAAACCCCTAGGCTACCATAGTGGACGAGTTATAGTCTCGTGAGAGTTTTCAGAAGAGGGAATACTCACAAATCCCAAATGCACCTATCCCATGAGAATGAATTCAAGAGTGTTCAACCGAGGCTATGATTTCTCAAAACAAATTCCTCACCCCACGCTAGGATTACCATCACAATATCATCAAAAGAACTTTTGAACCACTTTGAGTACCCTTGAGGTTGTGGATTAAAGGTCATCAATACTAGAGCTATCAATCGTCTCATCCAAAAGTCTATTCATTTTCAAGGCAATCCAATAGAAGTGAAGTTTTTAGTTTGCACAAAAATTGTCAATCGCTCACCTATGCTAGCTAGGGCTAGTCCATGGGTTTGCGACATGGAACTCATTCCTAAGTTTTAGGCGCTTAAGCCGTAATCCATAAGGGAAGAGGAATTCGACACTAGAGTTTCTTAATAAACATGCATAGACCAATTGAGAACTCCCGTGCAAGCACATGGATCGTCCAAGAGTCATTCCAACTAGCACACAATGCAAATGATGAATCCCGCGCAAATGTAGGATGATGGAAGAACATAAAGTCAAGTTTTAAGTGCTCCTTATTTTCTTTTCTTTTCTTCCTCTTTTTTTTCAAATGGCCTTTGGCCTACAAATGCTTTCGAGGGGGAACTTTTCTTCCTAACCCCCGGCATTTGTATGTTTAAGATCAAAACTTCTCTAGTACTCGAGAAAGTTTTTGGTCGGGGCTTTGCCCTCTTTTGACCATGAAAATGAAGCATTTTTTTGTTGGGGCCTATTTTTTGCCCTCTTTTGTTTTTGACTCCACACTTAAAACTTGACAATATGTTCAAGGAATGTATGGAATGTGCGGGAAACAATCATGAGCATGGCACTAAATTAGAAAACTCAAGTCACCAAAGAGCATTCAAAGGGTCTAAGTTTTTACGAGGATCACAAAAGGTGCTTGCTATAAGTTGATCCAAGGTATTTCAACGAAAATACTTAGAGAATTGGATAGACGAAAGATAGCAATGATATTGGTTCTCAAGAATACACATTCAATGGAGTAGGTCGGTTCTAAGTTCAAGATCCAATAAATCTGATGAGTAGGCTAGATGTGATTTATAGGAATTGGGGATCGATAGTCACAAGCCTATGTGGTTAAAAACACTCTCATGTAGGGATAAGGTGCAAAAGATGCAAGTGTCCATCTAAAAATGATATGCATGGCATGCAAACATGTGAACTATTGATGTTCCCATGAATGGCATGGCTTTGGCAAAACGGCTTCAGACAGTTCGAGCTAGAGTTCAAGAAGAGTTCAACCACGGACTGGGACAAAAGTACAGCGTGCAGCAGACGCATGATTTGATTCCGGAAGGTTCTGATGATAGAGGATCTTTTCGAAGTCGGTCAGCGAAGAAATAGATATTCGAGATGTCATTCGAATATTTCCTCACCAGAATTGAAGATCGCCTGACTAACTTACCATAGAAGATATCTCATGAAGATTGGAATGAAGATCTGGATATCCAGAAGATATCGACGAGATTATTTGATTGGAGCCAATCGAAAAGTCATCACCAAAGACCAGATAGGCGCAGATTGGCTGAGAGAATATCGGATGTCTTGACATGGAAGTCATCTTCGAAGATTGGATACGGATTGAATATTCTGCAAATATTTAGGAGTATTCCGAAATATTTGACAGGATATTCGGATTGGATTTGGACTTCACCAAAGCCTATAAAAAGAAGGCTAGGGCGTCCAGTTTGATTGTCGCTTCCAGAGAGAAAAGAAAAACACGAGAGTTCGTGAGATTGGAGGAGAAGCGACGGCCGGTGGAATATTGCTCACCTGAATATCAACGACAAAAGTCACAGTCTATTCAGTGTGCTGTTCAGACTGTGCTTGAAGAACTACAAAGTGCACACACACACACGGCACTCAAGATACGTCTTTGAGAGAAGGCGACTGGACTTCTGGGAGGTCCAAGACTAGGCCGAGAGGGAAGTCTCATCCTACCCACAGGGAATCGAGGGGAGCTGCGGTGAACCGAGATTGCAAATCTGAGAGACGGAGAGTTAGAGGCTAGGCGATTACAAATACGGGGTTGTGTAAGAGTAAGACCACTTGTAGCTCTAATCTCTTAATACGATTTGTGTCCCTTTTAGGGTGTGGGAAACCCCCAGAGTAGGCGAGGCCGAACTGGGTTATCATTCCATGCGTGCTCCTCTTTCCCTTTACTTTTCGTTACTGCTTGATAAACTGTCCAAACCTCAGTCGGAACACTTACTTATAGAGTCCGTATTCAGTTAACTGTGTGTGCCTCAAGGTATCTTCTTTGACTGCTGATTTGTTGTGAAAGGAGTTCAAGGTTGTTGCAACTGTACCTTGAACACAAGCATGAACAGGGGATATAATTTCAAATGGTATCAGAGCAAACACTCGACACACTGAGTGGGATCCTGAAACTGTTCAAGATGACTGCGAAGCAAGGACACTTACCCTCGACCACGGTCCATGATTGGAGGATAGGCACGGAGACTTACAGAAGTAAAGATGTTTGCATGGTTGCGTTCAGCTCCTCAAGTCACATGGAGAAAGATCGCTGGTACTTCGATAGCGGATGCTCCGCTGATGAGACGTATTTATACGACTCGTTAAGTCATTAAAACCCACCATTTACGACATTTGATCATAAGAACATTTACTTGTTAATATCGTTTTGGATTTCAGGGCCTTTTGGAGTCTAAGGAGGAAACGAGCTTAAGAATGGTATATTAGGCCATAATTGCATCACAAGACATTTTGGGGGTCATTTGGGTCGAAGGAACTTCATTTGTGATCAAAAGACCAAGTTGGGTCCGAAGGGTTCCAAGGACCTGTCCGCAAGACCTGTCCGCAAGACCTGTCCGAGACCCCAACTTCAAGGACGGTTCTAGCCTAAAGCGTCCACACAAAGGACCAGTCCCAAGGTCCTAAGGCCAAGAATGGATGTCCAACTAAGTCCTAGACCCAAGAGCCCGGCCAAAAAGCTTGTCCAAGACCGATCTATATCAACTTCAAGTACCGAGTATGACCTGTCCGAGAACCAGAAACCTGTCCAAGACCTCAACTTCAAGGACCGGTCTAGCCTCAATTGCCCACACAAAGGACTAGTCCCAAGGTCCTAAGGCCAAGACTGGATGTCCAACTAAGTCTATGACCCAAGAGCCTGGCCAAAAACTCGTCCTAGACTAGTCCAAATCATCTTCAAAGTACCGAGTATGAGCAGCAGGAAGAACCGGACGCCCAGCCGAAAAATGAAGGACCTCATCCGAGAGTCCGAGACCCAAAACCGGAAGACTGCGCTCATGGACTCAAGGACTCGTTTGGACCCCTAAATGGACTCGAATTCCAAGGCCAAAGCCCAAAATGGAAAGTCAAGGTTGCCCTTGACTTTCTCGGCTCGTTACCCAAGGTGCCACATCATCATTCCGTGTAGTTTTGCCACTCCAAAGTTGCTATCGACACACCCTTCCTTCCCAAATTAGAAAGTCGGTTTTAGGGTCACTTGTGCAGAACTTCTTGTGCCAATCCAAGGTCTAGATCCTTCCACATTGTCCTATAAAAGGAGGGCCTTGGATCATGTAATCTCATTCGAAAATTACTCCAAAAACTAGTGAAATCTCTCTACATTTTGCATCAAAGTTCTAGTTCCAAGTTCAACTTCTCTCTACTCCTTCTTTCCCTACGCATTTTCGCTTCCAAATTACACACTTTGGGTGTGATTTGTGAATCCCTTTTATGCACCATAGTCCTCTTGTTCTTACCATGAACATGAGTGGCTAAAAACCCCTCTTATTTGGGTTAGGGATCATATTCTTATGCTTTTATTTTGAGGCACTTACACTCAATGATATCACACGTCCCACTAGTTCTTGGATACCATTCTATGGATAAGAAATGCTTGGCTAAGTGGCTATTTTGCGACTAAGCTTGGTCAAGTTTATGATCCTTAAAGTGACATTCATTTGATGCTTTGCGGCAAGAATGAATAGCACACATAGATGAGCAATACCTTTGCCGGATTGTTCCATCTAATAAGGACTAGATTAGAAGGTTTTTGACCGTCCATAGTGAGGTAGTGGAGCTTAAATGCTTTGGGTTGCCTATGGCACCACACTACTACCTAGTTCGGTAAAAATCGTGGTGTACTACCTTTGCCGGAGTACTGTAGGTTGTTACCCTTGCCGGAATAACCACACACTATGGGATGTGAGATAGATCATTGAATGCCTATGATAAATGTAGCATAAGAAATGCCCTAAACCAAATACTCATCCTTTGATCACAAACCATTTCCTTTACTTTTGCACTTGTACTTACATTTAAGAAAACCCTTTTCAAAACCCCAAACCTTGTATTACTTTATTTACATTTCGCACAAAAGAACAACAAGTATTTGATCTATTTCCCTTGGGTTCGACCCCTACTTGCCACTCTACTATTCTATAGTAAAGTACAAGTTAGTGGACTATAAATTTAAAGTTGATTTGCACACTACGACATTGTGCCTGTCACCCATATGACAGGTGACTCCAAATACCTTACACAGATTTGATCTGTTTTGAAGAAGCAGTTCGTCACTTTCGGAGATGGAGGAAAAGGACAGGTGATCGGCTGTGGGACATTGAAGGTTCCGGATATGCCTGTTCTCAAAGACACTCTCCTAGTTGAAGGACTAAAAGTGAACCTACTCAGCATAAGTCAATGATGAGACGTATTTATACGACTCATTAAGTCAACAAAACCCACCATTTACGACATTTGATCATGAGAACGTTTACTTGTTAATGTCGTTTTGGATTTCAGGGCCTTTTGGAGTCTAAAGAGGACACGAGCTTAAGAATGGCATTTTAGGCCATAAATGCATCACAAGGTGTTTTGGGAGTGAAATGGGACCTAAGGACTTCAATCGGGTCTCAAGGACCTAGGGCGGGACCTAATGTCCTAAGCCGGGTCCAAGGACCTCAGTCCGAGACCCATCCGAGGAAGTCGAGTCTTAGTCCGGAACCCATCCGAGGAAGTCGAGTCTTAGTCCGGAACCCATCCGAGGAGATCGCGTCCCAGTCCGATACTCATCCGAGTAAGTGAAGGACCTGTCCGGGAATTGAAGGACCCGTCCGAACCCAGTCCTGGTCCTGGCCGAGAAATGAAGGAAATGTCTGAGTCTCATCCAGACCTACTCCAAGACCCAATCAAGGACCTCAGTTCAAAGACCTATCCGAGGCCAATCCAGCGCCTAAAGACCTCAAGTACCGGACGCCCAAAGACCCAAGGACTCAAGACCACATTTGGTCTTCTCAAGGAATCAACATCAAGGGTCAACATTTCCCTTGACTTTCTCGGCTCGTCCTCCAAGAAATGACGTCACCCTGGTGTGTGCCTTTGCCAAGGCAACCTTCACTCATGCCAAGCCACTCCTTCCCAAAGAGGAAAGTCGGTTATGGCTATTGCAAATGCCAAGTTCCTAAGGCCAATCCAAGACCTAGAACCTTCCTCATTCTCCTATAAAAGAAGCACCTTGGCCTTGGGAAAGAACACTCTTAGAATTCAAAAATCTAGTCTAAAATCACTCATTTGTACCTCTTGTCATTTTGGAATTGGAAGACTCAACATCTCTCTACTCCTTCTTCTTGTATTACGCACTTTACATTTCATCCTACGCATTTTAGTGTGAGCCTATAATTTCGATTGTGTTCTTTTAGTTCTCATATTCATTTCATGAATATGAGTGGCTAAACCCTTCACTATTCGGTTTGGGGTTCCCTAATGTTGTAGCAAGGCTTTGAGACCTTGATCTTAATGCTATCTTGTACCCATTTGCTAGTTGTGCCAATAGTTTGGGAATGAGTACCTAGGCTAAACTAAAGCTTGAAATGGCAAGGTTAGCCGTGTGGTTTCTTCACCTCTATTGTGCTTGTTCTCATTGAAATGTGAAGCAAGCTTTTGCACCTAGTCTAGTACACCTTGGAAGAGGGTATTAGTCTTATTTACACTAGTGGTCTATTCTTGGAATGGAATAGATCATGGAGTAAGTATTTGAAACAATTCTTACTTGGGTCATTCTTGGAATGGAAAGGCCACACTTATGGGCGCAAGGATAGATCACTAGAGGTCAATGATGAGTTGAGCCACAACAAAAGGCCCCTAGACCGAATATCATTCTCTTGATCACAATCCCTTTGCATTTACTTTTCTTACTTACGTTCAAAACCATTCAAAAACCCCCAAACTTGTCTTTACTTCCCTGACTTGCAATTGTATAAGAACAACGAGTACTTGATCTAAATCCCTTGGGTTCGACCCCTACTTGCCGCTCTACTAATTCATAGTAAGCTAAGGGTAGTGGACTTATAAATTTAGATTTGATTTGGCACACGACAAGGCCACCTGTCAGTCAACTTTGCGACAGTGGACATCATGTCAAATTCACCCACAACTCATGCCAAGTTTATGATAAAGACGGAGGCACTTTGATGAAAGGAAGTAGAGCAGCTAACAACTGTTACCTCATCGGCTCCACTGGAACAGTTGCTTCACCAGCCTGCTTGTCTAGCCAAGCCGATGAGATGTCCCTCTGGCACAGACGATTGGGTCATCTAAACCTCAAGACTATCTTGAGAGGGTCGAATGAGTCGATGTACGACTATCTTGAGAAGTTCAACCAACTCGAGGGGAGTTGTTGCAACTTAGGGCTTCCCGAGAAGCTCCTAATTGATTACTTGTTGGATGGGTTCAAGCCCTTAGACAAGATGCTCTTGAATGCCTCGGCCGGAGGATCGATGTCCACTCTTACACTAAGAGAAATAAGGGACTTGATCGGAAAGGTGGCCGAAAATGCACGATATGAGGAGGCTAATAGCCGCCATGAGGAATTCACTCGTACTAGAAACGTGGCCAAGGCCGAGATCCCTATGAACCATCTTTCCGAGGATGTGAAACAAATGAAGGAAATGATGATACATTTGATGAGGAGGGAACCGGCCAAAACCAAGCCATGTGAGTTTTGTGGTGCCCTAGACCACAAAACGGATTCTTGCCCAACGTTGCTAGAAGAGGGCCATGAGGAAGTGAATGCCATGGGGGACTATCAAGGGTATCAAAACCGAGCCGGACCTAGTCGCCCCTATGGACAAGGGCCGGCCGGTGAGACTTGGCGCCATGGCATTCCGAGGGACTTTGCTCAACAATCTCACCATCAACAAGCCGCTCCTCAAGCTACCCCGAAAGTCTATATGCCTCCTCACCGTCAATTTCAGCAAAATGGACCTATTCAAAACCAATCTAGTCCTAATCAAGTAGGTCCAAGTTCGGGAGGACAAAACCGGTCCTTGGAGGACATGATGAAGGAGTTGGCTGCTAACCAATTGCAAAATCAAGCCGAGAATAAGAGCCAAATAGCTGAGATCCGAAAACAAGTGTCCCAACTCAATATGACCGTGTCCCAACTCAATGCAACCGTATCCGAAATGAAGAAAGAGGCCGGTCGACTTCCCTCTCAACCCGTTCAAAATCCGAGGGGAAATGTGAGTGCCATCACTCTAAGGAATGGCAAGAAGTTAGTTGATGGGCTAGAAATGCAAGAGGAAGGCGAATGTTCAAGGGAGAATGAGGAAGACCATCCCGCATTTGATCCCATGCCCGGACCTTCGGACACACCTCAGGCGCTCGGTGTTCCAGCAAGTCCGGTCCTTCAGCCCATGTCCGAGGAACCTGAACCCTTCGGCCGAGACTCGGGTGCATCAGTGCCTTTAGCGGCCGGTGCTCTCGGCAATCCCTCAGCACCCTCGGCGAGACCTCAGACCCTCAGTGTGCCCGGTACGTCCGGACTGGTTCCCGCGTCCGAGACCGAGCACGGATGCGTTTCTCTCCCATTTCCTCTCCCAAACCGTGCACCAAGGAGATATGTAATGGACAAGGATGTTTGGGATCTCTTTAGCCGAGTTGAGATCAACATCCCCCTATTGGAGGCCATCAAGCAAATACCGCGATATGCTAAGTTCTTGAAGGAGCTATGCACCAACCGAAGGAGGGGGAATGTTGTTGACCAAGAGTTGGTGAGTAGAAACGTTTCGGCGTTGATCCAAAGGACGGTGCCCCCAAAATGTGGTGATCCGGGCACCTACACCATCCCTTGAACTATAGGGAATATTCGGATCGAAAATTGCATGTTGGATCTTGGAGCTTCGATCAACGTCCTACCTTATTCCATCTATTCGAGCCTTAGGATTGGTCCTCTTGAGCCGGCCGGACTCACTGTCCAGTTGGCCGATCGATCGTGCAAGCAACCCGAAGGCAAGATTGAAGACGTCCTAGTCCAAGTTGGAGAGCTAGTATTCCCGGCGGACTTCTATGTACTTAAGATGGAGAACTGCAGCCCTAATAATCATGCGCCTATCTTACTTGGCCAACCTTTCCTCAAGACCTCCAAGATGAAAATTGATTGTGGAAGTGGAATGCTATCTATGGAGGTTGAAGGAGAGGAGATTAGCTTTGATATCTTCCGGGCGATGAAGCACCCATTGGAGTTCGAGTCCGTGCATGCCTTGGATACCTTGGACGACCTAGTCCAAGAGGCCCAACCGGAGAGAGATGTGGATCCCCTTGAGCTTGTGATTGATCAGGCTTTGTACTCGGCCGAAAGTTCTTATGATTTGGCCGAGGGAATGGAGGGCGCCTTATACCACTTGGACGTTTCTAGTCCACTCACACCGAGGTATGAAGTAAACCAAATCAGTCTTTTAAGGACTAATCCTTGTTTACTGATGGACCATAATTGTATGAATCATAAACACAGTTAAACCCACCAAATTAGCCTGTTTGTCTATCTAACTTCTACTTGTTAGTCCCGATATATTTCCACAGGGCATTTTAGAGATTAAAGTGAAAACACGCTAAGGAGAGGATTTTATGCTGAAAAGATATCAGGAGTCAATCCAAGGTCAAGATCATATGCCGACTGAAGAAATCTAAAGGATCCTGACATGGAATCAATCAGAACAAATCAAACCGAAGAGGAATCAAGTCAGCCCAGGGCCAAAATACACTGATAGTTTTGTGAAAAGACTGCACAAAACTGTACAAAACTGTACAAAACTCACATATGGGCAAGATGACCGGCCACTTGAAGAAGAGGTGGCCAAGGGAGGAAAGCCACCCCATTCCACCACCTCCTACCGGCGGCTCCTCCCCCTCCTCCCAAGATGACCGGCTACTTGGCTTGGAGGTGGCAAAAGCCACCTTCCCTCCTCCTCCACCACCGGCTACCGGCGGCGCCTCCTCCCACCAAAGGGTTGCGCCACTTGTCCTCCTCCTCCTCCACATGCTCCTCCTCCCTCCTCCTCCCTTGGATCAAAAGACACTTGCCACCATCTCCACCACCCATCTCCTCCCATTTTGGCTATATAAGGAGGAGCTCCTCCCCTCATTTTAATCATCCAAAAATTGTAAAAACACTTATCTCTCTAAGTTTGTTACTATGTAAGTTTGGTTCGGTTTTGAAATAATACTCCTATTGGTTCTTGAGTATTATACTTTAGGGAATACTCCTGTTGGTTCTTGAGTAATCAGTAGGAAATTGGGAGTACTCCTGTTGGTTCTTGAGTACTCCACCCCTTTCCCTCTTACTGTTTTCAAAAACCCCCGAGTATTTAGCTATGGTATCCACCTCTATGGATATTCGTAGCTAAACTCTTTATTCGGTTAAGGGTTCACACCCTAGTGCCAACATTTCGAGATTTTTGCACTCAATATTGTTTTACGCTTCTCTAGTCTTGGAGATCGAGGTTGAGTAACACCTTTGTCGAGTTATTCAATCTTAGTCTTTGAAATCTAGTTAGAGTAACACCTTTGTCGGGTTATTCGAGCTAGAAAAAAGACTAGAAACCTAAGGCTTTGTCAAACTTGTTGTGGAGTACCACCTTTGTCGGGGTATTTGGGTTGTCACCTTTGTCGGGACAACCACATAACAACTTGACAGGTTAAGGGTGTGGAGTACCACCTTTGTCGGGGTATTTGGGTTGTCACCTTTGTCGGGATAACCACACGTAGAAGTGTAAAGGAAATCTATTGAAGTCAATGATAGATGTGTCAAAAGAAGAGTCCCAGAACCGAATGCTTTCCCCTGATTCAAAACACCATCTGAATTTTACTTTCTTAGTATAAACTGCTCACATACCGGAGGACTTGACAATCACGCATCACCCGCTGTAAGTCTTCTTTGTATTTTCAGTATTTACTTTTCTGTAATTTACTTTTCCGCACTAAAAACCAAAACCAACCAACCAATCACTTAGACGTTAGTATTAAAATCTCAATCAACCTAAAAAACGCTCCCTCGCTGTTCAATCCCCAACAGTATTCACTATCGTGACAAACCCGTAAAGAACACATATCCCCCTAATTCCCTTGGGTTCGACCCCTACTTACCACTAGCTACCCAGTAGTGAAGTCGCGAGTAGCGAACTTTATAAATATTATTTGTACATTTGCTCTGAGGATAAGCATCTGTCAAATTGGCGCCGTTGTCGGGAATTAGCCATCGGATAAAGTTCTTTGAATCGTTACGCGCTTCAAAACAACCATGTCTCGCGAAGAAAGTCACCATGACTACAAGGATGACGAAGAAATAAACCTGTACGATCAAAATGATGAGGTACCGTTTCCATTCGTCGATGATCCGGAACAACTCATCAGGAACAGAAGAGCTCGTGATAGGGAAGCAGTCAGAAGAAACCAAGAATTACCCGAGGACCGAAATGCAGGTCGTCCAGTACAACCTCCTATCCATCCTCCACGACCACAACCTCAACCTCGATACATGCCAAGAAGAGAACCCGCTTTCGACGACTACTACGGGGATAATTACTACCGTGAACCAACTATAGGCGAGTTAAATGCCCCTAATTTCGAGACACAACCGTGGTGCATCTATGAGAGCCCTGAATTAGAAAACATAACCATCAACGCATTAGTGGCACACAGCTTGCCCAAATTCTCAGGAGCTCTTGGAGAATCTGCGACCACTCACCTCCAACGCCTACATGGCATTTGCCAGAATCTAAAGCCCAATCAAGTGAATATGGACGACTTCAAGTTAAAGGCGTTCTATTTTTCCCTCATAGACTCGGCAAGCAACTGGTTTCTTTCATTGCCTTCCGGAAGCATCAGAACATGGGCTCAGATGCAGAAAAAATTCTTAGACAAATACTATCCGGCTGGAAGAGCAATGCAAGTAAGGAGGCAACTACAGGAAATCAAACAAGGTCCCAATGAAACCATGTAC
The DNA here is from genome assembly GCA_033675215.1 of Rhodiola kirilowii. Classification (NCBI taxonomy): domain Eukaryota; kingdom Viridiplantae; phylum Streptophyta; class Magnoliopsida; order Saxifragales; family Crassulaceae; genus Rhodiola; species Rhodiola kirilowii. The sequence continues at coordinate 30,778,994 of CM066194.1, read as the reverse complement.
GATTACCTGGAAAAGTTCAATCACCTAGAAAGAAGCTGCTGTACCCTTGGACTGCCCGAGAAACTCATCATCGAGTACCTCATTGATGGATTAAGACCCTTAGACAAAATGCTCTTGGATGCCTCAGCTGGAGGATCCATGATGAATCTATCATTGAGTGGCATAAGGAATCTCATCGCCAACGTTGCTGAAAATGCCCGATTTAGAGAAGAGACTACTCGTCAAGATGAATTCTCTCGATCAAAAAAAGTAGCACTAGCCGAGGTATCAGCAAACTCCATGACTGAAGAGATAAAACAGTTAAAGGAGATGATGATCGAGATCATACGTAGACAGCCAGTTCCGTTAAAACCTTGCGAGTTCTGTGGTTCTACAGACCACAAAACTGACGCATGCCCAACATTGATAGAAGAAGAACCGGCAGAAGTAAATAAAGTAGGAGGATATCAAGGATACAACGACAGAGCTGGGCAAAACAGACAGTACGGTCAAACATCCAACCCGGTCTGGCGTAACAACAACAGCTATCTTCAGAAGGAGGCACAACCAGCTGTCCCTCAACTAGCGCAGTCATTCTACCAAATCCCCCACCGACAATATAACCAGAACGCTCCATCGGTAGGCCAATATTAGCAAAAAGGGCCAAATCAGCACCAAGCCGGCCCGAGCAATCAGCAGGAACCAAGCAAGTCGCTCAATGACACGATGAAGGAGCTCGCGGGAAACGTTAATCAATTGGGTACTTCACTACACCAGTACCAGGCAAAAACTGACGGGGCAATTTCAGAATTGACCAAACAAATGTCCCAGCTCGCCACCGCAATGTCAACACTCACTACTGAACCTGGCAGACTCCCTTCACAGACCGTCCAAAATCCAAAGGCAAACATAAGCATGATAAGGAGGTCAAACATGAAGGTTACACTAGGAGAAGTAACACGGTCCCCAACCTATAGACTTACGAACAATCACTTCAACCGTAGGCATCGACCTAATTGGAATCAAGAAGAAGACCGACCCAATGATGGCGAAACATGGGTTACACATGCTGACAATGGACGGTACGCATTCACTGTTTGCATAACACCGCCGCCGATCACACACTTTGACATACCAGCATCTGGTTGGGACTCCCCAACTAATACTTATGCTTCGAAGCAAATGTTAAAGGGTCCGAGTATGCAAATCCTAAGCCAGGGAAGGGGCAGAATAGCCCGACAATAGAAAGAGCCCTCACTACAGATCATGAGCCACTACCAGAAAGAGATAAAGACCCTGAGGCCTTTACAATCACTTGCGGTATTGGTGAAACCCAGATCCATAAATGCTTAGTCGATCTTGGGGCTGCTGTCAACGCCATGCCTTCCTCCTTGTATTACTTACTAGGACTTGGTCCATTAAAACCACCTAGGTCAAACATCGAGCTAGGAGATAAATCATGCATCCGCCCGGTTGGAGAACTGGAAGATGTAATACTCCATGTGGGAGAACTCGTCGTTGCTGCAGACTTCTATGTAATACCAACAGAAGAGACCAGCGAAGACGACCCACCAACAATAATATTGGGACGACCATTCCTCTTCGCCACTAAAGCAAGAATCGATGTGGGCAAGGGCTCAATATCGCTTAAGTTCGGCGGCAAAATTGCACACTTCTACATTGATCAGAGCCGCCCGGACACAAAGAAACCGCCAGACATAACACCTATCTCAGATCACGGTGCACAGTTTTCTGACCTGTCATTAGAGACCAAAAAAATAACAAGACCAGCAGCTATGGTCAAAGGTCTCCCGCCTTCTCAGAAACAATGGAAAGAGAAAACACCAAAACCATGGATCTCTTACTCCAGCAAGAAGTCAGGAAGAAACAACACAGGAACGGTGGCAAAGTTCGACTTGAGCCACCCATGGGACCCAAACCAGTGATCCACAAACGAGGTATCGTCGAGCCAACGACGTTAAACAAGTGCACTGGTCGGGAGGTAACCCGACACTATCTTACTTTTCTGCACTTTAATTTCTGTCATTTAAATTCAGTAATTTAGTTTTAAGCTTGCATGACTTTTGAACTAAGGCACGCCTTCGTTCAAAAGTGGGGGGTGAGAACCACCTGTGTACATAAATAACATGCTTGCTGTTTTTTCTTAGTAATAGTATCTTTTTGAAAATATGAACTTAAGAATGTGAAAAAGATAAGTCATAATTCATGCATTAACCTTGTGAAAATTCAACTGTCTAAAGACTTAGGATGTAACTTTTCATTTGTCCCTTTGTGCTAAGATAACCAGGGATGTGGAGTTGATAGAAATGCCCTCGAAGGACTTGGCAAGCATTCGAAGGATCGAATCAAACTATATGGTTTTCAAAGTCAGTGGAGGCTGCACTTCAGGTTTTCAGTGAATAATTGAAATCATCTCCGCCAAGAAGCATCTATGAAAAGGCGAGGACGGGAATCAGACCGTCCTCTCTCCGTTCAAAGTAGCCGAGAAAATAGATGAGCGACCCTCATCTTGACCCGCGCGAAACGACAGTCAAAGTAGCCGAGAAAATAGTTGAGCGACCCTCACCTTGACCCCCGCGAAAATGGCAAAAAAGAGAGGAGCGGGGAGGTATTTCCATAGGCTTGCGGGCGATGATTGGACCTCCCAACAAGGCTGAGAAAATGGACTAGCAAGTCACAAAGAAGCAAAAAACTCAAAGAAGAAAATCAAAAGAGGCCAAAGGCCCAAAATTGTGAAGGTTTTAACCGAGCAAAAGTGAAGCACTCAAAAAAGATCAAATCAAAAGACAAAGGCAGAATCACTACAAAAAAGCAATCCCTCGCCAAAGAAGAAAAATCAAAAAGGCTCAACTCACTGAAACCCGAATCGAATCACGTGCTAGAGAAAGCTACAAGAAAACCATATAATGCGAGACAATCCCGAGGATGCCAGCCTGGACCTGAAAAGAGCTATCTCCCGAGACATCCAATATAATTTGCATCTCGGCACGGAGGTACAAGTATCAAATTACTCATACGTATTTATACGGTTTAATTTAGTAACAAGTAGTAATGCATGAATTAGGAAAAGTCTAGTACCACAGTCTTATTTTCATATTTCGACCAACTTACTTAGTAACGCCCTTATAAAGCATTGTTCGGGACGAACAACTAAAAGTGGGGGGTAATCTGATGGACCATAATTGTATGAATCATAAACACAGTTAAACCCACCAAATTAGACTGTTTGTCTATCTAACTTCTACTTGTTAGTCCCGATATATTTCCACAGGGCATTTTAGAGATTAAAGTGAAAACACGCTAAGGAGAGGATTTTATGCTGAAAAGATATCAGGAGTCAATCCAAGGTCAAGATCATATGCCGACTGAAGAAATCTAAAGGATCCTGACATGGAATCAATCAGAACAAATCAAACCAAAGAGGAATCAAGTCAGCCCGGGGCCAAAATACACTGACAGTTTTGTGAAAAGACTGCACAAAACTGTACAAAAGTCACATATGGGCAAGATGACCGGCCACTTGAAGAAGAGGTGGCCAAGGGAGGAAAGCCACCCCATTCCACCACCTCCTACTGGCGGCTCCTCCCCCTCCTCCCAAGATGACCGGCTACTTGGCTTGGAGGTGGCAAAAGCCACCTTCCCTCCTCCTCCACCACCGGCTACCGGCGGCGCCTCCTCCCACCATAGGGTTGCGCCACTTGTCCTCCTCCTCCTCCACATGCTCCTCCTCCCTCCTCCTCCCTTGGATCAAAAGACACTTGCCACCATCTCCACCACCCATCTCCTCCCATTTTGGCTATATAAGGAGGAGCTCCTCCCCTCATTTTAATCATCCAAAAATTGTAAAAACACTTATCTCTCTAAGTTTGTTACTATGTAAGTTTGGTTCGGTTTTGAAATAATACTCCTGTTGGTTCTTGAGTATTATACTTTAGGGAATACTCATGTTGGTTCTTGAGTATTCAGTAGGAAATTGGGAGTACTCCTGTTGGTTCTTGAGTACTCCACCCCTTTCCCTCTTACTGTTTTCAAAAACCCCCGAGTATTTAGCTATGGTATCCACCTCTATGGATATTCGTAGCTAAACTCTTTATTCGGTTAAGGGTTCACACCCTTGTGCCAACATCTTGAGATTTTTGCACTCAATATTGTTTTACGCTTCTCTAGTCTTGGAGATCGAGGTTGAGTAACACCTTTGTCGGGTTATTCAATCTTAGTCTTTGAAATCTAGTTAGAGTAACACCTTTGTCGGGTTATTCGAGCTAGAAAAAAGACTAGAAACCTAAGGCTTTGTCAAACTTGTTGTGGAGTACCATCTTTGTCGGGGTATTTGGGTTGTCACCTTTGTCGGGACAACCACATAACAACTTGACAGGTTAAGGGTGTGGAGTACCACCTTTGTCGGGGTATTTGGGTTGTCACCTTTGTCGGGATAACCACACGTAGAAGTGTAAAGGAAATCTATTGAAGTCAATGATAGATGTGTCAAAAGAAGAGTCCCAAAACCGAATGCTTTCCCCTGATTCAAAACACCATCTGCATTTTACTTTCTTAGTATAAACTGCTCACATACCGGAGGACTTGACAATCACGCATCACCCGCTGTAAGTCTTCTTTGTATTTTCAGTATTTACTTTTCTGTAATTTACTTTTCCGCACTAAAAACCAAAACCAACCAACCAATCACTTAGACGTTAGTATTAAAATCTCAATCAACCTAAAAAACGCTCCCTCGCTGTTCAATCCCCAACAGTATTCACTATCGTGACAAACCCGTAAAGAACACATATCCCCCTAATTCCCTTGGGTTTGACCCCTACTTACCACTAGCTACCCAGTAGTGAAGTCGCGAGTAGCGGACTTTATAAATATTATTTGTACATTTGCTCTGACGACAAGCATCTGTCATTTACCCTCTATTGTGCAGGCGCCCGAGATAGAGCTCAAGCCATTACCCGCTCACTTGAAGTATGTGTTTTTGGGGGACAACGAGACTTTGCCGGTCATCATCAAGAGTGGACTTGAGATGGACCTAGAGAGGAGATTGATTGAGGTGTTGTCCCGACACAAAATGGCAATCGGTTGGACTTTGGGAGATTTGAGAGGTATTAGCCCGGCCGTGTGTATGCATCGTATATTATTGGAGGATGGAGCTAGACCATCGAGGGAGCCTCAGCATCGTCTCAACCCGGTTATGATGGAGGTAGTCCAGAAGGAGATCCAGAAATTGCTAGATGCAGACGTGATCTACCCCATCTCAGATAGTCAGTGGGTGAGCCCGATGCATGTTGTTCCGAAGAAGACGGGTATCACGGTTAAGGAAAATGCCGAGGGCAAGATGGTAGCTACGAGGGTGAAGAACGGTTGGAGGATTTGTATCGATTACCGGAAGTTGAATGCAGTCACGAGGAAGGATCACTTCCCTCTTCCCTTCATTGACCAGATGTTGGACTGATTGGCGGGCAAGCCTTATTTTTGCTTCTTGGACGGGTTCTTGGGGTACAATCAGATTCCTATAGCTCCCGAGGACCAAGAGAAGACCACATTCACTTGCCCATTTGGCACGTTTGCCTTTCGGAGGATGTCGTTTGGATTGTGCAATGCCCCGGGCACATTTCAGAGAGTGGTGATTAGTATCTTCTCAGATATGATTGGGAGCTTCATTGAGGTATTCATGGATGACTTCACGGTGCATGGAGATTCTTTTGATACTTGCTTGGGGAATTTGAGCACAGTTCTAGAGCGTTGCGTCTCTATGAACTTGGTGCTCAATTATGAGAAGTGCCACTTTATGGTTACTCATGGAGTTGTTTTGGGGCATATCGTCTCAAGGGAGGGAGTGGAGGTCGACAAAGCCAAAATAGATGTGATTATGACTCTGCCCTACCCCTCCACTGTGCGAGACATCAAGTCTTTTCTTGGACATGTCGGTTTTTACCGAAGGTTCATTAAAGACTTTTCGAAGAAGGCGTTGCCCCTATCTACCCTCTTGCAAAAGGATGTCCCTTTTGAGTTCACTAAGGAGTGCAAGGAGGCGTTTGATGAGTTGAAGAGGGCTCTCACTAGCACACCTATCATTCGTGCTCCGGATTGGAGCAAGGGTTTCGAGATTATGTGTGATGCTAGTGACTATGCGGTGGGAGCGGTCCTTGGGCAAAGAGATGAGAAAAAGCCCGTGGTGATCTACTATGCATCTAGGACATTGGATGCGGCCCAACGGAACTACTCCACCACTGAAAAGGAGCTCTTAGCCGTGGTCTTTGCTTTGGAGAAGTTTCGTTCTTACTTGCTCGGGACAAAAGTGACTGTCTTTTCGGACCATGCGGCTATTCGGTATTTGATGACCAAGAAAGAAGCCAAGCCGAGGTTGATTAGATGGATTCTATTGCTGCAAGAGTTCGATGTTGAGATTAAGGACAAGAAGGGCATAGAAAATACGGTGGCGGATCACTTGAGCCGACTTGTCCGAGATGAGGAGCCCGGGGCCATAACCGAGACATTTCCTAACGAGCATCTCTTTGCTCTCTCGGCCAAGCTCCCTTGGTATGCTCCTATTGTCAACTACTTGGTTGGAGGTACATTTCCTCCCTCTTTCTCTAAAGCACAATGCATGAAACTTAGGCATGATGCTAGATTTTATGTGTGGGATGACCCTTACTTATGGAAAATAGGAGTTGATCAATTGCTTAGAAGGTGCATCCCCGATATTGAGATTGCCTCTGTTGATAGTTTTTGTCATGAGCATGCTTGTGGTGGACACTTTGGGCCTAGGAGAACCGCTAGGAAGATCCTAGATAGTGGTTTCTTTTGGCCTAGTGTCTTTAGAGATTCATATGAGCATTGTAGGAGATGTGATAGATGCCAAAGAGTTGGCATTATTTCGGCTAGGAATGAGATGCCCCAAGTGCCCATCTTGGTTAATGATGTCTTTGACATATGGGGCATCGATTTCATGGGGCCCTTTCCTATTTCATGTGGATTTGCTTATATCCTTGTTGCGGTGGATTATGTCTCAAAGTGGGTAGAGGCAATAGCTACTAGATGTGATGACGCTAAAGCTGTTGTGGATTTCTTGCGCGCTAACATCTTTTGTAGGTATGGGGTGCCTAAGGCCATCATAAGCGATCAAGGTACTCACTTTTGCAATAGGATGATGGCCGCCACTTTGAGACACTACCACGTCCTTCATAGGACCTCCACGGCTTACCACCCCCAAACAAATGGACAAGCGGAGATCTCCAACCGCGAAATTAAGGGGATTCTTGAGAAGATGGTAAAGCCTACAAGGAAGGATTGGAGCCAAAGGTTGAATGAAGCGTTATGGACTTATAGGACGGCTTACAAGACGCCGATTGGGACCTCTCCCTTTCGGTTGGTCTATGGTAAGGCATGTCACCTTCCGGTGGAGTTGGAACACAAGGCATATTGGGCCTTGAAACAATGCAACTTGGATTTGAATGAGGCGGGGCTAGAGAGGAAGATGCAATTGTGTGAGCTTGAAGAGTTGAGGCTTGAGGCCTATGAGGGGCAATCAAATTATAAGGCACGGACGAAGCTATATCATGATAAGTACATTCTCCGTCGCAACTTTGAAGTGGGCCAAAGGGTCCTACTCTTCTCCTCTCAGCTTAGATTGATGCCCGGGAAGCTTTGGTCTAGATGGACCGGTCCTTACATTGTGGTTCGAGTTTTCAACCATGGAGCTATAGAGCTTGAGAACCCAAGTGATGGGAACCGGTTCAAGGTGAATGGACAAAGGATTAAGCCTTATTATGGAGACACACCGCCGGCTCAAGAGTGTGACCTAGCCGAGCCACCCGAACCTCCTTGAAGGAGGTACCGTCGAGCCAACGACGTTAAACAAAGGCGCTCGCCGGGAGGTAGCCCGGCATTTTACAGTATTTTCTTGCAGTTTTATTTTCTTGCATTTTATACTAACCCTCACCCTCTTTTATGTTTGGAAAGAAATAAGGATGTTTTTGTAGGTCGGGCCCAAGTGCTACACACTTTGCTCTTTATCCTACGCATTTTATGCCAAAGACCGAGACCTTAAGCCCGAGGAACCCAGCGACGGTCCTAGACCGAGACGCACCCAAAGCCGAGGCTCGCGCAAGGAGGACGCTCTTGCTACGCACTTTACCTTCTCGGCTACGCATTTTATGCAAAGCTCGAGTAGCACCGCAAGCGTCCGGACGTGTCCGAGAGGAGCAGCCGAGCCCGACCTAGCTCCCCATGAGCTTCCACGCCTTGCCACTTCATGGCATACGAGGGGAGTCCCGTTTCACTCTTTTACCTTGTTTCTTTCCATTGATTTTGTGCTTATTGTCTTGATTGAGTTGTGCTGTGAGGCCACCGCTCACTTCAAAAGTGTGGGGTGGGGTGTTTAGTAGTTTGTTGTGTCATCACGTTTATTTTCTTGCACATGCATGAGTCAGCACGTTTCCCTTTATAAATTTTAATTTTTTTGAATAAAATGAGTGGATTAGTGAATAAAATGCGTAGGAAGGGGGGTGTTGAGCTTGAATGATGTGAAATAGATGGATCCAAGTACATGCGTGACTCTTATGAAATTATAATTGTGCTACTAACATGTGATTCAACTTCTTATATGTCTTTATGAGTTGGGATAAATGGGGGATGTGGAGTTGATAGAAATGTCCTAGTGAGGCTTGACAAAAGCACTCAAGGATCGGGGATTCGAGTTACATGGTTATATGAGCTTGTGGAGGCTGCACTTTGAGACTCGTGGTTGTAGTTGACTCCACCCTTGCAGCGTTTATGCAAGTGGTGGGACGGGAATCAAACCGTCCTATCTCTAGTCTTAGTAGTCGGGAAAATAGATGGGTGACCCTCATCTTGACTCGCACGAAACGACAAGGATGAGAAAGAGCGGGGAGGTATTTCCATATGCTTGAGGGCGATGATTGGACCTCCCAAGAAGGAATGGACAAGAAAAATCACAAAAGGAGCAAAGCTCAAAAGAAAGAAAAATCATCTCATGTGAAGTTCTAACCGAAGCAAGTGAAGGATCATCAAAGTCATACAAAGGCCAAAGGCCAAGTTCACACAAGTATGTCCAAGAAAAGTATCAAAAGGACTCAACCCTTGAGCTTGAATTCATCACGTGCTAGAAGAAGCAACGAGTATAACCATGTAACAAGATCCGAATCCAAGAGTGTAGATCATGGGCCTAAAAAGGACTATCTCCCATTCATCCAAATTAGTTTGCATTCCGACTCAAAGGTACATGTATTAAGTTCAATTCCATGTTTTAGCAAATGCTTGAGTAGTGATTGAGAATGCATGGAAAGGGGAAGTCTAGACTAGCATATATCGTGTGGCCGAAAAGTTCTTATGATGTGTGCATGTGTTTGTTCCTCTTGTGACTTAAGGCCTTGTTCGGGACGAACAAGTTCAAGTGTGGGGTGGTTTGATGAGACGTATTTATACGACTCGTTAAGTCATTAAAACCCACCATTTACGACATTTGATCATAAGAATGTTTACTTGTTAATGTCATTTTGGATTTCAGGGCCTTTTGGAGTCTAAGGAGGAAACGAGCTTAAGAATGGTATATTAGGCCATAAATGCATCACAAGACATTTTGGGGGTCATTTGGGTCGAAGGAACTTCATTTGTGATCAAAAGACCAAGTTGGGTCCGAAGGGTTCCAAGGACCTGTCCGAGACCCCAACTTCAAGGACGGTTCTAGCCTAAAGCGTCCACACAAAGGACCAGTCCCAAGGTCCTAAGGCCAAGAATGGATGTCCAACTAAGTCCTAGACCCAAGAGCCCGGCCAAAAAGCTTGTCCAAGACCAATCTATATCAACTTCAAGTACCGAGTATGACCTGTCCGAGAACCAGAAACCTGTCCGAGACCTCAACTTCAAGGACCGGTCTAGCCTCAATTGCCCACACAAAGGACTAGTCCCAAGGTCCTAAGGCCAAGACTGGATGTCCAACTAAGTCTATGACCCAAGAGCCCGTCCAAAAACTCGTCTTAGACCAGTCCAAATCATCTTCAAAGTACCGAGTATGAGCAGCAGGAAGAACCGGACGCCCAGCCGAGAAACGAAGGACCACATCCGAGAGTTCGAGACCCAAAACCGGAAGACTGCGCTCATGGACTCAAGGACTCGTTTGGACTCCTAAATGGACTCGAATTCCAAGGCCAAAGCCCAAAATGGAAAGTCAAGGTTGCCCTTGACTTTCTTGGCTCGTTACCCAAGGTGCCACATCATCATTCTGTGTAGTTTTGCCACTCCAAAGTTGCTATCGACACACCCTTCCTTCCCAAATTAGAAAGTCGGTTTTAGGGTTACTTGTGCCAAACTTCTTGTGCCAATCCAAGGTCTAGATCCTTCCACATTGTCCTATAAAAGGAGGGCCTTGGATCATGTAATCTCATTCGAAAATTACTCAAAAAACTAGTGAAATCTCTCTACATTTTGCATCAAAGTTCTAGTTCCAAGTTCAACTTCTCTCTACTCCTTCTTTCCCTACGCATTTTGGCTTCCAAATTACACACTTTGGGTGTGATTTGTGAATCCCTTTTATGCACCATAGTCCTGTTGTTCTTACCATGAACATGAGTGGCTAAAAACCCCTCTTATTTGGGTTAGGGATCATATTTTTATGCTTTTATTTTGAGGCACTTACACTCAATGATATCACACGTCCCACTAGTCCTTGGATACCATTCTATGGATCAGAAATGCTTGGCTAAGTGGCTGTTTTGCGACTAAGCTTGGTCAAGTTTATGATCCTTAAAGTGACATTCATTTGATGCTTTGCGGCAAGAATGAATAGCACACATAGATGAGCAATACCTTTTCCGGATTGTTCCATCTAATAAGGACTAGATTAGAAGGTTTTTGACCGTCCATAGTGAGGTAGTGGAGCTTAAATGCTTTGGGTTGCCTATGGCACCACACTACTACCTAGTTCGGTAAAAATCGTGGTGTACTACCTTTGCCGGAGTACTTTAGGTTGTTACCCTTGCCGGAATAACCACACACTATGGGATGTGAGATAGATCATTGAATGCCTATGATAAATGTAGCATAAGAAATGCCCTAAACCAAATACTCATTCTTTGATCACAAACCATTTCCTTTACTTTTGCACTTGTACTTACATTTAAGAAAACCCTTTTCAAAACCCCAAACCTTGTATTACTTTATTTACATTTCGCACAAAGGAACAACAAGTATTTGATCTATTTCCCTTGGGTTCGACCCCTACTTGCCACTCTACTATTCTATAGTAAAGTACAAGTTAGTGGACTATAAATTTAAAGTTGATTTGCACACTACGACATTGTGCTTGTCACCCATATGGCAGGTGACTCCAAATACCTTACACAGATTTGATCTATTTTGAAGAAGCAGTTCGTCACTTTCGGAGATGGAGGAAAAGGACAGGTGATCAGCTGTGGGACATTGAAGGTTCCGGATATGCCTGTTCTCAAAGATACTCTCCTAGTTGAAGGACTAAAAGTGAACCTACTCAGCATAAGTCAATGATGAGACGTATTTATACGACTCATTAAGTCAACAAAACCCACCATTTACGACATTTGATCATGAGAACGTTTACTTGTTAATGTCGTTTTGGATTTCAGGGCCTTTTGGAGTCTAAAGAGGACACGAGCTTAAGAATGGCATTTTAGGCCATAAATGCATCACAAGGTGTTTTGGGAGTGAAATGGGACCTAAGGACTTCAATCGGGTCTCAAGGACCTAGGGCGGGACCTAAGGACCTAAGCCGGATCCAAGGACCTCAATCCGAGACCCATCCGAGGAAGTCGAGTCTTAGTCCGGAACCCGTCCAAGGAGGTCGCGTCCCAGTCTGAGACTCATCCGAGTAAGTGAAGGACCTGTCCGGGAATTGAAGGACCCGTCTGAACCCAGTCCTGGTCCTGGCCGAGAAATGAAGGAACTGTCCGAGTCTCATCCAGACCTACTCCAAGACCCAATCAAGGACCTCAGTTCAAAGACCTATCCGAGGCCAATCCAGCGCCTAAAGACCTCAAGTACAGGATGCCCAAAGACCCAAGGACTCAAGACCACATTTGGTCTTCTCAAGGAATCAACATCAAGGTTCGACATTTCCCTTGACTTTCTCGGCTCGTCCTCCAAGAAATGATGTCACCCTAGCGTGTGCCTTTGCCAAGGCAACCTTCACTCATGCCAAGCCACTCCTTCCCAAAGAGGAAAGTCGGTTATGGCTATTGCAAATGCCAAGTTCCTAAGGCCAATCCAAGACCTAGAACCTTCCTCATTCTCCTATAAAAGAAGCACCTTGGCCTTGGGAAAGAACACTCTTAGAATTCAAAAATCTAGTCTAAAATCACTCATTTGTACCTCTTGTCATTTTGGAATTGGAAGACTCAACATCTCTCTACTCCTTCTTCTTGTATTACGCACTTTACATTTCATCCTACGCATTTTAGTGTGAGCCTATAATTCCGATTGTGTTCTTTTAGTTCTCATATTCATTTCATGAATATGAGTGGCTAAACCCTTCACTATTCGGTTTGGGGTTCCCTAATGTTGTAGCAAGGCTTTGAGACCTTGATCTTAATGTTATCTTGTACCCATTTGCTAGTTGTGCCAATAGTTTGGGAATGAGTACCTAGGCTAAACTAAAGCTTGAAATGGCAAGGTTAGCCGTGTGGTTTCTTCACCTCTATTGTGCTTGTTCTCATTGAAATGTGAAGCAAGCTTTTGCACCTAGTCTAGTACACCTTGGAAGAGGGTATTAGTCTTATTTACACTAGTGGTCTATTCTTGGAATGGAATAGATCATGGAGTAAGTATTTGAAACAATTCTTACTTGGGTCATTCTTGGAATGGAAAGGCCACACTTATGGGCGCATGGATAGATCACTAGAGGTCAATGATGAGTTGAGCCACAACAAAAGGCCCCTAGACCAAATATCATTCTCTTGATCACAATCCCTTTGCATTTACTTTTCTTACTTACGTTCAAAACCATTCAAAAACCCCCAAACTTGTCTTTACTTCCCTGACTTGCATTTGTATAAGAACAACGAGTACTTGATCTAAATCCCTTGGGTTCGACCCCTACTTGCCGCTCTACTAATTCATAGTAAGCTAAGGGTAGTGGACTTATAAATTTAGATTTGATTTGGAACACGACAAGGCCACCTGTCAGTCAACTTTGCGTCAGTGGACATCATGTCAAATTCACCCACAACTCATGCCAAGTTTTCGATAAAGACGGAGGCACTTTGATGAAAGGAAGTAGAGCAGCTAACAAATGTTACCTCATCGGCTCCACTGGAACAGTTGCTTCACCAGCCTGCTTGTCTAGCCAAGCCGATGAGATGTCCCTCTGGCACAGACGATTGGGTCATCTAAACCTCAAGACATTAAAGAAACTCTGCTCATCTGGACTCATCCGAGGAATACCAAATGTCAAAGGAAGTCAGGATGTGATGTGTGGAGAATGCCAGATCGGGAAACAGACCAAAGCATCACACCCTAAGATCGCTCAAATTAGCACCGTCAGACCACTGGAACTGATCCATATGGACTTAATGGGACCAATGCAAACTGAGAGCTATGGTGGGAAGAAGTATGTTCTGGCCTGCGTTGAGGACTTCACCTGATTCACTTGGACAAGGTTCCTTCGGGACAAGACTGAAGCTGCGCAATAGTTCATAGAACTTGCTACCTTGATCCAACGAGAAAGGGAAGACAAAGGGGAAAAACTGGTGTCCATCTGGAGTGACAATGGCACAGAATTCCAGAATGTTACTATGGGAACCTATTGTGCAAAACACGGGATTGCTCATCAGTTCGCATCAGTAATCACCCCTCAGCAGAATGGAGTTGTGGAACGGAAAAATCGTACCATTCAAGAGATGGCCCGGGTGATGATCCATGCCAAGAAGATTCCTCTGAAGTTCTGGTCCGAAGCTATGAATACCGCATGTCACATCATAAATCGAGTTACTATACGCACTGGAACAGAGAAGACGTGCTATGAACTTTGGAAAGGTAAGAAGCCCACTGTCAAATACTTCCACATTTTTGGGAGTGATTGCTACATTTTGAATGACCGGGAGTACCGATAGAAGCTGGATCCAAAAAGTGATCAAGGGCTCTTTCTAGGGTATTCCTCAAACAGTCAAGCATACCTGGTGTTCAACAAGCGCACAGGATCAGTCATGGAATCTATAAATGTCAAAGTCAAGGATGAAGTATTTGTACAGGCCGTCTCGAACGACACCGACAACAGTACCAGCACAGTACCTGCAACACAACCAACATCCCAGCAGACTGAGCAAGAACCGACTAAAGACACCTCTGACAACCTCCCTGAAAATTCCTCATCTGACAAAGCCGATACTGTCAACACTCAGGAGAATGTCATTACGCTGCAACCCTCCCGACGAATTGCCAGGGATCACCCAATCTCTGAGGTCATTGGATCACCAAGTGATGGAGTTCAAACTTATAGAAAACTGAGCAACTCCAGGGAAGTGGCTGCCTGTTCATGCTTCCTCTCCTCAATTGAGCCGAAAAACATAAAGGAAGCATTACTTGATGAGTATTGGGTCCTCGCCAAGCAGGAGGAACTGGAAGAATTTGCTCGAAATGATGTATGGGATCTGGTTCCAAGACCTGATGGGGTTAACGTCATTCGCACAAAATGGATTTTCAAAAACAAATCCGACGCATCAGGGAACATAACAAGAAACAAAGCTCGCCTTGTTGCACAAGGATACACTCAGATAGAAGGGATAGACTTTGAGGAAACCTTTGCTCCGGTCGCACGTCTTGAAGCCATTCGCTTACTACTTGCTCTGGCATGTCACTTGAAATTTTGACTGTTCCAGATGGATGTGAAAAGTGCTTTCCTAAACGGATTTCTGAATGAGGAAGTTTACGTTGCTCAGTCGGAAGGATTTGAGGACCCGCATCACCCAGCATCTGTGTACCACCTCAAAAAGGCATTGTATGGTCTCAAACAAGCACCCAGAGCTTGGTATGAGCGCCTCACTGTGTTCCTCGTCGATCATGGATATGTGCTAGGGGGAGTGGACAAGACCCTGTTCGTCAAACACACAAGGTCAGACTTTATTATCGCACAAATCTATGTTGACGACATTGTATTTGGGTCCAATACCCAGAAACTGGTGGATCAGTTTGTAGAACAGATAAAGAAGAAGTTCAAGATGAGCATGGTTGGGGAGATGAACTAATTTCTCGGACTCCAGGTGACTCAGAAGGAAGATGGGATTTTCATCTCACAAAGCAAGTATGCCAAGAATCTGATAAAGAAATTTGATCTTGAGAAGGCAAGTCACAAACGAACTCCGGCTGCTACGCACATAAAGATAACCAAAGATGAGGCTGGAACAAAGGTCGATCAGACGCTGTACAGGAGTATGATTGGAAGCCTGTTGTACTTGACCGCCAGTAGACCGGACATAGCATATGCCGTAGGTGTGTGTGCAAGATACCAGGCGGATCCAAAGGAAAGTCATCTCCTACAAGTCAAGAGAATCATTAAGTATGTATGCGGGACAGTTGACTTCGAAATCTGGTACACCAAGGACACCAACCCACATCTGGTTGGCTACTGCGATGCTGACTGGGCAGGAAACGATGAAGATCGAAAGAGCACATCTGGAGGATGCTTCTTCTTAGGAAATAACTTGGTTTCATGGTTCAGCAAAAAGAAAAATATAATCTCACTGTCGACGGCTGAAGTAGAATATATCGCAGCAGGAAGTAGCTGCACTCAACTGCTGTGGATGAAGCAAATGATGTCTGAATACGGAGTCAAGCAAGAGGAGATGACCCTGTACTGTGACAATATGAGCACAATCAGCATCTCGAGGAATCCAGTCCAACATTCCAGGACGAAGCACATAGACATCAGACATCATTTCATCAGAGAGCTGGTTGAACATAAGGTGGTGACTCTTACGCATGTTACAACAGACAAGCAATTGGCGGACATCTTTACCAAACCTCTTGATGCCGCTCGGTTTGAGACACTCAGATCCTCCCTGGGTCTGTGTGTTATCAAGAACTAAATGTTTCCGATAGTGGTCAGTCACAGGCGGAACACCAGCTCAACAGTTGGGCTGACCACTTATTAAAAGGAAGCTGGAACAGAAGAAGCGGCTGTCAAAGAACTGAAAGAAGTTTTTTTTTTGGCGTCAAAGGCTGACCCTAATTCAACTAAAGAGAGTTTGCAGACCACGAAGTAAAATCAGGCGATAGCTCTACCACCCCTAAATAAGTTGTGTGCCTGAGGTTATGGAAGAAGGTGAAGCTAGTATGGCTAAGATTGGGGTTTCTGATAAGAAGAAACTGGTGAATGCAAAGATACTTGCCACTGGGTTCGTGCTAAAGACGACATGGATCGCATGAAGGTTGTGCCTCGAAGGAACGGAACTTCCAGTAAATACGCTGCAAGATTTAGTGTTGTTAGAGGGAGGAAAATTGCCATGTTAGACTCAGTCTCATTAGCTGAGCTCAAGAAGTCCGATAAGACGAAACCAAAGAAAGTGATCTTCCAAGCATGCTCGGCTGAAGTAACTACCAAGAAGGATGGTAAGAGAACAGATGCAGGGGGAGTAAGTGCATCCAAGAAAAGGAAGAGGAGTGTTTCAGGGTCTGTTCCGCCTAGTCCTCCAACTGGAATGTCTATGCATGGAGTGTGGTTTGCCAGTACAGACGTAGCAACCAAGTGGAAGGCAGTGCAGAAAAGAAAGATCATCCCTGAGAGGCTGCTTGATGAGAAGAAGTACAAAGGAAAGATGTTATCCAGCTCTTGAAGGTTACTGATCTGATTTGGACCGTCCAAAGATGCAAATCGTTTGATGAACAGTTGGTACGAGAAGCTATTGCAATTCTACCAAGATAGTTTGGGATTGCTGTGATAAAGACTGTGGCATAGTCTTTGTAAGAGGAAAGAAGGTCAAGGTTGATCCTGAGATCATCAATGTGTTCTTTGCAATGGATGATTCTTACGAGGTGGTGAAAGAGGAGAACTATGACAAGACTGCGAGCTGTATAACTACTGAAAGCCTACATCTGATAGAACAACAGTCAGTAAGGAGCTGGGACAGCTGCTCATTGACATGGGAAGAATTATGTTCGACTAGATTGCAGAACTCGCCATATCTACAAAGTCTCTACACCAGATAATCTACCCATCGCTTATCTATGAGCTGATCATCAACCAGCATCCAGGTTTGGAGACTAACCAGGACAGACCGTCAAGTGCTCCGTTGAAGTTGGTAGTCGATCACAAACTGTTCCAGGGTCGATATAAGAATGATCTGAAGGACCTCGGGCTGAAGAGGACAGACGCACCTGAGTCTTCCATAAGGGGAGCTGCTGGTGAGAAGTTGTCTCGAGCTGAACGCGGATAGCTACTGAAGGAGGTAGAGATCACACTGGAGTTCGAACAGCTCCTGAGACACCATGGTCTGTCAGACTCACAGTATGTGTCACTATCCCAGGCTATGTTTAAGGGGGAGTTAACAAGATTCCAGATGCCGAAGAGACCAGGTTGGTCGATTGGACCCCTTGCCAGTTTGTGGCAAAAAAGGGGAGTATTTTGAGGTAATGTCTAAAGCCTAGATTTGGTTTTGCCAAAATGCCAAGCGGGAGATTGATGTTCCCATGAATGGCATGGCTTTGGCAAAACGGCTTCAGACAGTTCGAGCTAGAGTTCAAGAAGAGTTTAACCACGGACTGGGACAAAAGTACAGCGTGCAGCAGACGTATGATTTGATTCCGGAAGGTTCTGATGATAGAGGATCTTTTCGAAGTCGGTCAGCGAAGAAATAGATATTCGAGATGTCATTCGAATATTTCCTCACCAGAATTGAAGATTGCCTGACTAACTTACCATAGAAGATATCTCATGAAGATTGGAATGAAGATCTGGATATCCAGAAGATATCGACGAGATTATTTGATTGGAGCCAATCGACAAGTCATCACCGAAGATCAGATAGGCGCAGATTCGCTGAGAGAATACCGGATGTCTTGACATGGAAGTCATCTTTGAAGATTGGATACGGATTGAATATTCTGCAAATCTTTAGGAGTATCTCCGAAATATTTGACAGGATATTCGGATTGGATCTGGACTTCACCAAAGCCTATAAAAAGAAGGCTAGGGCGTCCAGTTTGATTGTCGCTTCCAGAGAGAAAAGAAAAACACGAGAGTTCGTGAGATTGGAGGAGAAGCGACGGCCGGCGGAATATTGCTCACCTAAATATCAACGACAAAAGTCACAGTATGTTCAGTGTGCTGTTCAGACTGTGCTTGAAGAACTACAAAGTGCACACACAAACGGCACTCAAGATACGTCTTTGAGAGAAGGCGACTGGACTTCTGGGAGGTCCAAGACTAGGCCGAGAGGGAAGTCTCGTCCTACCCACAGGGAATCGAGGGGAGCTGCGGTGAACCGAGATTGCAAATCCGAGAGACGGAGAGTTAGAGGCTAGGCGATTACAAACACGGGGTTGTGTAAGAGTAAGACCACTTGTAGCTCTAATCTCGTAATACGATTTGTGTCCCTTTTAGGGCGTGGGAAACCCCCTAGAGTAGGCGAGGCTGAACTGGGTTATCATTCTGTGCGTGCTCCTGTTTCCCTTTACTTTTTGTTACTGCTTGATAAACTGTTTAAACCTCAGTCGGAACACTTACTTGTAGAGTCCATATTCAGTTAACTGTGTGTGCCTCAAGGTTTCTTCTTTGACTGCTGAACTGTTGTGAAAGGAGTTCAAGGTCTGTTGCAACTGTACCTTGAACACAAGCTTGAACAGGGGATATAATTTCAACTATGCGCATCAAACCACTCCACACTTAATTCAAGCTTAGTCCCTAAGCTCAAAGAATGATAAAATAAAAGGCAAGGCGCATAGGAACTCCCCTCGTTTGTAGAGCCAATGACATAACTCTTGGGAGTGAGAAATACCCTTTTGGTTGCAAATGTAGACAAAGAAGGTGAATTTGGAACATGATAATGATATGTAGATGTATATCCTGTAGAGTGAACAACATAAATGGTAAACACCTTCAATATCATAGGAAATGTAGCATACAACCAAAAGTAAGTCAAGAGTACATTACTCAAAATGGCATACATCATCCAAAATTGCGCCAAAAGGCGACTTAACATCCAAGTACATGATCTAAGCAAGAAAGCATCAAAGCATAGACAAAAGTAAGAACAAAATGCAATACAAGCTCAAGATGTAGCCTCATCATCGCCCGGACTGATCTCTCTAGCTGAATCTCCAACCCCTTCCTCATTCCCTATCGTGGCACCAGTGTATCGCGAGTCCTCCTCTCTAGCGGCACTCTCATTCACTATCGTGCCTTCAGCAAGTGACGTGCCCGCCTCCCCGACTCTGGAAGCTGGCGTGGTAGACAATGGGGAGACGGCTCGAGGGACAGAGAACTCTGGGTCAACTGGAGGAGCCACTGAGCCACTGGGACCTCTGACCATGGACAATACTGTGGACCGG